>CM021107.1:48162681-48272465 GCA_007115665.2 Sequoiadendron giganteum | reverse complement strand
TTTTCACAATTGGACTAAAACGTATCAATCTAGGATAGTCACTTCAAAGTTATCTAAAATTGATCAATCTAGGATAGCCACTTCAAAGTTTCTAAACTTGATCAATCCTAGGATAGTCACTTTCTTGTTTTTCTTAAAACAAATCTATCAATCCTAGGATAGTCACTGCATTTCTACAATTGAAGTTAAAAAGAACATCATGATTTATGTGAAGCAACATCTTCACATAGATTAGAAAATTTATTTTTGGGCTTTTAAAACAGAACAAAATTATATGTTGTGTTTGTGGTGATTAGGCTTATCCTCTCCCCTTAACTGGGTGACCAAAGTGCCAGATTCACTTTTATTTCATGTCATTTACGTTTTATTAAATCCTTTAGCAGGCCTACCGCAGTGGAAAAAAGTACTCAGCCTACAGGAACGACCTAAGTGGGAACAACCAAAGCCAGGTTTTCCAACCCACTATAATAAAAATGCAAGTTGTTGATGAAAGTCCAACTTGACGGTAGTGAGCAAGATAACCATCCCAAAAATCTTTGTTCTAAAGATTGGGAGGTCTCCTGAGGGAGTTTATCTATTTGCCACACCGAACGGAACCCTATCTACAAACCATAGAGTAGTTTTTTGTTGAGTCAGTATCCATACATTGTCATACTCATGGTGTAAGGGGAGGGAAGAACCTGCCCCCAAGACACTCACCATATAATTACCAAGGACCGCTTGCTCAAGGGATTCGGTATCTACTTCCGTCATTTTGAGTATGCGCCTGGCAACGACAAAAACATAGGTGCCCTCTAGGGGGTGACACTGCTATGTGAGTCAACGTAATTCAAGATGTGGGCTATGAGTATAATGATGACCTACTTGTCCTTAAGTGTGAGTCTATTTGATTTGTGTACAAATGTTAAAACAACTCGTCAAAATCAATAAAGATCATTCGTGATTTTTGAACATACACAATCTTTTCAGTTTTAAAACACTTATTCAAAATTGCTTGCCATGTTTTCACAAATTCATTTAAATCAGATTTAAAGATCATCCTGAAAATGTCAAGTCAAAACAAATTGGAAAATCCATGCTGCGAAAGTGGAAGTCCACCACATTTCTCAAAAAAAAAATCAAAGTCACAAAACCCCAAAGACCTCTCAATTATAGAAACAAATTGAGAAAACAACATTTTCTATATCAAAATTGGAAACTCCTTTTGCAACATAGAACTTTCATCCACCGATACCATGATTTTGCTAGGGGTCACACATTAGATTACGTAGTAGAGCCAATCTACTCACAAGCCTTCTTCCAGAGGAGAGCTCTCACACAATTCCACAACCATAGTCAATGGATTCATCCTTCTTATCTTCTGCAATCTCTAATACAGTATGCCACAAGACCCGATCAAATTTTGCAATAGAAAGTCTTAAAAAGTCATGTTTTTAGCATTCTGGAAAACTTGTTTCAGCGCTTCAGGTCACTGTTCTAGCGCTTTCATGAAATAACGCTTTCGGGCTCTGTTTTAGCACTTACAGTTGTTATTTTAGCACTTCTTGAAAAATAGCGCCCCTGTCACTTTTTACAGAGCTTCTGGGCTCTATTTTGGCGCTTCTGGGAAGTAGTGCTTCTGTCATTTTCTCCAGCGCTTTCAAGCACTATTTTAGCACTTTTGTCCAAATAGCACTTCGGTCACCTATTTCAGCACTTCTAGACTCAGTTCCAATGCTTTTGGGAAATAGCTCTTCTGGTCTTTGTTTTAGCGCTTTTAAAATAGAGAGTTCAAAATTTTTACTAGTCCATCAGTCTGACATTTTATTCACATTTTCATCATAATCAAATTTCTTCTTATCAGAATCACTATCTAGGAACCAAAGTCAGAAAGGTTTATACAAATTTCCAAACTTATCAACTGAAACAAGATCTTGCAAATCACAAGTGTCAAAAATAAAAAACACAATCAATTACTACACTAAAGTTTCATTATCAGGATACTATCATCCTTCATCACGAAACCAAGTATAGTAATTAACTTTTTAAATATTGTCTCATCAATAAGATCAGTCATCTTATTCGACTTTGTTTAAAAAGGTTCAATTGACACTATCCCGCACATAAGATCAACATTTCAGAAGAAAGGGCAAAAATTTGTATGTCAATCTTAACTAGGTACCAAAAACAAAGACTCTTAGAGCAAGAAATTTTAAACTCACAAGAAATGGCAGAAGAAAATCCTTGGAACAATCTGAACCACAATGATATGAAATAACTCTGGAAGATATCCAAGCGGCTCAACAAGATCCCAAGTTTCACATATTTATGGAAAAAATTCTAGAAAAAGACATGGAAAAATATCTTTTAATGTTAGCCGAATCAGGGGAAAAACTTCCAAAAGATTTTGATGTAAACCGTTTGAAGTAAACACCTGAAATGAATGAGATTGAGATACCACAACCTACACAAACAATAGATCCAGTTGCTACTTTAACATCACAAATGCAAATGTTACAACAACAAATACAAGATATGACGAAAGGGACTCCCAAGAGATATGCGATACAGGACATTGTCCTTATCCTTTCGACGCAACAGTCAGCTTGATACCTTTTCCTAGACATTTTGAGATTCCAAAATATGATAAGTATAATGGAAGAACGGATCCAATTGATCATATCAGATAATTTAAAACAATGAGTCTGGATTTTTCCCAAGAGGAAACTTATTTAATGAGATTATTCCCAAGGAGTTTGGGAGGATCATGAATGGAATGGTTTTTGAAGTTAAAACTAGCTATCAAAACTTTTGAGGAACTCATCAACAGATTTATCTCTCAGTACTCATTCAACATCCAACACGATGTTACTATCAAAGATCTTTACAATCTAAAACAAAACAAAAGAGAAACATTCTTGTCTTTTCTCCAAAGATGGCGACGCTTGTTCGCTAGATATCCTAGATCCATTCCTAAAGAGGAAAAGATGGAATTGTTCATTGAAAACTTGACAGAAGAAATGAGTTATAGATTGGAACTACAATGTCCTCCCACATTTGAGAAAGTGATAGAAAATGGTCTTAAGATTGAAGAGGCGTTAGTCAAGAGAGGAGTTATCAAGCATTTTAATGACAAAACAAACAACACAAGTAACTCCTCAAATCAATACTCAAGCGGTGAGAAGCCAAAATTTTGGCAAAAGAACCGAAATACAAATGAGACAACAAATGATCCCCAAAACATTAAACCGGTTTTTAATTTAACCGCGTCCACATCAAAGAATCAGAACAACGAGCAAAATGTCAAGTCAAATACCATACAAAGCAATGAAATCATAAAACCAGAGTCGTATCAAAAACCATCAAATCGGCGAAGGTTCACACCTTTGGGTTAAACAATGGAATCAGCAATGAAGGAACTAGTTACCAGAGGTCTTCTCACTACACGGGAAGCTAGATTCTGGGATCTAAAAGTCAAACCATCATGGTGGAATGACACTAATTATTGCAACTATCTTAATAACAAGGGTCATAAAACAAATGACTGTATGGAATTGAAACATGTAGTACAGGATTTTGTGGACAGCAACAAAGTGTATGTGGAAGGACCTCAAAATTACAATGATCATTCAACCTTCAAAGATCCTTTGCCAAATTATGACAAAGGTGCATCATCTTCAAATAGCAAAGGAAAGAATGCAAATCATATCTATGACACAACAATCCTTTGTCTATTTGAAGTCAAACATGATCATGCAGTTAGTGATAACATTGATGAAAATGAAACCAACAACATTACCTCTTTGGATTTACTCCCAAGCATGCAAAACTCTGATAATCAAATAAATATCTTAAAAATCAAAGAAAATCAAGAACATCAACCTGCCAATGTGCTAACTAAGGGACAATCCAAGGTAGTGTTAAAGGGAATTGGCTCCACACATGCAGTTCCACCTCCATCACATTATGATGTTATCAATCAAATGCAAAACACCCCCCCAGAGAATCAAGAACATCAACCGGCAAACGTCATGACTAGGGGGCAAGCCAAGGTAGTATTGAAAGGAGTGGGATCTCAACATGCGGTTACGCCTCAATCTCATTATAATATTATTGATCAATTGCAAAACATCCCCGCACAAATATCGATATTGGAACTCCTTAAGTTGTCACCATCACATAAGGAAGTTCTCGAACAAGCATTAGTTGCCACAATCGTACCAAATAATTTGGATGTTTGCCAATTCCAAGCTATGGTGGGACATCTAACTACTCCACATTTTCTGTCATTCTCTCAATAGGGTGATGTCTCATTAAACCATCCGCATAACACAGGATGCAATATCAAAGTATGTATCCATTATCATTGTGTTAAGAGAGTTCTTATAGATGGGGGAGCTGGTCTGAACATTTGCACCTTGAAATTAGTCCATGCACTAGGATATTCCAAAGACGCTATTGATGCTCGGCGGAAAATGACCATCAAAGCATATGATGAGGAGGAAAGATCATCCAAAGGCTTAATTGTCTTACCCATTCAAGTGGGACCCATGATGAAGCATATAGCATGTCAAGTATTAGAAAGAGAGTTGACATACAACATACTCTTAGGATGACCCTGGATTCATGAAATGCAGGCCGTACCTTCGACATACCATCAATACCTAAATTTTCCAGTAAACGGACAAGAGGTGACTATAGCTATTGATTATAATCATCCACAACATTGTGACACATTAAGAATATCTCAAGACACCTTTGTTCCTCACAACAGGGAAGCTTCAAGTTCATCATCATCCAAGAACGAACAAATTCCAAGCATCACTACCAAGTGGGTGCAAAAGAAAGGTAAAGAAAAGGAAACAAGTCATGTTGAAACAAACAATCTGAATACACAAACTTCTCTATCAAACAAATTTCAAAAGCAAGTTCAGTTGACAGATAAAGGAATGGGATAGTACTCAATGGAGCAATTGCTTAACTTATCATAGTTAATGCCATCTCCTAGGAAATATGGTCAACCATCGATGATCAAACCTCCAACATCTTTACCTAACACAACTCTTCAAGAAACATTTGTAAAATCTAGAACCATAGCAGAAGAAATAGTTAATAAAGCAATCCTGGATTGGCTTTACAAGGATGAAGAAACATCAACATCAGAGATCGGTATCAAAAATGTTAGCATCAACACAAACAAGTATGGAAAAGGAAAGGCTATTCTTGAAAAGATGGGTTATGAAGGACAATGAACCGTGGGATTAAGAAAGGAGGGAATCTCAAAACCTATCACACCTCTCACTCTCCACACAAAAGAAAAACCAGGACTAGGATATTCTGAAGAAGAGAAGCAGGAGCTAACAAAGATAGCTATGGAAAATATCCTTCACTTTAGAGATGGTTCTGAAACAGACTCAAATGAATATGAGTGGGCATTACCTTGTGATCTACTTTTCATTGATATTCTAGTCGATGTGATTCAAAAATATGCACCTACACATGAGGAGGGAAAAGGCTCTGGGTCTAGACCATTCATCGCAGGATCACTAAATATCGAAGACTCTAGTGAGGACGAACATAATTTGAATGAACTAGATGATTTCGAAGAGGGTACCATCATGGATCTCAATATCCCAAATGACAATTATGATGATATTACTGTCCTCACCCTTACCTCCATTGACTTAAATCAATCCGATGATACCATGCCATTAATCCATCTAGAACTTACTGATTGGGAACCTATCAAACCTTTAACTGTACCAAAGTTTGCAAATGATGATGCCATCGTGCATTTCCTATGTCATACCAAACTTGATACAAATGCTATCTATAATACTCATAACAATACGACTCAGTAGGAGGGTGTCAAATCTTCCAGTTGCAAAATTGACAACAAGAAAAATAGATCTAATGATGAAAACCATTCTATGGCAGCATTAGATCTGGAAAAAGTAAAAATAAAGAATGCATCCAATGGTGAAAACCTTTCTGAGGCACTGAAGGATGGAAGTTTTGACACTCTCCCAGAACACTATCATGGGCGATCATCAGTTCTGGTCGAACCTACTCAATTGGTGGACATTGGCACAAAAGAGAAAGCAAAAGTTCTACATCTAGCAGAATCAATGACTGATCAAGAGAGACTAGAATTTATCAATTTCTTTAAACCAAGAAGCATTAACATCCCTTGGTCATATTCTGATATGCGAGGCTTAGATCCAAATCTGCTTATGCATCATTTGTCTTTGCCAACAGGAACCAAGCCTATTAAGCAAAAATTAAGAAAAATGCATCCTCACATCGCATTAATGGTAAAGTCAGAATTAAAGAAATTATTGGATGCTAAATTCATAAGGTCTATAGACTATGCTGAGTGGATATCGAACATAGTACCTATTTCAAAGCCAGACAACAACATCAAAATCTACAGAGATTTTAGGGACATCAATAAAGCATGCCTGAAGGATGATTTTCCACTGCCAAACAAAGACATCATTGTGGACTTGACAGCAGGGCATGCCACATTATCAATCATGGATGGCTTCTCTAGGTACAATCAAATAAGAATAGCTCTAGAAGATCAAGAAAAGATGGCCTTTACATGTCCTAGGGAACCTTCTGCCGGAACGTCATGCCATTTGGCCTAAAGAATGTAGGAGCCACTTATCAAAGAGCAATGACAACAATCTTCCATGATATGATGCACACTTTCATGGAGGATTATGTGGATGAAATCTTGGAAAAATCTACCACAAGGGAAGGACATTTGCATATCCTAGACAAAATCTTCACACGGATGGAGAAATTCAATGTCAGGTTAAACCCTAAGAAGTGTGTCTTCGGGGTTACATCAGCAAAACTACTAGGATACATTTTTTCAGAAAAGGGCATTGAGGTGGATCTAGCAAAAGTCAAAGCGATTATGGAGATGCCACCTCCTAAGAATAGCAGTCAACTCAGATCACTACAAGGACGGCTTCAATCAATCAGAAGATTCATCTCCCAACTGGCAGACAAAAGTCATCCTTTTAACCATCTATTACATAAAAATATAGTTTTCAGGTGGGATGAAGGGTGTGAAACAACATTCAATCAAATCAAGCAATATCTGATGTCACCACCCATTCTAATGCCACCAACAGAAGGAAGGCCTCTCATTTTGTACATTGGCATGACAAATATCTCTTTGGGGGAACTATTAGCACAAGAGGACTATGAAGGGAAAGAGCGCACCACCTACTACATCAGTAGAACTTTAAATGGCTATGAAATAAACTATACATTCATAGAAAATTCATGCTTAGCAGTGGTGTTTGCTACTCAACAACTAAGACACTACATGCTGACTCATACAATCAGGTTAATTGCAAAGATCGGCCCTTTAAAGTATCTACTAAGTAAAGCTGCCTTAACAGGTAGACTGGCGAAATGGGTTATGCTCCTAAGTGAATTTGACATTCAATATGTTGAGAGAAAGGAAATAAAGGGACAAGCAATCACTGAACAGCTAGCTGAAGCTCCTCTACCAGATGATCACCCAATGACAATGGAATTTCTAGATGTAGATATTATGATAGCAATGCCCCAACAATGGATACTATATTTTGATGGATCGTATACACAACAAGGATCAAGAGTGGGGATCTTGTTCATATCTCTCCAAGGACACACAATTCTGAAATCATATAGACTCATGTTTCAGTGTACAAATAATGTGGCGGAATACGAAGCATTGATTATTGGGGTCAAGATAGCAATTCAATGGAAAATCACGGATTTACAGGTATATGGGGACTCTCAACTAGTTATTTATCAAGTCAATGATGAGTATCAAATAAAGGATGAAAAATTGATGCCCTACAAGTAGCAAATGGATAATCTTAAATAGTCCTTTGTCAGTATCAAGTTTGATCAGATTCCAAGGGCAGAGAACAAAGCTGCAGACGCTATGGCTAAAATTGGTTCATTACTACAATTACCTGAGAAGCGTGTTTGTTATGAGTTTATGGTAGAACAAGTATCATGTCCTTCCCATTATCAATCAGAATCTGCTACCATATGCCATCTAGAAACCACTGAAACCTCCATATACAAAAAAACTTATGCTTACCTGAAAGATGATATTCTTCCTCTCGATCTTTCTAGGAACCAAAAATGAAACTTTATCTACCAATCCGCCCGACATAATTTAATCACAGATGTCCTTTATCATCGAGGTCTTGATGGTACCCTACTCTAATGTCTAGAATGCAATGAATCTTAAATGGCCCTACAAGAAGTTCACGAGGGTATTTGTGGTACTCACTCGAGTGGAACAACTCTAGCTAAGAAACTCCTCTGTTTGGGATATTATTGGCCATGCATGGAGAAAGAATCATATCAATTTGTCAAGAAATGTCAAAAATGTCAAGTTCATAGCAATCTAGTTCATGCACCAGCACAGGAACTGCATCCCTTCACATTGACATGGCCTTTTTGTCAATGGGGCTTGGATCTGGTAGGAAAAATAAATCCATCTTCATCTAATGGACACAAGTTCACTATTACAGCTATAGAGTATTTCACGAAATGGATAGAGGCAGTACCTCTTACTACCATCACTGGGAAGCAGATTTCCTCTTTCATCTTGAACTACATAATATGTCAGTATGGAATCCCTCAATCCATTATCACTGATAATGGACGACCTTTCAAGAATCAAGATGTCCAAGAGCTATGTGATAAGTTCCACATCCAACATCATTTTTCAACACTGTACTATCCTCAAGGGAATGGCCAAGCAGAGGCCTCAAACAAAACCATACTCAAAATTCTCAAAAAGATGGTTAACGATGTTGGACGTGATTGGCATGTTCAACTCAACCCTGCACTATGGGCCTACAAAACAAGCATCAAAACACCAATGGGAGCTACACCATTTGCTTTGGTATATGGAACAGAAGCCATATTGCCCGTTGAAGTTGAAATTCCATCCCTTCATGTATCACTCAGAGGAATCATTTCAGATGAAGACTATAGGGTATCTAGATTGCAGTAACTGGAATTGCTAAATGAGCGTCATCAACAAGTTGTTAATCATCTAACAACTTATCAATAGAGGATGTCAAGGAGTTACAATCATACGGTAAAACTGTGGGTCTTTCAGGTTGGTGACTTGTTACTAAAGGAGAACCCTAGGATTCAACAGGATAGGGAGAAGAAAGGAAAATTGAGCCTAACTAGATTGGTCCCTTTGTCATCATATCAGTGTATGGATCAGGAGCATATCAGCTATCAACTTCAGAAGGGGATCTATTTGATGAACCTATCAACAGTATTCATCTTAGAAAAATTATATGCTTAAAACTCCTAGTGCACGGGGCAAAATTTTGAAAATTGTTTCCTTGGTGAAAACCTAGCAAACATGCATCTTGGCAAACACAAAAATACAAAAAAAGGAAAGAAAGAAAAACAAAAAAATGAAAAAAATACAATAAAACACAAAGGGTGTAATCAAAGCATATGGTGAAAACCTAGAAATAGGCGTCGTATGTGATTCTAAGATCAACTTTCCCATCTATTTTGCACTTATTAGGATCATTCATCTGAAAGTTAGTATCAATTCATATCATATCATTCGTCTGGCCATCATTACATCCTTTATCAAAATCATGTCACATGGTCAACATATCACTCCATAGCTTGGGGGCAACATCTGGATTTCATTAGGGGCAATACAAATATATCAATTTCACCAAAGGGCAACACAACAATATGGTAGAAAGCCGATAACAAAGATCAAAGCGCAATATCAATCATCATCAGAAGGCATCAACCATCCATATCGTATCGAAAATCCAAAAACATGTCAAAAAGGTAAGTCTGAAAAAGCAACATTCAAAAACATAGGTCTGTGTTAGTCGAACTACGTGGTCTCTGCGTGTGTAACGTAGGTAAGGCTAGTCTTAAATCAGCCCCCGAGACCCCTAAGATAGGTTACTAGGTTAAGTCTTTAGTCAAAAATCTTGAAAATCCAAAAACATGTCAAAATCAGGACGGATGATCAAAAATCTGAATAATGAATCGAACACTCTAAGTAAACAATGGATAAATTGTACTTTTTGATTATCATTTCTTTGGAGTAACAAGGAAAAAGAATGATATTTTTATTGTCTGCTGTCTATACGTTAATCATATAAATATGTGAATTATCGGGGGATGTGCTATGCAAATGTATCACCGATGAAATTTAGAATTCACACATTGAAATGATTAATCATTGCTTATTTATGCAATGAATGCTCAGGTCATCTCAGTTCAATTATACCTCGATGCTTGTGTTCAATTGCAATATCAAAAAACATGAAAGTAGTACTCAGGTCATCATTGGATTAACACAACTATCGACGCTTGTATTCACTTTGAACATTCAATAAAGCTCCATGATGATACCATGCACAAAAAGACTGTTAAAATGACATCTGTTTTGCATATCATTGCATGATTAAATTAGATTCCTTTCATCATCATTCATTATCTGTAGAGTATTTGTTGCATCAAGGATTCCAATCAATGATTATCTAATCTACAAATAAGACTGAGTATACTTGACATAAAATCCAAAATCATCATCATCTCATCATTAAATTTTCATCATTTCATCATCCATACATTTTTTTTGCATCATAATAGATATACATTTATCAAATACATCGTGCATTTACATCATCACTTTCGTTACATCGTTTATCATCTACCAACATCATATGCATACATCATTTACCATCCATACATTTAAATAAAATCACATCATTATTATCATCCATTATCATTCATCATAAGATCATCATTCATCATCATCATATTTGAAAAAAAAATAGCATTTACCCATCCATCCATACATATTATCACATTTTGATCACATCATATATCCATATATCATATATTCTACATATGCATTTATCATTGCATCATTGCATTAAAATAAATAATCATTCATATACATCATCACATTTAGAATTAAATCATCACAAAATCATATAATAAAAGCATCCATCACATAGAAATCATAAAGCCAGCGTCATATCACATCAATTGCATCTCATATATATATCACAAATTTCAAGTATACAATGAAGTATGGTCTACAAAATACATCATCATACAATGAGCTACATCATAAAATACATCATAGAGGATCACAATGGTATCTATGACCTGCTACTACCAGAGTGAGCAGGCCTAATAGGAACTGTACAACCACCACCCCCAAAAGAACCTGGATCTCTATGATCTCTGTGTGAAGGTTGTGTCACCCCCTCACTGACTGTCCATGTGTGAGTCCACCCAGATCTCGACGGGGCATAACTGACTCGGTGCTCGGCAGGCACTGCATCATGATATCGGCCTCTGTAGAACTCGGCCTCTCGGCCAACCCGCAGAACCTCTCTCATAGAATCACCTATGGAGGTGACATTGGCCAATCTCTAGAGAGTCTCAGCAGTCTCTTGTTCCCTCTCAGCAATCTACCGAGCACTGTCTCACTCCGCTGTCAGGGTATCAACCTATGTCTGCATGGCGGCTAACTATCCCTGTACCTGTGCTAAGGCCTGTGTGTGAGCCTATGCCTATGCCTGCATCTAGGTCTGAGTCTGCACAAGCATACCCCGAGCCTATACCAACTATCCCTACAAAGTCTGGACCTGTGCCTGAAGCCCAACTATCTACCTTTATTTCCTAACTGCTGGCACTGTCACTGCCTGCCTCTTACAAGGCCTACTAGAAGAAGGAGCACTACTGATGCCTGGCCCTGCCACTCTGCCTCATCCACCGTCGCCGTCTCATCACTACTGCTACCCGAACTATTGCTGCTCTTTGAGCCACTACTGGATGAAGCATCATCTCCACCCCTACTATCTGCAGAACCCTCTACCAAATCCTCCTCTATAGGTAAAGGTGTCGGCTCATCGGGGATAGTAATGCGAGGATGGGGGACCAAGGCCAGGAATGCTGCATAATCCTCTGTCACAGTTGCCTCTGAGATGTCTCTCCGCATGTCCCAAGGAGATGGTTGTAATGTCCTATATCCCTCTACAATAATGTCATAGGATAGTGTGGGACCCCAATCAGGAATATCCATCCATCACCGTGCATAATGGGCTACTCCCTGTGGCATGCACTGAACAATGCCATACTGTCTGTATACTCGATCAAGCAAGAATCTCTCAAGAACAAATGGTGTCTGACCGATGAAGTACATAGAATCACAAAGATATCCCAATACTACACCATCCTCATCCCACTCCTCGCAGTCAAGGTATGGACACCAGATAACTGTCTCAGTGTCATCAAACACTCATCTCCAGTGCTCTAACTTTCCCATCCGGGCCTGTGTGAACCAACCGCTATATCTAAAAACATACGGTCTGTTGGCTGGTCTGTCTGCAACTGGAAACGGCCGACAAATAGAAAAATGCTCCCAAGCCCACACCTGTAGCAAGGTCATCCCTGCTGATAAACTACGTGAACCTAGGTACACAACCAAGTGTAGATCATGATAAAGATGCGCTAGCATGCACATCCCCCATGCATATCTGGTACCATGTACCATCATGCTCTCAAGAGTTCATCCCCAGCCAATGAGGAATCCCTTTGACATGTGATTAGGGCAAAGGAAACCTCCAATGAATCCAGCCAACACTATTGGTTGTGTCGCATAGGAATCCGCAATCCTCTGCCATCGAACGCTCAGACCCTCTATCCTGATCCTGAAAAACTCTTCGGAGAGCATCTCTACTGCTGGTCCCATGAGAATCATAAGTAACAATCTCCCCCATGAACGAAATGCGTAATATATGCCACACATCCTCTGGTGTGATTGTCATCTTGCCGGTGGGTAGATGAAAGGTGTTGTGGTCACTATGCCACCTCTCAGCCAACGCGGTCAACAAACCCCAATTAATCCTAATCTGGGGCATATCAAGCAAGCTCGTAAGGCCACAATGGCCTATCACCTGAAGCTCATCTGATGTCAGATGAGGTATCAAATCTATAGTCTGAGGAAACCTCTCTCACATCTGGAGAGTACCCAGATCCCCCTATCATCATAACGAAAATTCCACAATCAGTGAACTATGTCAAGAAATCAAAAGGCATTCTATTATCAAGTCTATTTCAAAAGCTTTGGTATGAATTTTCGATCAAAATTCATAGGCGAACATCCAACCTCACCTATCATGAGGTTCACTAAAACATTATCTAGATCTCGCCTATCATGAGATTTATTAGATATTGAATCATTTCCTCGCCTATCATGTTGTTCATCAAAACATTATCTAGATCTCGCCTATCATGAGATTTATCAGATATTGAATCGTTTCCTCACCTATCATGAGGATCATCAAGAATAAAATTTATTCTCGCCTATCATGAGAGTTAGTTTTATTTACATCATCCAAATCCAACATCAAGAATTTGGATTGTCAATCATACCAATCAGAAGAATGGACATGATTGGAATTGATGAAATCAAGGTTCACTGAGTCAAAATCTTATATTCTGACATGGAAGCGCTAAATCAGGGACTCAAAGCACTAAAACCTTGAAAGCGCTATTTTAGCACTCCGAAGCACTAAAATAGGCTTCTGAAGTGCTAAAAGTCCCGAAGCGCTACTTTTCCGCATCGAAGCGCTAAAACAGTCTGTCAAAGCGCCGCTTTACCAGAAGCGCTAGAACAGACCTTGAAAGCACTAATCCACTGACTCAAAGCACTGAAAGTCTCAAAGCACTAATTATTGACTCCTATGTGCTACTTTACCGACTGGAAGCACTAGAGTTTTAAATGCAAGCGCTAAAACTCAAAGCGCTAGACTACCTACTGGAAGCGCTACATCGGAATGTAAGCACTACAACATGGCTTGAAAGCACTAAAACAGACCTAGACATGCCTAGATGCTAAAAAGCATAAAAAATAGAAATGCATGAATTACGAGGAGGTCGAGGGGTACATACTGGAGGTCCATACGTAGGCAGCCATCGGTGACGTCAAACGTGCTCGAATCGGTGAGTGTGGTAGGGGATAGGCATCTCGCTCCAACTAGCAGAAAAGTCTTTATCACTAAGAATATTTGAACTCAAAAAGCAAATATGACTTTGAAAATGACCTTTTAGCACTATTTATAAATTTTGAAAAGGTATTTTTGGTGGATTTTATTACATTTTGATTAATTTTATCCATAATATTAATTAAAACTCATCTGAGGCCTCTATTTCTTCATCATTTGTCGGGAGATAAATTATTTCTTCATCAAAAACATCAGAAAATCATCAAATTTTTGAAAAATTCTACAAATCATCAAATCATTAATTTATCTCCTGAGGGGGCATATTATCATCAAATCATCTGAAAATCAATGTTTGGGGCATGTCTAGGGCACACGAAATTATTTTTCTTTACCATCGATCCTCGCAGTAGCAGAAAAAAATTTCTTCGAAGCAATGCGTAAACACATCACTTCAAAGAGGGGAAAAATGTATACACCTAAAATTGGTCTGGAGCATCCTATTAATTAAATACGAATTATTTGATTAATTATCCTAGTTTCCTCTACTATTGAATAAATAGAAATATTTATTTATATAGTTCACATTTAAATTCATCTTAATTAAATAAACAAAATTAAATACTTTGTTCAATTTAATTATCAAATCCCTATTTCATTCTATCACATCAATTCTAAATTAATTAAATAAAGATCAAAACACTTTATTGATTAATTGCCATATTCTTCTAATTAATTTAATAAACAACTATCCTATAGTTTGTTTTATTAAATTATTTATCTCCCTTTTCCTAATTTAAGTAAATCAAAAATATTTGAATTAGAGCATAAGGAATATTCCAATCTACATTCTCTCAAAATTGAATTAGATTTCCTATAACTAAATCATGTCTAAAATATGTCACAATTAATTGATTGAAACTTCATGGGAAGAATTGGAGACAAATTTGGAATTTGATCTCTCAATCCTCCATCAATCTTTCCTCTTCTCTTGCCTGGTGTTTTCATGGGTAGAGACAATCTCCATATTTCTCTCAATCTCCTCCATCTCTCACCATTCAATTCTCCAAATTGAATCCAAGCCTCTCAAAGCTTTCCCTGTGCATTTCTACAGCTAGGAAATCTATAAATAAAGCCTCATTGAACCAAGAAAAGGATCCAGATAATCTGACTTTTGCACTCTTACTCTACAGGAATTCAAGCATCAAAGCATCAAGCATTCACATATCAAGCATCAAGCAATCAAGTTTTCAACCATGGCTGCCTCCTGTAGCTGCAATTATTTGTTTCACATCAATATCATGCTAGTTTAATTTTTTTATCATTTAGCATTGCATTATCATCATCTCGTTCTTTAGATAGTTATTTTAACAGTCTTATTTGCTTATACAATCTGAGAGCAATCAGGATTTAATAAATCTTTGGAGATAGAGAGCAATATGACGCTTTCAATTGATTAGTGTTTTGAATTCATTCAATTTGTTTAATCATTGATATAATGTCTTATTAAGAAGTGTTTTAACCTTATTCACATATTCACACTTACAGTGTGAGTTGCTCCAACAACAACTTCTAGAGAACTTGCATTATACGAAAACAAAGAAATATACTTTCAAGTATGGAACACTGATTGTTTGCTTTCTTTTCTACTTTTTGAGGGATCTACCTAGAAGTAAAAACATTGTATGGGATATAAACAAACCAATAGAACATCAATCTTTTGACTATTTATACAACATTAGAGATTACAATGCACAGGTTGATGCATTGACTTCAATTTTCTTAGTATTAAAAAGAAACATGCATGAAAGAGAAACAATTCCTAAGAGTTTAGTGGAGAAATATGCAAATGACATAACCTTTCTGCATCCACTCATGAATGCATAATTGAGGTGGTTGAGATAAGAACAATATGAATTGAGCCTCTGGGATATGAGATTGTTGAGGATGAGGCTAAGAGATACATTGAAATATTTTTGAAAAGTCCCAAGGACTCATCCCTGCCTAGACATGACACATATGAGGAGAAATCAATTGAAGTATACTTGTAGACCTCAACACCAAGTAGAAAAAAAAGGGTAAACAAACAATTTGAACGACTCTTTGGTATGCATGGAATTTCAAAAGAAGAAGTTGACATATTAAGGGAAGTTGCAACAGAGAGAAAAGCCAAGACAACTGATGATTCCTTCAGACCACATAGATAAGGAAGATCAACTTCCACCCTTGCCTCTACATTACCAAAACCTACTTCCATAGCTATTGTTAAAGGGAAGAAGGTGGAGCCCAGTTCTCTGAAAATATTTGAATTATCTGCACCCTCTAGACTCAACACTCGAACTACAAAGAGGAAAAATGTACCTGTGGTAGCACCTCGTGCTACCTCCAAAAGAAGAAAGAAACAAAAAGCATATAGAGGATGAAACTTAAGTGATTTTGTGGAAGAGGATATTGATCTTGGCTTAGAGGAAGAAAATTAATTGAAAAGAAAGATAAAAATTAGTGTTTCCACTAGTGGTGAAGGTGCCTCACAAGAAGCTAGTACAAAATTCAACAAGGCTAAAGTCAATATTGTGGATTCCTTTGAAGAAGAGGAGATAGAAAAGGAGAAAGAAGATTTTACAATACATGTGCATAATAAGTATAACAAGAAGAAGGAGATGAAAATAGATGAAGACACATCAAAGCCTGAGAAGAAGAATTCTAAGACTCCTCCAGAAAGATCCCATTCACCTATAAAGTTGGAATCCTTGGTTAACAATATGCTAGAACATGATGGCTTACTAGAATCCACTACAAAATTGTATGATGAAAGTGATGAAGATGATAAGAAAATAGTTATAGATGGTATTATTCAATATATGATCATTTTGGATGCAAACATGGACAACATGAAGAAGAAGGTAACTAGTCTTGTATGGAAAGCTCTGGTGAAAAGAAGACATCAAGTTGTTGAAGTAGATGACAAGATTAAAACTAATATTTTAAATGAGATTGGATATTTTTATGAGGATGATAAGGCTACTCTATTGGAAGTTTACAGAAATAAATTTAGAGTAAAGCAAAGAGTTACAATTCTTATGGCCAAAGAAAAGAAAAGTACAAAAAAAATGAAACAAGAAACTTTTGATACAATGAAAGATATGAAATAGAAATTTGGGATGATTGTTGGTTCTTCATCTGATACAACTCAAGACAATGATCTTGATAAAGATAATGTTACTGATGCGGAGGAAAATAATCCTTCCATATCTAATTTTCTTGTTTTCAAACAAGTAGTAGAAGAAGTAAATGTTCAGAAGAGACTCCACAATTGGATGTCTTAGGGAATACAATTGATGATACACATGCTCCTCTAGAGATATCTGCTCCTTTGGAAGACATTGAAAATACAACCGAAGAGAATAATGAAGATCAAACTAAGGATGATTTCAATGATAATGCTAAAGATCACCACAACAAACATACTGAAGATACCAGTAATAAAGGTGAAGAAAATAAAAAATGAAGAAGAAGAAGGTAATGATGAAAAGAACAATGACAAGAAATATGATGAAGATAAAAAGGAGGATAAAAATAAATATAGTGAAAAGGATAACACCTCCAGAAGAAGAACCCCAAATGACCACAGAGCCATCAAATTCATCCATATAATCCTTTGGAAGTACACCCAAGGGTCTTCTAAAAACTTAAATAAGGGTTCAGCCAGTCCTTCCACTACAATTGATTCAGCTCCCGCCACAGCAGGGCTGTGTAGACCTGAATAAGATCTCACCTAATTAGAGGATGCAGCTTAGAGATACTTTTATCTCCATTGAGAGAAAGGAAATCATAATAAATCATCAGAAGGGGACTGAGCTAATCAATGATGCCATCAAGGCTTTACAGGATGCAACCCTCGGTACCACTGTTGATGATTCTTTATCACCTATTGAGAACTTGAAGTTTTTGGTTGACTCACTTAGGGAGTACACCTCTTATATAAAGGAACATACTACAAAAGAGGTAGAATCAAGGCTTGAGGAGAAAATATTGGTGGAACTAGAAGACAAATGGGAAACTGCACATAGTAAGGTAATGAAAATCTTGAAAGATGTGAAGGAATGTGAAGATGAAGCTCAAAATATTATTCCTATATTGCATGAGGTGGCCAGATTCCACTCAAGGAATTAAATATTTTATAGACTCAATAGAGTCACAATTGGCTAATGCCTTTGAAGCTTATGACATCACAAAAGATGGAAACTATGCCTCTTGGACTATCATTTCAGATTTGCAGAACAAGTTTTTGACATTCCAAAGACAAAAAGATGATGTAATAAGGTGGTTTGGAATGCATGGAGACTTGGTGAAGACAAAGCACATTCCTATTTCAAGTGCCCTTGCAGATGCAAAAAATATAGAAAAGATAAATCTTAATCTGACTACTCTGAAAGAGGGAGAGGAGAGCTTGGTAGAGTTGGAATCTATGTATAAGGCACTTGCTACAGCTATGAAGAGTTGGGATGAAGGGAAATATTCTTGGGAAGCCATTCTCAAGGATCTTGAAGCTGATTCCTCCTTTAGGTGAACACATTTCACCTTGTACATAATTTTTGAGTTGAATTCAAATTTTTTTGTACATATGATCGAATGCAATTGTTGGGATAACTCCTAAGGGGGAGTCAGTCATTTCATTTCAATTATATTTTTGTACATGTGTCTCACTGGCACACCCTTTGTCCTTGATGTCAAAGGGGGAGAAGTTTAGTTATTTTCATTCTAAATTTATGTTGGAGAATTTCTAGTAAAATATTTTTGAGGATAAGTTTAGATATTGTGTTTGGGGGGGAAGGTTTGAGACATTTGGAGTTCTGGTGCTAGAATTGTTAAGGGAGTTCATACAGTTGTTGAAGATAACTTTGAAGTTGATTTTTTGAGAGATTCATTTTTGGCACATGTTGCCATTAATGAAAAAGGGGGAGATTGTTGAAAGAATTAATAAGAAACCCTTTGATGTGTTGTCATTGATGCCAACATTGTTTATTGACAATTTTTCTAATCTGATAGACAGCTTTGGTGACACCTAGATTCAATAATTTGGTTTGGATTTTTTCATGTTGAAAGATTGACTTATGTGATTATAGTATATTTTTAAGGACTACCAAATATATATGTGTTCAAGATTTCAACAATTCTGGTTGAAAAGGTTGAAAGTTACAAATGATATAAGATTGGCATATAGTTTTTGGCTTATACAGTGCAAGATGGTGTGTATTATGTGTTCCACATTCCTTCAATGTTTGGATTCAGACTCTAAAATTTTGGGAATTGATTTACAGGTATCAATACTACATATATTCTAGATGGTGCATGCTTATATGATCATATGGATGATTGGTGTCTGCCAAATTGGTTTATTTTGTGATTAGGTCTCATTCTTGGCTGACCTATTACTTGCAATTGTACTATGAAGATTAATATGTATTATGGATGTTAAGGAGTGTTGGAAAGAGACACTATGAATATTATTTGGTTTTGTCATTGATGGAAACCACAGTCGGTGATTGGATCCGTGCATCTTCATTTGATCACATCGACAGTCAGATTGAAAAACAGTTAAGGAAGAACAAAGCATCCGACAGTTTTGGGTTCATCGATTCACATGAAGATTTTCTGTAAATATTTTGTGTTGTGTATCTCAAGGAAGATTGATCAATGTATTCTTTGTGTTATTTGTGAATTTCAGTTCCTCGTATTGATCTATGTGTGAGTTAGAAGATTTGGTTGGCTAATTCTCTGCTTTATTAGTACTGGAGCCGACCTTGTGAATGTATCATGTCATAGATGTATGGGAAGTAATTATTTAAGTATTTTTATGTTTGTGCATTTTTTTTGGGTCCTAACTAAGTTGTATCCAACCTTGGTTGGTGTACATTAAGGTTTACTCATTATTTGAGCTGACAGTTGTAAATATTCTTTTATTTTATTGCAGCCGACATATTGCGATTAATTTCTTAGTTGTGGATATATATATTGGATCGTTCACATCATTTTGAGATGTGTATGAAGTGTGTTGATGTGAATTGAGAATAAGAGCAAAGAAAAAGAGTGATAATGCACAATTTCACTTGTGCATAAAGGATTTGTGTTGCCAGTGTGAGAAAAACAGAGCAGAAGTGGAGAATCAGTCTGCAGGATAGAAGATCAAGTATTGAGCCTAACTGAAACTATAATCAACCATATGTAGATGTTATTTTCTCAGTTCAAATTCTTAGATGGTTTTAATTTGAATTTCTTTGTATGATACTGAGTCTTATTGTGAGTAGTGATCTCTAGGCAATGCACCTGAATGAAAGTGCATTCCCCATATTGTAAACTTGATTTGAGTATTCTCAGATCATATTGTGGATTGGCCATCCACTGTGGTTTTCCCCTAATAGTGTTTTCATGTAAAAATGCTTGTGTTATGGTGTTGCATTTATTTTCTTCTTGTTCATGCATTTTGGTTGAATGTCACAAGTGCTTTGAAGATAAAGGTTAATAAAGTTAATTTTTGCACTAAAGTGATTCACCCCCCCCTCTCAGTGTAGATTTTTTCCAACAATTGGTATCAGAGCTAGTTCCTTAGAAGAAGAAGTCTGACAACTTGGGGAGATCTTGGAAAGTCTTTCAATAGATTCAAGCAGTCTTCAACAACTTTTGGTGGCCCTAGATGATCTTGATCAGTCAAAGCTTGAAGTTCAGAAATTGCAAGCAAACCTCCTGGATGTTGAGAAATTCATTGAGTCTTTGAAAGACAAAATTAATAAGTCCAAAGAGAAGAGAAAAGAAATATGTGATGAGATAAAGCATAATGATAGTAAAATCATTGAAGATGAGCAATTGAGTCAAGCTCTAAAGGAAAAGATAGAAGAATACGAAAATCTTACCAGAGATAATGCATTCCTAAAGCATGAAATGGAATCTATCATCATGAGGATGACCAAGGATATTGAAGAGAAAAAGAAAAATGAAGAGAACCTAGCACAATCTCTAAACGAAAAATCTGAAGTATGCAACCGTTTGGACAATGAATTGGAAAAATCTAAAAACAATGAGGAAGTACTTGAAAAACAAATTGATGATCTCAAAGATGAACTTGCTACTGCAAATGAGTACAAAGAAAAGTTCAAATTTAGCTCAGCCAAGCTTGATGAAATAATTAGCAATTAGAGGAAAAATGGTGACAAGTGAGGTCTTGGATATGAAGAAGGAGAAAGTTCTAGATGAGGACAAAGGAGATTCAAACAAGGAAATCAAATAAATAAATTTGGAAGGTATCTGGTAAGGCAACCTAATGCTAAAATATTTAATAGATATTGTTTCAGTTACATTAAATTTGGACACATGGCTACTCAATGTAGAAGCAGGATGAATCAAAGTGGTCCATCATTCTTAGGTTAGTGCTTTAATTGCTATAAGTTTGGTCACAAGTCAAATGAATGCAAAAATGTGATGAACAAATTTTATAGAAATGTCATATGTTATGCATGCAATAGATTTGGTCATACTGCTAACTAGTGCAAATCAAAAGAAAATTAGTGGAACAACTGGTGTGGACAGAAAAATGTTGTGTGCTATAACTACAACAAATTTGGTCACCTTGCTAGATTTTGTTGGAACAGAAAAGGTCTTGTAAATGAAAGGAGAAACATGCAGAAGGATGTTAAAGGAAAAGGAAAATTCACTATAGATGTGGTCAAGGAGCAAATACAAAAGAAATGGGTGAAGAAGAGTCCCTCTAATGAAGAAAATGCACCAGCACCAAAACCCGCTTCTAGTAGTTCATCTGGGAATTAGTTTCAGGCCTTTGGCCTAGGGGGAGTTGTCAATAAAATATCTTAACCCCCTGCCGATAATTGACACCGGGATGTGGATAAGTTCAGTAAGTGCACAAATGCTCTACAGATGTTGTTGAACTCATTGGAGAAAGTAGTATGCGATATTGGAGGTTTGTAGAAGATTTATCTGCCACAATGCATGGAAATAGGGTAACCAGATGAGTTAGGGTAAAATAATTTATTGCGAGAAAAAGGGTTAAGTATGCGAGTGATAAAAGGTCATTTCTATCTTTCATTTTTCACTCTGCATTTTGAAGAAAAGAAGTTTGGAGAGCTCTAAGATGAACCTTGGTGAGTTGAGACGAAATTAACGTGTGAAGAATCTTTCAACAATCAAACTATGATCCAACGGAAAGGTATTTATTGGAAAAACCCTGTGAACTTATGCATTTATGATAATGGCTACTCCATTAGTAGTTGAAGTTAAGAAAAAAAACCCATCCCAAATTCAAATGGCATCCCTACAAGTCTGTTGAGACTGACCCGTTAGGAGATTTTTCATTTGTTTCGTACGGTGTCTTACACATAGAATATATTAAGGCTTATATTCACACTAATATTGAAGAGATAGGAAGCTTGCAGCTGCTAAATTTGTATAATAATCATATTATAGGTGAAGATTTTTGTGTGAAGCTAGAATATAAAACCCTAGAAGAAAAGAAATTTACACAGACTGTTAAATTCCCTATGTTTGAGGAGAGTGAATGGGTCTATTACATCTTGAGTCTAGTTCATGATCAATTCATGTGGTTAAGTATACCCTTCAAGATTACGAAGGAGGCTATCAGTGCCGTAACAGATCTAAATTCATCCGGTGGATTACCAATTCTGAAACCAGTGAAGATTCAAACAGTCACTGATGCAACAGGTTCTAAGTATGATAGAAGAGCAATGACAATTGATGAAATTGTTGATATAGATGTCAAATTTTCATCTATGGTTATTGAGTACAAAATCTATCATTGCAACTGAGAGAACTATGTCTGGTACAACCATTTATGCAACCTATTAGCTGGTAAAGGAAAATGAAAACTATGATCTATGTGAGTTGCTAAGAATTCAGTTGATGGAAAATCTTGGGAAGATCAAGAAGGATAAGAAAAATTATTTTAAGTATGGTAACTTTATATTATGCTTATTCTTTTACTTAATGAATGAGGTTCCAAGATTTAGAAAGGTTCATTGGCAAAAAGATAAACCGGTGGCTTCTCATATCAGAGATCTCTTTCACAAATTGTAGAAATTAAGACAAAGAACGCCACTATCTGGGGATATTTCAAAAGTTTTTAGAGTATGATGCAAGCTAGAGAGAGGATTCCTACTTCTATTGTAGAGAAATTTAAGGATACAATTTTCTTTATGGTAGATATTGATCAATGCATGATGGAAGCCGTTGATCCTAGAGCAATCTGGATCATGCCGATGGGATATGAAGTTGAGGAGCGCATTCTAGAAATGTATGCAGAACATTTATTGAGCAAGCCTCTAGATTCATCAAAAGAGAGATTTGTTATTTATGCAAAAAAGAATATTTAGGTACAAAATGAACTCAAAAAACCTGTGATAGTTAAAAGATTTAGAAAAGAGGTGGAAGTCTTAGCAAAAAGTATGGGCATACCGACATAAAAATTAACAAAACCTAGAAGGAAAAGAGAAGAAGCTCAAGTAGAAAAAGAGGTAGCAAAATATGAATCTGCTAGTCTGATAGCACCATCTACCCAAGCTAGGTCAACCAGAAGCTCTGCATCCATATCTCCCCCTATAGCAAATCCAATCTTTGTGAAAACTCAATCTAAGGGATCTGATAAGGAAGGAAAAAGGAAGAAGGATAAAAGCAAAAGAGTCTATGTAGCAGTTTCTGAGGATGAAGAAACAAATTCTGATGAAGGAGTTAGATAAATCAAGCATCAAGGTACTAAGGCAACAATTGTTACAAAAATAAAACCCTCCGGTGGAGATGACCAAGCAAGGAAGAAGGAAAAAACTGACCAACTAGGTATGTCGATGGAAGAAGTTGAAAAAGATTTGGTTAAGGATGGGAATCTCAAGCCACTTTGCAAATGGTATGAATCTTTTGGTAAATCTTATCAAAGAATTCTTGAGGAGGCAACAATAAAACATTTGAATATTTTCAATAAAGTTCTTATTGAAATAATGCCTAGTCTACCTAAAAGCTTATATGACATTTTGGAGATGAGGAGAGTTAATGCCAGATCAGAAGAAGAGCAGATGAGAGAAAAAAATTCTTGCTTAATTGTGTCCAGTAGTATCTATGGAAGAAATGAATTCAATACTGAAGAAATCCAATATGGAATTCAAGAGCAAAACAAGAGTGAATAAGCTGATGATTGGTCAGACCAAAAGTCGCTGAAGAAACTGAAAAAATTCTGAGAAAAAGTTTTGTTAAGCAGCAAAATTGATGTTGTCCCTGAAGGAACTCATGATGTTTCATCTGGTCTTGTAGAAGAAGAGAAACATGATAAAGCTAAGGATATTCAGATTCCTCCTGAAGTGGAAAATACAAAAATACCTATGGAAATTGAAGTTCTAAAATGTGTATCAGTTGAGAAAGTGGAGATCCTTGAACATAAGTCAAAACCTACAACTGAGGAAGCATTGGTTGAAGAAAAGAAAGTTGATGTGAAAGAAATTCCAGTAGAAGCAAGAGACACTACTAAGGTGGTGAAGAAATTTTTGGTAGAACAAAAAGAAGAGTTTGATCCTGAATTGATTGAGGGTCTGATCGACCTATCTACCCTGAGTCCAATTCAAAAAATGAAAGTAGCATCATTTTCCCAAGCAAAAGCCAGAGAAGAACTATTGAAGTCCCACATTGAGGATAGTGAACTCCTAAATCTTGCATCTGGAGTCCTAGAAAAGATAATGCCCACTCATGTGAAAGATCCAACTGGTTCCTCCTTTGGTGAACTAAAGAGGCTCATCAACTCAGTAAGTACTCACTTTGAGTCACTTGAGAAATCAACTATGATTAAAGTTCAAAAGGAATTTGATGCCAAAAGATTAAATGGACTGAAGGAAATGATACCAAAGGATAAAAATTTGCTAGCCACCTATGTGAAAAATATCCAAAATGCTCTATCAGAAGGTGGAAAGATTTACAAGTCTTGTTTTTCTTTTTCAAAATTTACATGAAAAGAAGGTTAAGGATCTGGAAAAACAATTAGCTACTATTTCTGATGCGTTTGATCCTTTAACTGATGGTGTTGGAAAGTTAGAAGGTGAAGTGATATATTTTCTTGACAAAATAAAGAGCTTGAAGCATGAAAATGATAAAATTGTTGCAAGAGCATGTGAACTTAGAGGCCTAATTGGACCAAAGATAGAAATTATGTCAAGTGCATTGAAAGAAGTTAAAGATGCTAAAGTAGTTGGTGATCCAACAAACCTTGAATCTGCAGAGACATAGTCCTACTTGGTTTGTGGACACATAACAATCTTGGAGAGTCTCAAAAGAGTTTGGGACACGAATTTGACTTTGCTAAAGAAAGAGTTTTCAGATATTTTCAAGCTTATCTAAGTTGAAGAAGCCTGTTTGTACATAAACAATTTGTTCATAACAATTTTATTTGATTTTTGGTATGTTGATTCCAGCCTTTTCCATTGATCTCAAAGGGGGAGAGTAATAGAGTGAAAAATGCATAATCATCTCAGGGGGAGAATTGTATTTTGGAGGAGAGTTTGGTTTTTGAAATTTTGGGCAGTGTAATTGATGTTGGTACTGATCCGACACTTAGCCATTTTTCACTAAGTGTTTCCATCAATGCCAAAGGGGGAGATTGTTGGAAAGATACACTGTGAATATCATTTGGTGTTGTCATTGATCGAAACCACAGTCGATGATTGGATGAGTGCATCATCATTTGATCACATCGGCAGTCAGATTGCAAATAGTTGAGGAAGAATAAAGAATCCGATAGTTTTGGGTTCATCGATTCACATGAAGATTTTTTGTTAATATTTTGTGTTGCATATCTAAGGGAGGATTGATCAATGTATGCTTTGTGTTATCCATGAATCTCAGTGCCTCGTATTGATCCATGTACGAGTTAGAAGATCCGGTTGGCTAATTATCTGCTTTATCAATACTAGAGCCGACTTCGTGAATGTATCATGTCACAGATGTATGTGAAGTAATTATTTAAGTATTTTTGTGTTTGTGCATCTTTGTTTGGGTCCTAGCTAAGTTGTAGCGGACCTTGGTTGGTGCGCATTAAGGTTTACTCATGATTTGAGCCAACAGTTGTAAATATTCTTTTGTTCTATTGAAGCTGACATATTGTGATTAAATTCTTAGTTGCGGATATATATATATATATGAGATCATTCACATCATTTTGAGAAGTGTATGAAGTTTTTTGATCTGAATTGTGAATAAGAGAAGAGAAGAAGAGCGATAATGCACAGTTTCACTTGTGCATAAAGGATTTGTGTTGTGAGTGTGAGCAAAATAGAGCAGAAGTGCAGAATCAGTATGAAGGACAAAAGATCAAGTATTGAGCCTAACCAGAACTGTAATCAAGCATATGTAGATGTTATTTTCTTAGTTCAAATTCTTAGATGGTTTTAATCTAACTTCCTTTGTAAGATAGTGAGTCTTCTTTTGAGTAGTGAGCTCTAGGCAGTGCGCCTGAATGCAAGTGCATTCCCCATATTGTAAACTTTGTTTGAGTATACTCATATCATATTGTGGATTCACCATCCACCGTGGTTTTTCCCCTAATAGGGTTTCCATGTAAAAATTCTTGTGTTATGGTGTTGTGATTGTTTTCTTCTTGTTCATGCATTTTGGTTGAATGTTACAAGTTCTTTGAAGATAAAGGTTAATAAAGTTAATTTTTGCACAACACTGATTCACCCCCCCTCTTAGTGTAGCTTGTTTTCAACAAGGAGATGTATTTTAGATCTGTGCCGACCTAAATTCAAGTTTTGCACGTTTGATTTGAGCGTGAAGAAGTTTTGAATGAAGTTTGGAGCTGACAAAGTGTTTTTGAATTAAATAAAGCTACATGTAATTAGGCTGGCCTAATTGATGTATGCGAATGTAATAGGGTATATATGTGGAATATTTTTGAGTTTCAAAAGAGGAAGAATATAGTGTGGTGTATGCGAAATCTGATATTGTGTGAACTTACAAATTTGTATGTATGTGATCATGTTAAGGGCATAATTTTTGTGTATGTTGAGTGACTGCAAAGCAAAGCAATATTTGTATTTAGAGCTTCATTGGAAATGAATTCAGCACAAGCAAGGTGCATCATACATCAGTTCACACTTTGGTTATGCAGCCATTTTTGTTTGTATATATTCCAGGTTGTGAGCCTTATAAGGATAGTGAGTCTTGGCAGTGAGCACTTTAATATATTATTACCAATTATAACATATTGTGAGATAATCTCCACCATGGTTTTTTCCTTTTTGGATTTTCCACGTAAAAATCATGGTGTTCATGTGTTATGTGGTGTTGTGATATCTTTCATTTTTTCATTCATTGCTACAATTAGATATGTTTTGATTATTGGTTGGATTATGTCTAATTGGTTTAATAGAATACTGATTCACCCCCCTCTCAGTATCCTGGGTGTTGAAAAAATCCCATGGTGTATCTTCTTCTAATTTCAACACATGTTCATCAAGAAATGAGTCTTGGTTTGGTAATGTGAGTGGTGAATAAGCCTCGACTAAATGGTCGGTTAACAATTGTACTTTAATTATTTTTTTAGAGACAAACATAAGATCAAACTTTGTTAATAGCATTACCCACTTAGCTAAGCATATTGATAAATTAGTCTTGGAAAATATATGTTTGAGTGTATCAAATTTGGTCACCACATGCACCTCGATATTTAGGAGATAATGTCTCAATTTGTTTGTGAAAAACACCAAAGCCAAAAATTATTTTTCTATATCTGTTTATTGTGTCTCATAATAAATTAATGTTTGAATAATATAGTATATAGGACATTCATTACCATTCACATCTTTTTGCACCAATAATGTTGCAAGAGAATTTGATGAATCAAAATTGTAAAGAATAAAGGGATTCCTTGATATTGTCAGTTGTAAGATAGAAGGATTAATTAATTATTATTTTAAGCTTTCAAATGATCTTTGACAATGTTCATTCCATTTAAAGTGAGATTCCTTTTTTAGTAACTGAGTAAAGGGAAGAGTTTGATCTACCAATGATGCTACAAAATGACAGATAGCCTGAATCTTTATTTGTAAGCTGCGTAATTGAGAAATATTATTAGGAGGTGGCATGCTTATTATTGCATCAATATTATTTTGTCCACCTCAATGACCCGACGTGAAACTATAAAACCTAATAGTTTTCCACTATCCACACAAAAGACCTACTTCTTAGGATTCAATCTCATAATATACTTTTGAATGTGCTCAAATATTTGATGAAGGATTTTGACATGATCTTGACATATTATAGATTTAGCCAAGATATCATCGACATATTCCTCTAGAATTGTATGAATTCATGAAAGATTAATGTCATAGCTCTTTGATATGTTGCTCCAGTGTTTTTAATCCAAATGGAATTACCACCCAACAAAATGTTCCCCGTGGTGTAATAAATATTATTTTATCATTTTTTATTGATCTTGAGGATTGATAAAAAAAAATTATATCTACAAAATTCATCCATAAATGATAATAAAGCATGTCTAGCAGTTGAATCCATAATCATACATCTATGTTTGGGAGGGGGAAATCGTATTTCAAATATGCTTTATTGAGGTTAAAAAAACCCTTACACATTCAAATATGATTGTTTGGTTTTGCAACCACTATGTTTGATACCCAAGGTGAATAATCAATCAGGTGGATAAAGCCATCTAGTAAAAGCTTCTCAATCTTAACCTTAACCAAAAAAATTATATTAGGGTTCATTTTTTAAATCTTGTCTCGCTGGTTTAGCATCATCTTCTAATACAATGTCATGCATCAATACCTTAGGATCTATGCTAGGCATATCAAAATAAGACCGTGCCAACAGTTCAAGAAAATCATGTAATAATGTAGTATGATCTTTTTGTTCATCTAAGTCAAGTAATTTTCCTATTAATATGATATTTTCATCATTAAATGGTTGCATCAAGATATCAACAATATCTCCTACGAGTAGCATACTACGTTTTGGAGTGTTAGGGATTTTTTAGGATTTTTTGTATTATCTGATACCTTTGTTTATGTCCAAAAGTATAATTTGGTATTTGAATAATAAGAAAATTAGTGATCATGATGATAAGTAGGTAAACTATCATAAATCCTAAAAATTCTCCCAAGAACTCATCATTTTGAAAAACATCCAATGATATATTATTGCTTGTGTCATCTATCAATTCAAGATTAACTAGATTGAGAGATAACTTAGGAGGGTCTTGTTTTATTGTGTTAACATTAAGTGAAGGTTTTTGTGAAACCTAGTGGATTGCAAAGGATGATAATCAAGAATAGTGTTATTCCATGCGTATTTAGCTCTATAAAGACTCTAATTCCTTGTTTCTTTATACCACGTCCCTTACCATTATATCCAAATTGGGAAAGATTGTATAGCCTCTTCCATAAATATTTTTAAATTATTTAGAAGAAGGTGGTTTTTAATAGTCATTCTCATTTCTTCATTAGGAACAGTTGCAAAATTGGATGTTTAAGGAAGATTTATGGGAGATTGTGTAGATGTCACAATCATTTATTTTACTTCTTCATATTTTGATGGTGAGATTTTATATTCCCCTATGAAAGTAGGTGTGAAATATAATGACTCCCAATCATCATCCAATAATTTTTTCATGGCTGAAACACATTCATCTTTATGTTCGACATGTATGGGTTATACTTTTGAGGATGAAATCAAAGTGGTAAAGGGTCTTTTTTCCCTTTTTCATTTTGTAAGAAATTTTTGGACTTAGGATCAGATTTCACCGTCTATACTTTGTTGTTATATGTGTATTTCATGAGGTGGCAGAGAGTTGAAGTAACTCCATTCATCTCATGAATTTGTGGTCTTATTAAGAGGAGATTATATGATAGAGCATTTGGAAGGACATGAATAATGACAGGTAACACAACAAAACCTACTTTAATAGATAATGTGATTGTTCCCAATGGTTGTCTCCCCACATTATCAAAATCATGAATAACTAGAGCATAAGGTTGAATAAGAGACTTATCCACAACTAAATATTTTAAAAGATCAATGCTACAAATGTTAAGACCCAACCCAATATAAATAAGGGTATGTCTAATGTTTGTTTTGTTAATAGAAAACATTATCATCAAGGCATAATTTTGCATTTATATCTCAAGAGAGGGTAATTCATTTTGACAAAAGAAAATATCTATATTTTTGGAATTCATACCCTCAAGTAAAGTTGTCACATCATTGAGTTTAGCACTAGAAGGCACTGCAACTCTTTGTAAAGCCTCTTGAATCATGGTAAGGTAAATTGGTGAGCTTTTGAATAAAATCCCACAATTAAATCTTAATGGGAGTAGCACAAAGATGATCCACAAGATAATAATCCTTACCATTATGTGGAGGAAAATGAGGTGAAGTAGGGAGAGTAGGTTGTGGAAAATTTATTTGTTCGAGTATGGTAACACTGAGAGGGGGGGGGATGAATAAGTGGTCAAATAAAACCAATCTCAAAAACCTTATTTCCATTTACTACACATTTTTTTTAGAATACTGAAACAAGTACACATCAATACATCATCAAGAAGACATGAGACACCAAGTTTATGAGTGGAAAAACCCTAAATAGGGTGGAAAAACCACTATGAACAATTTCTTTTATTATCTTCAAAGGGCACCAACCCTAATTACATTTAGTGAGCACCAACCCACCAAGAGAACCAACTCTCCTTTGAAGCACCAACTTTGAGAACACCAAAGCATCAACTCTAGTGGTTGAAGCACCAACTCCAGACTTTGAATCTACCTCACTAGAAAACCAAAACTGATAGGAGCACCCACTCCTTATCACACCAATGAAAGAAGAGATACAATTTCAGGGGTTACCCTGTTACAATATGAACCAACTATATATACCATCAACACCTTGACTACAAGATTCTTCCCTGATACAAGATTTTTAGAGAAACTAATAATTAAAAGCAATCTTATAGCTATTCTTCAATGATAAAAGGTTCACCAATGAGGGTTGAAGACAAGGTGTTACAATAAAAGTTCTTATTCCTTCAAAGACACAAAAAACTAATAGCTTTCATGTCATAGCTTATCCATGAACATCAAATCATTCATTTCAGGCTCATACTATATTCATGTCTCCTTTCATACTAAATTCATCTCACAAATTTGAATTTATCATAGAACAAACATTATTCTTCTTAATAAAAACTCAATCACCATTCTCAGTTATATTGTCAAAATGAACTCTCTCCTCCAAATTTGTTGGGAAAGTTTGCCTCAACTTTCTGGTCTTTCCCCTTGAAGACTTAGGTGATTTCTTCATGTTTATGGCCTTTACCGCCTTACAGCTACATGTTTTCCTTGGTAGAACGGTTGTGTGGTTTACCGATTTATTGCGGGCCACTCTATTCATCGGTCGAGCGGTGTCACCACTCTATTGCGGTGGTCTTCTTTATACTTGGTGGTGGTGCAGTGAGCAGCGGTAAGGGGTGTAAAGGCTTACCGCCTTACCGCAGGGTGCTTCTCTTGGTGGTGTGGTAGTGCAGTGAATGGCGCAGGGGTGGCGTGTTGGCAGAAGAAGTGGTTATCGCCCTACCACAGAGGCTTATCCTTAAGCCACCGTGGGTGCAGTAAACCACTAACGGTTGAAGGGTGGTGGTCTAGTGCCAATTACCGCCCTACCATGGTTGGTGCTCAAAGTGACCATGATGGCCGTGATAAGCCGCCTACGGTGTGGCCTGGTGGTTAGCGCCTCAACACAAATGGTGAACTGGCTCACCGCGGTGGCCGTGGTGGAACCACTAGTGGTTTGCCAGATTGATCACCTCTCTAACATGGGCTGGCCTAGCGGCCTCCACAGTAGCGTAGTATGACTGCTGATGATCTACCCAATGGTTATCGCCACACCGAAATGGGAAAAGTCAAGCCCAGTGGTAGTGCGGTTGGAGGCCGAGGTCGGGTCAAGCAGGCTCACTTCCATACTATGATGGATGAATGAGTTCAAAGCGGTAGCATGGGGAAGCCAAGGGTGAGCTCAGGTGAGCTCACCGCAATACTGCGACTGGGTAGAATAAACTCGGCGGTGATGCGGTAGGAGATCAGGCGAGCTTGGAGCTCGCTTGACCGAGCTGGATGGAAAGTTAAAGTGATAGCCAAATGAAAGGACATGTGGCTCAGTGTCAGTGATCTATTTGGCTCAATGCCAAACTTGTATTTTGCAGTTATTGCAGGTCAACTTCTTGCTAGAGACAGAACCCGATTAAGGCATAAATTTATTGCCTGGGTGGCTCGATGCAATCTGTGCAGATCGGTTACTTATTTGAATGGACATTGCAGCATGGATCGAGTCATGGGATTGGTTGAGAAGAGTAAATTCAAATGTAAGACTTGACAGTCGATTACATTATTTTATATGTAAACCAAAACATGACGGTTAATATGATGAGCGATAACAGAGAGAGGTTGAGTCTATTCGAGCAGTTCATCTGTGAACACTTAGACTCTTAGATCTATTAAGATGTGAACCTGATATGCCTAGAGGTTGGGCTGGCCATGAGGCTGGCTGAGACTGTCATATGAGAAGCTGAAGTGAATCTACATAGTATGTCAATTGAAGACATTGTAACTATGTGAAGATTATGTATCTATGTTGCCTGCATTCTCTAGATGGACAAGATGTAATCTCCTGAAGAGAATTGCTCTGAAATTTATATTGTAACTGCTTTGTTACTGAATAATACAAGTGAGCTAAGTGTTTTGGAGGGTGGGGTTTTTTAACCGAAAGGGTTTTCCCCACATAAATCTGTGTGTCTACATATTTGTCTTTCATGGTTGTCTGATTCTGTATTCTTGAATCTATGCTTGTGTTGAATCTGTTATATGTTAAACATTTACTTTTCTCAAAGGATCATTGGGGGATTTACTATGCATGTTTCCTCTTTATGTCATAGTTGTTTGTGTCTTTGTTGTGATTTTAATGAAAATCACTCAGGCATTGTTGTCTTAGACATTCGTTCTATAATGACAGACCCATCCCGTATCCCCAAAAAGTGGTATCAAAGCTAGTTAAGGGAGGTCAAGGCTTGTTGATACCAACAAGTGGTATCAGAGCTGGTTAAGGGAGGTCAAGGCTTGTTGATACCAACAAATGGTGTCAAAGCCTTCTCCTAGTTACTAAAGTTCTAGGTATTTCTCCTGTGATATGATTTTTTAGCCTAGCAAGCTTGAGGAAATCTGGAGGAATTGGTTGGTGTTTGATCCTTCGGTGAGTGGAAATTCCTACTTCTTTGAATCAAGACACAACTTGAAAGACGCTAGAGATGATTGGAGTTGATCATATTGTTGTAATATGGTCTAAGGCTCCTGGCTCGCAGCAAATGTTCTTCATGCAAATGGTGTGAGATGTGCTTGTGGTTGTGTTGTAGAAAAGTGTGGTTTCATACTAGGTATCTATGTGAGAGGCTCCCTGGCGGTATGGAGTTGCTTGTGTTGTTTTTCATCCATGAAGTTTTGTGCTTGTGTTGGGTGTTCTGACTTAGCACTGAAGACAGTTTCTCTACTAGTCTGATTGCATGGAGGTTATGAAGTTGATCTCGATGGTTTGTAACTTCTATATAGCCTGGCTCTCTCATATGGTTGTGCATGACTAAGGTTTTGGAACTGGTCTAAAATGGACCTGTTGTTCCTACTTACTTGTATCTTGCACTCACATGTTTCAATTTCATGTCTTTTTGGCTCTTAGGATTTTTTGTAGATTTTCCTAAAAAGTCTATGATGCATATTCATGCTTTTCATTGTTCTAGTTAACCATGCTGGTTATGTGCAGACTCTTGGGTCATCTAGATGAGCATTGAATATGGATGTGCATGGGTGTTTTATAAACATTGTGGTTTTGTAGGGGCAAGGAAAACTTGTGTTTTGTGTCGAGTTGTTGTTCTGCTATTTTCTAGACCTTGGATTTTGGGGTGTTACTGGATGAGATAGTTGTAGTTCAACATGGTTTTGAGGAGTTGTGTTGTCTTCTCTGCATGGGAGTGTTGGGTATGTATTTTACTCATTCAACATTCCTGTGGTGTGTTCTTACTAGTTTCCTTGACTATAGTGCTTGAGTTGTGGACATTATTGGCAAATCGGATCTGTTGCTAATTTGGTGCTTGAGTCATGTTCGTCTACGTTGTTGTTCTCTTTGATGATCTCAATTTTGCGTTTCCAGCGCCATGATAGATTAAACAGTTTTTTGAAGTGGATCCCCGAGTTGTGTGGCTGATGGATTAGCTACCCATTGGGCGCAGTGAGACAACTCGGATGTGGACTATAAATATCCACGAGATTTCTTATGTGTTGTTATAGATCTATTAATTGACCTTGTCTGTGGTCACTTGTGCATTGGCATGGCTGTTTTGAGATGAGAAGGTGAATGTCGGTTTGAGTACCTGAATAGTCAGTTATGGGGACATGTAGCATGAGAATCACGATGTCATGGAGAGCTTGTTACACTAGCTAGTGTAAGATTTTGACAGTGATGTTGTGGTCAGTCATGATGCTTGGAAAGCTTGGTGTCACGGTTCAGTGGGAGCTGTAGTAGAGACTGTGGATTCATCACTTGGTGGTGAATGATCTTCTTTGGTGTTGCAGATGCTTCTTGAGGACTCTTAGATCTTGTTGCTGCAAAAGAGCTTTTTCGTATCTGCATGGTCACTATTTGAAGATATGCAACATCTTGGAGCCATGGAGGACATTGGTTACTTTTTGGCTGAGATGTTGATGGTGCTTGACAAGTGATGGTTTAGAGCTTTCTTTGCTTTATGCCATGGTATACTCTTGCTTGTGCACTAGAGTTTTGGCATGTTGCATTTCTCTTGAGACCATAGCTTGTTCACTTGAAGCATGGTATCTCCTAAGGGGGATGGTTAGATCATGGTGTCATGATAGGTTATTGGTTCAACTGGTTTGCAGCTTTGACAGTGGTCTGGTTTCTCTATGTTTTGAGTACTTTGGTCATATGCTTGAGGAATACATGTTTAATGCAGTAATGCAGATTGGACTTAGCATGAGATGACAGGATGTTGGTGCTCATGGATGCATAGAGAATAAGGTGAGGCTGGAATTCTTTTGAGAATATTTTTGTTACAGCTGAAAGTCCAAGTAGCCTACACCTTGGTTGAATGCGAGTTCAACAGAGACCATGAAGGAGAATGCTCTTGGGTAAGTCACGATGGATTGTATATCTTGGAGGAGCATCTTTTCTTTTCTTCTTGGTATACTCGGTAGTGAGGTTTATTTGAAAGGTACTTTCCCATCGTAGCTTTTAGATATGTGTTATGCTTGCTTTCATGATATGAATCTTGAGTTTTTTTAAGATTTTGAAGGATTCATAATGAAAGGTGGACAACATAGTGGATCTCCTTGTGATTTTGAGGAATGATAGAAGATGGTTATATGGGTTAGTCTGATCTTCTTTGTGATGCTTGCACCCATGGAACTATTGGGTGTTGTTATGGCTTTTCCCTTTGGGATGTGAAGAAGATCATTCTTGACACAGTTGGCATTCATAAATGTATGGAGGAGGTTGCTACATGTTTTGATTTAAAGTTTCTCTCTAATCTGGTCTTTTCTTCATGTATGTTTATTTTCATGACTTTAGATGTGAGATGCCTTTGTGGAGCCGAGTTGGTCACATTTTTTGGTCATGTGTTGTCACTTGGGTGATGACACGAAGGTTCTTGTGCCCCTTTCTTCAGTCAGATATGGAGGTTTTCTTGGAAGAGCTCTGGAAGATAGTTGAGAGAAATGTTCCTTGCAGCAAGTGGTTGTAGGGGGTGCATATCAGTGTGATTGTTCCTCGGAACTACACAGTTTCTCATTTCTTTGTGCAAGTGATTGGTGGACTTAGTATGCCTAGATCACTTATGATGATGCTTTATTTTGCATTCATCTGGACGGTACCCTTGCAGTGGGAGTACCTAGATATGTTTGGTCTTTTGATTGGTTGATATATGGTGCTTGTTTTTGCTATAGATGGGTGGTTACATGATGGTGTGAGTTTATTGATGGTCATACCTTTGAGGTATGGATGATTGGATGGTTTAGCACGAGTTGTGGGTGTTGGTTTTCAGTCACGTGGGTTTTGATCAGTTGGATGGGAGCAACCCATTTTTCTCATTGTAGTTCTAGCTGATTGGTTAGTCTTGTTATGGAGAGCGGTTCTCATTCTATGTTCACATTGTGCTTTGTTGTTGCTGTTGTGGTTCCTTTTTTGCCTGAAGGATCAGATGTTTGCATTCCTGAGATTGGTGTATTTTTTTGCCTTGGCATGTTCCTGTGTTTGGAGCTGTTGCCTGAGATGGTGGAAATTTTTGGATGTCATTGCAGGTGTCTTGGTTGGAGCGTGAAAGCATGGTGTTGGTCCTTGTTCTCCTTTTGGAGGAAGCCTAAAAGTCTTTGGCAAGTGGGAGATTGTTGGGAAAGTTTTCCTCAAGTTCTGGTCTTTCCCCTTGAAGACTTAAGCAATTTATTCATGTTTATGGCCTTTAGCGCCTTACCGCTGTATTTTTTCCTTGGTGGCATGGTTGTGCAGTTTATCGCTTTACCGTGGGCCACTCTGTTCGGCGGTTGAGCGGTGTCACCACTCTACCGTGGTGTTCTTCTTTATGCTTGGCGGTGGCACGGTGAGCGATGATTGTGGGCGTAAAGGCTTACCGCATTACCGTAGGGTGCTTCTCCTAGTGGAATAGTAGAGCGGTGAACGACATAGGGGTGGTGAGCTGGCAGGAGAAGCGGTTACCGTGGAGGCTTATCCTTAAGCCATAGTTGGCACGGTAAACTGATGATGGTTGAAGGGTGCCGGTCTAGTCCTGATTACCACCCTACCATGGTCGGTGCTCAAAGTGACTGCGGTGGCTGCCTTAAGCCGCCTGCAGTGTGGCCTAGCGGTTACTACCTCACCGCGGATGATGAACTGGCTCACCACGATGGCCATGATGGGACCACTGGCAATTTGCTAGAGCGATCACCGCTCTACCACGAGGTGGCCTAGCGGCCTCCACAGTAGCACGGTATGACTATTGATGGTTTTCCCACCATATCGTGATGGGCAAAGTCAAGCCCAATGGTAGTGTGGTTGGAGGTCGAGGTTGGGTTGAAAGGGCTCACCACCATACCACGGTGGATGAATGAATTCGAAGCGGTAGCACGGGGAAGTCAAGGGTGAGCTTGGGCGAGCTCACCGCAATACCATGATCGGGCAGAATGAACTCGACGATGATGCGGTAGGAGCTCAGAGATCACTTGACTGAGATGGATAGAAATTCAAAGTGATAGCCGAATGAAAGGAGGGCACGTGGCTCAGTGTCAGCGATCTGATTGGCTAAATGCCAAACTTTTATTTTACAGTTATTGCAGGTCAACTTCTTACTGGAGACAGAACCCAATTAAGGCATGAATTTATTGCCAGGGTGGCTCGATGCAATTTGTGCATATCGGTTAATTGTTTGAATGAAAATTGTAGCATGGATCGAGTCATGGGATTGGTTGGGAAGTGTAAATTCAAATTTAAGACTTGACAGTCGATTACATTATTTTATATGTAAACCAAAAGGTGACGGTTAATATGATGAGTGATAATAAAGAGAGGTTGAGTCTGTTTGAGTGGTTCAACCATGAACACTTATACTCTCAGATCTATTAAGATGTGAACCTGATATGCCTAGAGGCTGGGTTGGCCATGAGGCTAGTTGAGAGTGCCATATGAGAAGCTGAAGGGAATCTACATAGTATGTCAATTGAAGACATTGTAACTATGTGAAGATTATGTATTTGTGTTGCCTGCATTCTCCAAATGGACAAGATGTAATATCTTGAAGAGCATTGCTCTGATATTTGTATTGTAACTGCTTTGTTACTGAATAATACAAGTGAACTGAGTGTTTTGGAGGGTGGGGTTTTTTTACCCGAAAGGGTTTTCCCCATGTAAATATGTTTGTCTACATATTTGTCTTTCATGGTTGTTTGATTCTGTATTCTTGAATCTATGCTTGTGTTGAATCTGTTATATGTTAAGCATTTACTTTTCTCATAGGATCAATGGGGGATTTATTGTGCCTTTTTCCGCTTTATGGCATAGTTGTTTGTGTCTTTATTGTGATTTGAATGAAAATCACTAAGGCACTGTTGTCTTAGACGATCGTTCTATGATGACAGACCCATCTCGTATCCCCAACAAAATTCATACTTCATCAAACATAAACATTGCATTGAATAGAGATTTTCAGTCATAAACTCTACCTTGAACAATAGGTCACCACCATATTATGAATATTGTGCAAACTTTACTTCATAAGAATTTCATCTTCATATATCAAAGCCCTCATAGTTTATAAACAAAAACCATTATTTTTCCATACATAATTTTCTCTGTCCCTTTGTCTCATATTCTACTGTCCAATCTGCATTTTATTATTGTCCGTTCTCCTTGAATTCGATACACTGAAACTCCATTATATTCCATAGATTAAAACTCCAAAAGAGTTGTTTTTCTACACAAAAATCCAATACACACTATCTGAGCATGCAAGGCAAAAATAACTCTCTAGAATTGGCACCAACTCACTTTTCACCAATGACCCTTCATATTCAAAAAATAGAAACAAACCTATAAAAGCACCTTATAACATTTTGTTTCTTGTTAAAATCAAGACTTAGAGAATAACCGTTGCAAAGTTGAAATGTGAATCGTTGATCATCATTTACTCTCAATATCAACTTTTAACGAGAGCCATTGATCACCATTCAAACATATTAACCAAGTCTTATAACTTGCTCGACAAGTTACTTCATGAAAGGGGTCGGTTAGATAATGTACTTGAACGCTTAAATGATTATTTAAGTGAATTTTAACCTTTAATTTCAAGTCACCACTCAAATAAAACAAAAGCGTATTTGAGACTTAGTAACCTATGTAAAATGATATACACTTAGGAACCTTAGGGTTTTAGATTATAAAGCATAAAGACCACATCAAACACTCACTAATGTACAAGCCTTAGAAACTGATGATAAGTAGTAGAAGCAATATCTTGATGCTTTGAATCATTTATACTCTTTGACCCTTTTGAAACTTTGATGATATGAAACTATGCTTTGAAACTTTGATACTTTCATTGCTTGAATGACTTGACAAATTGCTTGAATGAATTGATAAATTGATACCTTTAATGCTTTGATACTATACCTTGAAGCACCAAAATACTCACCAACAATTGCTAATACCAAACCAATAGTGACAAACCACCTCAAGTCTCTTTGAAATCAACACCATGTGAATATCCTTAAGTTTCTTGGAAACCACACTATAAATTGAATGAAGAATGAGCATCAACACATCAACCTTAAAGAAAGCACCAACCTTGTAAGTAATGACCCTTTGTTTTTTGCATCAACATAAACTTTGATATATCAACAAAAACTTTGATACCAAAGATTATTAACGACAAAAATCATACCAACAAACTCCCCCTTTGGATTTGATGTCAACACATCCAATCTATGTGATCCCCTATGAATTCTAAAGTTTGTGGTGGAAATCACCAAGCACAACCAAAAAAATACACTAAGCTCTTCTCCCCCTTTGATAGCAATGACAAAGGGTGAGTCACAAGAAGAGAATATCATCAACTCTGACTAATTGAATAGAGTGTCCATACCTTAACTTAGATACCGAAGTTTGTGCAATATAACACTAACACTACATTTTTTACAAACATCATACTCATGTTATCCAATAAATCTCCCCCTGACTTGTATGTGCTTTATCAATGTCATCTATGTTAAAGAAATGAATGAACTTCCACTGCAAACTCATTGTTCACCGTTCACTGTCAACAATAAATTATTGGCAAGAAATCTAATAAATGAATCAATGTCCAAGTAAGCACTATGTGGATATTCAGTCAAAAATTCCATTTCACACTAAGACATTCTTTTGTCCCTGTCCAAGTAACTAACAAAATCATAAAAGACAAGCATCATTTAATCTAAAACCAACCACTAGATACCACTGCCTTAAAATAGTAAACCTTAAAATTACTCAGCATCTACCATAGATTGAGAGCAAAAAAATAGAGTGAGAGCATTGCACTATATTCTTTGACTCATTCTCAAGGTGAAATTTTGACCATTCACTTGTATGTAGACCATATACCATTTCTCAAGAACAAGTATTTCATACAAGCACAATTGAAATAGTTGTCCTCCAAATTATTTCATACTTTCTATTGTCATTCAACAAGAGAAAGTATTGTGTTTATACAAGATCCCTCTCACAAATTTTCCTTGACAATTCTTTATGAAAGTCTTTCATTGTCATACCAAAAAACACTGTCCCATGAATCAAATCAAGACTCTGCCTCATATCATTGTCACTAAGTCTTGGCAAGAATCACTATCAACTAATGCCAATCAACTGAGCTAATTTTACTTCACTGATACAACAAAACTTCTTAAAATAGTTTTCCATGGATACACAGTCCAAAACTAACGAGAATCATTATCACAAAGTGATTGTCATCATATTTTTCCTTCCCAACTATGATATCTTCCCCTTCATAAAATTTACTATTATATTCCTTCAAGAAAAAAACTTTTTCACCTTTGTCTTCACATTTCTTTGTTCAGGGTGATGCCTACTTGACAGGATGTAAGAAATTTGTGAGGGGTTTTGACAGGGTATTCACTCTATGCACAAATCAATATGAAACTACTTTGACATTGTATTTTTTAACTATAAGAGAAAATGATAAGAGACTGGCCGCCACTATTTCACAAGATCAATACCCTGCACACATGTGACATTAATATAGCAAAAAAATAAAGCAATGTCAACTATCAATGGTCAAAACAACTGTACAAGCAAGGCTACAAGTTCATGCCTCCCCCTTTGTGAAAACAAAACAACAATAGATGAAAATTATGAAAATATTGAGAAAATTGTATCACTTCACAAGATTGTGCATTCATGATACTACTGTCCACAAGAAAACAAAAAACTTTTGTATTGCAAAAAGTTGTCTTCAAGAAGCATCACTGTCAAATGACAAGACTACTATCCAACATTATTGACATTTTGAATATTAACACCCTCTGTGATCTCTCTTTTGATATTGATGTTAATCCAACAAACCTTTTGACTATTTTAGTTCCATCAAGAAACTGTGTGAAGGCCACTCAAGTAAAATCTAGAACCACTAACTTCTTTCATTGACATGAATCAATCCACTCCCAAAATACACTCACATTGTCATGGTAGTGGATTTTGAACTAGAGCCTCCAATAAGAGCCACTAACAGATTGAAGAGTAGTCCACATATGTAAACCAAGCAAAAATAACACTATACAAGAATAAATGTCACTGTACAATGCAAACTGCACCAAAACAGTATGAATACTAATTTACAAGAACCAAGTATCCATCATCCATGAAAGAGACAAGAGCCTGACACTGTATACTATTAGTCACTATCTCATTCAATAGACCATAGCTCTAGGCATGAAAGAGGGCACCATCCTAAGAATTTTTTTGATTACAAGCATTGCAACACATTTTCATGAAACTAGTATCCAAGAATGATAGATTTGAACTTGAATGGAACAACATGCAAGACAAGCATTCCAAAATAAGGAAGACTCATGTGCACACTCCATTTTTGCATCTGCAAGAAGTCACTTCACAACAACAATTCATGAACATAAATTGATAATATTAACTCTTGAAATCCTCCAAAGCATTAAACTGAAAGTACAATGTAAAACAAGAGAAGAGCATGTGAAGATATTGATCCATTGTGAACAAGCATATATCACTTTCTTCAAACAACTCACTTGAATTTGGAGCATTCCATAATACTTATAAGTATTTTCTTGACACTTTGACAATATAGACAAGCCCTATGAAATGTGCAATATGATTATTCTCCATAACTGACCTTTAAGATCTCCTACCATTTCTCCATTAGGATCTCTTTGAAAATTAACATTGTCACATTCTTCTATAGGCACAAACTTTGAAACCAAGGACATTGTCCACTAGTTTGACTATACCAACTTAGACCTTTAGTCATCAACCCTCCTACCACTGAATAACTAATAACAACATACGATATGATGAAGAATTCTTGTAGAGTGCCAACTCATCAACTCAATATACCTTGAAATACCAACAATAAACTTGTAATGAAGAACCCTTTTTTTTACTCATATTGACTAAGGGGTTTGTATAATACAACAAAAAGAACAACTCCCCCTCAATTTATGCTGTCATTTATGCAATTAAGGATACCTCTTGTGCAACATGCACGAGATTGGGTTCTTCTTTTTCCTATTTCCTTCTCCACACTTTTTTAATGCTTGGCTTCTTGTGATTATTTCTACAAAATAGTACTTTATGTCCAACATCATAACATCTATAGCATATGACTTTGCTTCTACTATTTAACCATTCATAAGAGCTTTTAGTACACCCAACTTTATTTCCATGCTTCCAACATTATTTTGCTTTATGACCAAACGCATAGAATGAATAACAATAACCATGCAAAGAATTGTCAAACCTGGACTTTTTATGTTGTATTGAATAGAGAGATCTACTAAACCTATTGTTGCTAGCTTATGCAGGAGTATTTTTTGTTTTCTTCTTCTTGTCTTCAACATTAGGAGTAGCAAAAAAATAGTTTAAATCTATTTTCTTTCTTAGTGTTTCACTGATCTTAGAATTATGCCCTTCTTGTAAACCTAACCCAGTAGTGTCCTTGTGATGTTTCCTCTTGCTCAACATCTAATATAAACACTTAGTACTCTTTTCAAACTGAATTAACTTGTGTAATTTGGAAGATGCTTTCTCTAATTCTTTTTTCAAAGAGACTATCTCCGATTCATACTTTTCACAATCAACCTCTTTTTCCTTAAGCTGGTTATTGACTTATTCTTCTGATTTCTTACGTTCTGCAACTTGAAACTTCAAATCTATTATTAATTTTTCTTCTTCTTGAAGGGCTGAAAGTGTCTTGACTTCAAACTCCTTTTCTTCTTGAAACTGCACCTTTAATTTTTTATTCTCCTTTCCGAGTTTTTCAATCTCATTTAGAGCACAAGTGAGTTCACCTTCAAGATCAAGTTCACAATCATTTTCATCAAACTCTTATTCATAATCACTCACAGAAAAAAATTCTTCTCATCAGTAGTAGACATTGGTATTGAAGATTCTAGATAACCTTTCTCTATTGTTGTCCACACAACAAACCCCAAGGAAGATAGATAAGATTCCATTCTCATTATCCAAAAGATAAAATTTCTGCCATAAAACCTAGGTGCTCTAGAGATAAATAATATTCCCTTTGTATATCATTCTTTATATTTGATTTAGGTAGTGCTTGTTGTTTATCACCGTGTTGGGCATTCCTTTTTCCTTTGTTTCTTTTACCTTTTTCCATTGTACTCCTCCACCAAGATCAACCGAAGTTGATTAAAATTTTGTAGGGAACCCTGCTACTTTGATACCACTGGTTGGAGTATAGGACCATTGACAGGGGGGGTGAATCAGTGGTTAAATAAAACCAATCTCAAAAACCTTATTTCCCTTGACTACACAAAAGTTTTAGATATGTACTTCATAAAAGAAACCAAAGATATTCAAATTATAACATCACATGTGCATCAAGAATATTGAACCAAGTACACATCAATACATCATCAAGGAGACATGAGACAACAAGTTTATGAGTGGAAAAACCCTTAAAATGGTGAAAAAACCACTCTAAAAGATTGCTTTTATTATCTTCAAAGGGTACCAACCCTGATTACATTTAGTGAGCACCAACCCACCAAGATAACCAACACTCCTTCGAAGCACCAACCCTCTAAGAGAACCAAATCTCCTTTGAAGCACCAACTCCAAAAACACCAAAGCACCTAATGGCACTCTCAAATTTTACAAATTTGAGATGTCCATTTCAAAATTTTGCCTTTGTACTTTTAGAAGTGCACTTGATGAATCTGCCTAAGTGACCCACTTTGGAGCCTTGTAATTTAAAGCTTGTTGTTTTTCGTACAAAACTCATTTTCAAACATATTCAATTGACATATTTGAGTAGGCATGTCAATTTTTGACTTCCCATAATGAGTTTTGTCAGGGTTTTGAAAAGTGAAGCTGGATGGTTTTGGCACTTTTATGTTGTTTGCAAACTTTCAGTTTTGCAAAGTAGCCTCCTGTTTGAGCTTGTATTTAGCAATTGGATGATCGTCAAGAGAGAATAATTGTTGTTTTGCATTCTCCATACCAAGACGAGCTCGTATGTCAGGTTTCAAGGTTTTATGAGTTGATTTTCTATTTTTAGCAGGTCAAAACCAAATTCAATTTATTTAATTTTGCATCTACGTTTCCTGAAACCTTTCAAGGTGGTCAATTTTGACACCTGATATCTTTTGATGGGAGATGATTCAAGAAAATCCTTCTTGAACACATACTCAAGGTACCTAAATGTGCTTATGTGTCTAGTGACAACCCCCAGGAGTTCATTTGCTATTTTTTCAAAATGGCAACTAGGTAAGTTTTAATTGGTTCAGAACAACTGTTGTTGCATAAAGTTCAATTGAGCAACTTTGAAAGTTAATAACTTTCACCTCATGATCTTTTTCTCCAATCCGTTGATTGCACTACATTCTCAGGTCAAATAAATACATGTCTACAAATTTTTATGGCTTCATAAGGTTGTTTGCCTAGTTTCATAGGTCATTTCCATAGCCAACTTGGCCAGTTTTCACCATTATGAAAGAATGTCTAAAAGAATATTCTAATGACAACCCATTTCTTGGTTTGGTATAAAACCTCTACAGTTCCATTTTTCATCAAAAACGGAGATCATTTGGTACATTATTTTAAAATACTTTTGTTGCAGCAAACACGTCCCGGGGGCAGTTTACAAAGGAGGTACCTGAATTTTAAAAGCTGGGAAAAATCTAATGAAATGGGTTTTCTCTAAATAATCTATTAAGAACCCACGTAAAGTTTCATGGTTCCAGGTGTCTCAATTTGCCTGTAATCAATTTATTTGTTTGGCTTGCAGGCCGAATTAAATTTTTGCCTAGTTCTAATGTTTTAAATGTTTATATTTAAAACATTTCAAAATGATTTTAGGGCATAAAAATTTTCAACATTTAAATGGGAGGAAAAATAAATTTTAATTCTTTCATCCCATTGGTTGGATGCTCTCAAAACAAATTTTGAAAAGCTTCAAAGCTCAGGGCATCACTCATGGCGGCTTCTATGTAAAAATGAAAATTCTCAACCAGCAATAGTTTTCCATTGTTGGACATACAAGAGATAAAGCTCTTACTATTTGAATAGATAGAATGCATTGTTTGAATTGCTATCAAAGCATAAAGAATGAAGGCACAACTTAAGAGTCCCGGAATGTTTTTGCAATATGATTTCAATAAAATACCATGAATGTTGATTTATACTAAATGAATTTGTTGAAATGACTTTGAAACTTTCAAACAGAAGCAGAGGAAGGACACACTCAATAGAGGCTCGAGCAAAACACCCATCAAATATGGTGTTGGCTAAGGGACGCCAAAAATAGAATGTGCACAAAATAAATTCATTTAAAATCTTTAGAAACTCTCTGGAAAATGCAAAATGCTAGTCAAATGAATGGATGGGCTGCCATTACAAGGTGAAAAAGGCTTGAACTGTTCAGTAAGTTGCTTCCATTGCAAGCCCATGTTGCAAAGCACAATGAAAACACACAATGGAGGAATTAGGGCAAATCTCGTGGACCTCGTAGGAGTGATGGTGACGCAAGCAAAATTCCTCTGAGGTATGTGAGGTAAAGATGATGGTTTTATTTTAATTTTTAAAATGGGGCCCAATGTATTTTTAATACATTGTTTAAAATTTGATTTTGAGGGAAGTGAATGGTGGGTCCCAGGCATTAAAATTAATGCATGAAATACTAATAGTGGCCTGATGGAAATATTAAGGAGTTTTTTGGCTTCCCACATGGAGTGTGGGCTCAAGAAGAGCTCTATCGAATGGGTAAAATTATAAAAAGGGCCGATTGTTTTATTTTTTAAAGTTTTCATTTGCTTTTCCAAAAAGCAAAACATGTATGACTTTAAATGTGCCCGAGATAAATGTTTGAAAGAGATAAATAAAGGGGTGGGCCCAACAAAGTGTGAAGGGGAGATATTTACATGAGAGGTGATTTATAAATGCAGAAGGTAAATGTAAAATGTGAAGTGAATTTTTAAAAGATGCCTTAAGCTAATATTTTAAATGAAGTATGTAAAATACAAGTGGCACGTGAATATGAAATTTTGTGGGTAAACATTTTATTTTACCCAGGCAAGATATTTTTTTAATGTGGCAAGTAAAATGAATAAGATGGAGATATTTTATATTGTGAATTTATAAAGAAAACACATGTGTTGGGAAATAAAGTATTGCCACAGCAAAGAACAAAGGCAAAAATCAAGAGGCATTTTTACACAACAGGGTAAAATTGGAGATTCTCCAAATGGGCAGATTTTTGTTTCAAAACAAAGATAAGCAAAGACAGTTTTGAGAGAATGAGTTTGTTGTTGTAAATGATGAGAGAAGAGAGAAGTTGTTCTAGATATTTTCAGCTTCTTGTTGTTGTTCAACGGAGGATGAAGCTGCCAGTTGTCAACTCTAGATGCATTTTAGGGCTGCTCTTGGTTTCTTATGATTTCTATATCTTTTCTTCTTCTCTCAATTGTAGAAGGGTCTGAGATTGGGTTTTGAGTTTTGGTATTGGGCTGGGTAGATAGAGATTTGAAAATTCTAAGTCATTTCTTGAGTCTGTAAGCTTTAATTTTCTAATTTCATGAGCAAATACAACCAGTTTATGCAAATAAAATCATGGTGTTTGCACATGCATGAATATCTTCAGATTGTCTCCATACTTGTGCAATTAAATCATATTGATTCAATAATACCAAGTGTTTTTTGGGTTTATCATCTCAAATTTCATGAGATTGTGTTATTTGTTAGTGGGTCTATTTCAAAAAAATGGTTAAATACTTTGAGCAGATAACAATGATTTCTAGTGTGCGGGCTAGATTTGATAAGAAGAATTTGATTGATAATAAGAGAGGGATTGTTTGTGCAAGACACTAACAGTTGATGCAAAGCATTAGCATTCTAAATCTATTGGTTGAAGTCTGTTTGTTGATGAATTCATTTTATGTGTTTGACTCCATGGCCTAGAATTGGCACTGATCTATTATTCAGTTTTACGCATCTCAGAATTATTTTTTAAATGCAAAATCATTTTAAATCCTTATTGTTCGGTTGAGGTTTAATGTTGTGTTATGCCTCTCAATTGCTGAGTGAGTATTGATCTATTGAGAGTTTAGCCAGGTTTGAAGTTGTCAGTGCTCTCTATGGTTTAATTAAATTAGGAATTATCTGTTATAAAAAGCAATGTCAGTGTGTATGGTTGAATTAAGTTTTAGACATTGTGTAGGTTGACCCACCTTGGTCCTGCAGAGCCAAAAGTGTAGGAGATGTCAGTCTTTGACCGAATCTTGTCAGTTGGCCACTAACTTTGAGAATTCTTAAACATAGAGGTTGGCTACCTCTTAAAGAGTTTCAAAGCTTAGCTGGAAAAATAAAACACCAAGAAAATGGTGACTCTACTAGGGAGAATTTGTGAAAATTCGGATTGCAGAATATAGCCTTAAGAGTCATTGCATAGAGTCAAATGATTTATCATTCTGAATTTAGTTCAAATACTGAAGGACTTCAACCTTGGAGGAAGAAGTTGTTAAAGTAAACCCGGAGATTCCATGATCTGTGGTGTTGTACTGGTGGAAGGAACTCAAAAGAACATTTATCTATGAAAGAACTTCATACTACTTGAATTTCATTCCTCTTTGAAGAGAGGTGGCGACTCTATTAATAGAACTTGTTGAAATTTTAAAGGAAGTTCCAGATCTGCAACATTTCCAGGTATTCTTCACATTTGGTTTTCAAGAAGATTGTGTATGAAAACCATATTTGAACTTCTTAGAAGAAACTTTGGTTCCCTATTTGGTGAATTAGCACTAATGGAGGGAAAAAACTATAAAATTGAATTTGCACACTCCTATTTGTTGGATATGTTGAATGCAATTGCAGTTCCATTGAAAAAAAATTGTTTAGTGCTCAAATATCTGCTAGATTGGATGGTTAGAATGCATTTGTGTATCTTAGGGTTTTCCATCCATTTGTATTGTCATAATTTTCAAGCCTGGGTTGTCATTATGTCAATAATTATCCCTATTGTCCATCATTTGGTCATGGTTGTAATTATGCATAATTAGTGAGCCTTAATTTGTAATATCCATGGATCATCAAGGTAAAGTAGCTATACCAGTGAACACTTTGATTCAGCTTGTCAAGAAGTGTCAAAAGTATAATAATCTTCAAGTATCTAATACCCCAAAGTGTAAGAACCCAAGAGTTAATAAGCCTAGGTTCAGTTCTGAATGGAATGATGTATTTAAAAGAGGACTTAAAGAAATGGATGAAAGGCACTAGATGTTTCAACAAGCCCGGTCAAGAGACAATCATACTATATATACTTGCCAAGTCATTGCACCCGTTGTCAATTCCTTTGACCCATTGTATGCTCAATTAGATTTGTCTTGGGTTGATTACAAAATTGCAAGTATGTCAGCTCAAGTCTACAAGGAGATGCCTAGATTTTATGGGTATACCGTATGTGAAGGAGATGCACATGTCAAAAGTTTTTCCAGCTTCATGGAGAAACATTCATTCAAAGATCAGGATATGTGGATGAGATTTTTTATCAGATCCCTAGAAGCAAGAGCTTGGGATTAGTATTTAAGTTTTCCTGAGAAATCATTTCCTTGCTGGGATAAATTAGTGAATTCTTATAGAAAAGAGTTTGCAAGAGACCCTTCTAATCTTTTCAAATATTAAAAGAAATTAGAAAGCAAGATGAAGAGTCAAGTGTTGATTTCAGCCATAGATTTGTTGTTGCCTTGTCACTAATCCCAAAAAGTTTCAAACCTAGTACCTCAATTTGTATCCATAGGTATTTTGAAGCTTATGAAGAAGGATCTAGTGCATTGTTAAAATATTTTGAAATACTAAGCATGCAAATGGCCTACACAGTTTTGGGTAATTTCGAAAAACAGAGGAATGAATATGTGCAAAATTTGTTGTCTTCATTTATGGGAAAACATGCTGATGAAATCAGCAGTGGTGTGAATGCAAATTATCATATTTTTTCAAACAAGTGCATACTTGAGAGGGTAAAAGATGAGAAGAATGCATCATCAAATGATGAGGAAGTTTTCAATGAACAACTTACAGTAGAAGTATACCCAACTGCAAATCAATAGCCGAGTCTTCGGAGCCAAGAACATGATGTGGAATATCCGTTGGATTTACTCTTTGAACAAGAGATGTGCAATCAGCAATGTTGTGATACAATTGACCATGTCAATCCTATAAGTGTTGAGTGTAGCTTTGACACAAGTCTTCATGATGAGATAAAGGAATTTTTTGATTTAGAGAATACTCTTGAGAACATCAGTTTATCAGCTGCAAGTGACAAAGTATGTGATGAATTTTAGTTTGAAATACAAGCTACAAGCAGCTGCAATGAGGAAACTATTGATGGTTTTCAGTTTGATAAAGAAGACATTTGTGTTTATCCTCAAGAGAATGAAAGTGACGAGCTTAATGAAGACACCCAATCTGATGTTGGAATGCAAAGTGATGTGGATTGTTGTTGTGACAACCCAGAAGTGAGTAAGAATGAAGAAATAGGAAATCTATTCTCTATGATAGATTGTGACCATGCTTTTGACAAGGTTGTCAGTAGTCCAATCTCTTATGATGGGGGAGATCCTGTTTATGATCAGCCCATTGAGTTCTCAGACTTTGAAGATGATGATATCATGGTTTATCCCGATTTACAATTTGATAGTGCATTTAATTCCAATGAAGGTCAAAAAGAGGAAGTGGTTGAAACAATAGATCAACACAATGATCTATTGATTTGTGAACAAATTTCAAATCTACTGACCACAAAATATCATAAATATGCACATGAGGACAAATCTCAGTTGTTGTGTGCAACCCCTATTGATTTTGACAATGATGATAGCCTTCAAGATGCAAGGTGTGATGCATGTGTTTTTTATTCTCTTTCAAATTATGAATCAGTTGATCATCATCATCATCATCATCATCATCACATTGATGAAGACAAGCAACCATTTGATGCTAATGATGCATTGTATGATGAGTTTGAAAATATGGATGTTGATGCAAATTTGGAAATCTATGTTGATGAGTTTAAAGCAGCAAATACTATTGAAGATTGCATATCTGATGAGTCAAATATTGAAGATTGTAATGCAGATTTAAACAAGTCTTTGTTTGATGACTTGAATGAGCCTAGGAATGAGTCTTTTCATGTGAATATGATTGTTGATTTCAATGAGAAATCGAATTATGCTTCTGAACCAAAAACTCTCATTGTTGAGCAAGCTTGTGATACTGAAGATGTTAACATGTTATGTTCAAAAGATGAAAATATAACTATAGATGAGGACAAGTCACAAACCTCTGATGACTCTTTGTACCAGCATGATGAAGGACAGTTGTAGAGTGTGTCGATAAATGAGTGTATCTCTTTGCATACACTCGAAGATAGTTTGCATGATGAGAAAGATCTTCTAGTAAGTTCTTGTGATGTTTTCACCTCTAGCATGAAAATTCTTAATCAGATGAAGTTTAACAATTCTAGCCACAAGGCAGAATGTGAGTGCTACTTTTGTTAGTTGGACGAGGTTTTCATAGAATTTGGCAATGTGCAAAACACTAAAGCAAGCTATTTTCAGCTTGAGAATGATTTAAATAATGAATGTTATAAGTTGTTACCACATGCTAATCAACATTTTGAAAGTGTGTATGACTTTTAGATCCATAGTGATTATGAACATGTTGTTGATGTTGTATATGATGGCCTGTTAGAAGGTACCAACATGTTTAATCAGGCAGATGGTTATGATTAGACCATGCTTTCATATGGTCTTGATCACCATTTTCAAATGTTGCCACTCAATACAAAATCAGACAATGAAGAGAGTGGCAGTGAGGTGACATATGTAATTTGGTTGCCACTTGATGATAAAGATAAACAAAGAGAAAATTCACACTTGTATAGAGGCAACCTGATATTGATGTTTGCAAAGATGTTGTCACCAGTTTTGTCATGGTTTGACAGAGGTAAATGTTGTTTCCCATTTTTCATTCGGTGGCTTGAGGTCACCGGATGAAGTTGAAAAAGAAGAATGAATAAAGGAGCAGTTTGAGGACACCCAATGGACTCAGAATTTGGTCTACTCCCCAGAGATCTGGAATCTTGCTATGCCCACAGAGGGCATACATCCCCAGTCGAAGCCATTGATGGCACCCTCAAATTTTGCAAATTTGAGATGTCCATTTCAAAATTTTGCCTCTGCACTTTTATAAATGCACATGATGAATCTGCCTAAGTGACCCACTTTGGAGGCTTGTAATTTAAAGCCTGTTAATTTTTGTGCAAAAAACATTTACATACATATTCAATTGACATATGTGATCAGGCATGTTAATTTTCAGCTTCCCGCGATGAGTTTTGTCAACGTTTTGAAAAGCGAAGCTGGAGGGTTTTGGCACTTTTCTGTTGTTTGCAAACTTTCAGTTTTGCAAAGTAGCCTCTTGTTTGAGCTTGTATTTTGCAATTGGTTGATTTTCAAGAGAGAATGATTATTGTTTTGCATTCTCCATACCAAGATGAGCTCGTATGTTAGGTTTCAGGGTTTTATAAGTTGATTTGCTATTTTTAGCAGGTCAAAACCAAATGCAATTTATTCAATTTTGCATCTGCGTTTCGTGAAACCTTTCAAGGTGGTCAATTTTGACACCTGATATCTTTTGATGGGAGATGATTCAAGAAAATCCTTCTTGCACACATACTCAGGGTACCTAAATGTGCTTATGTGTCCAGTGGCGGCCTTCTAGGAGTTCATTTGCTATTTTTTCAAAATGGCAATTTGGTGAATTTTAATTGGTTTAGAACTGTTGTTGCAGAAAGTTCAACTGAGCAACTTTGAAAATTAATAAATTTCACCTCATGAATTGTTTCTCCAAGTCGTTGATTGCACTACAGTCTTAGGTCAAATGACTACATGTCTACAAATTTTTATAGCTTCACAAGGTCGTTTGCCTAGTTTCACAGGCTGATTCCAGAGCCAACTTGGCCATTTTTCACCATTATGAAAAAATTTCTAAAAGAATATTCTAATGACAACCCATTTCTTGGTTTGGTATAAAACCTCTACAACTCCATTTTCATCAAAAATGGAGGTCATTTGGTATTTTATTTTAAAATACTTTTGTTGCAGCAAACACATCCCGAGGGCCAGTTTACAAAGGAGGTACATGAGACTATAAAAAGAAACTTCAAATTTTGGAAAAACTAGGCCTTTGAAATCAATGACAAACATCATGCCAACAAGATTGACGGAGGGATGGTTTTTGTTTTTTTTTGGTTGTTTGTTGTTTCATGTGTTGAATGTATGAGCAACAACATGATATTATTTTTGTTGTGATACATCTTGTTTCATATGGTTGCATTGATTCAATCGTTGTGAAAATTTTAAGATATGGCCTAGTGTTGGTTTTTTTAGTGGTGGTCCTATAATAAGAACTGGTTTGTTTTCTGATTGAGTTTGATTTGAAGGTGGGTAAATCACTAATTGGGGTGCAATTGCATTTATTATTCTTTGCATATTGGGGTAAATATTAGTGGATAATTTAGGAGAGATGAAATCCTCAAGGGAATCATCTGAAATATCAAAATCAACACAACTAAAAGACTTGTTACATGTATAAGAAACTTATAGAAAGATATATGACATGATCATATTATTGAACTTCCTCCAAGATGTTAATTAGAACATTAATTATGTAATTCAACTTACATTTATGTTTGTCAACCTTAACTACAACCAAATGCAACTTCATAGATCTGTTATAGTGATAGATCTATGAAATAGAGTCCAAATTCACAGAGAGGATACAAATATAGGTCAATGAATGAAATTTGAGCCAAAGTAAGTAGGTTTGGGGTGCAGTGTGCCATAGAATGGCTTAGTTTTTACCTAAAAATTTAAATTCTGAGATAATGGTGATAGGTACCTGAGGTATTAGATAGGGTTGATTCATATATGATATTGAAATTGCTACTATTTTTAAAAAAATTATGAGATGTGATCTTATGCAATGAACTAGGGTTTTCAAAATTTGCAAAAATGATATATTGCTAACCAAATCATGAAATAGTTCAAGGAATTTAGTAACTATCCTTAGATATCTAATGTATTTCAAAGCCGGAAATTCAAAATATGTTCCAATAATTGGATGAAATTAAATAAATGATACTTTTATCTCAAATGAAAACACTTCTTTTGGAAAACAAAATTGATTGAACTTCTGAAATTTTTCAACTTTCAAACTAATTTTCTAGATCTACAAGAATTTAATTAAAAATTAGAAGATTTAATTGATTTTTGAAGTGTTAGGTTCACCAAAATGTTTTTTTGAAAAGGGGTCCCTATGACTAGTGTGTAGCTCACTAAGATCAATCCTTTTTCAATTCACATTGGAATCCAAATTGACGAGGATATGAGATTAACTTACATCCTAGAAGGAGATTTAATCTTCCTCGGATTGAGTTCTTTTATTGCCTCAAAAATTGATTCAAATCAATTTTAATTTATTGAATTGATTTGACTACAAAACCTAATCTAAAAATACAAAAAAAATTATACTAACAAAATTGAATTGTTAGAAAACAAAAGTAGATTTGATAAGGGCAGAGTATTGTGCACTTGTGACTATAATTTGGGGTTGTGATAGCCAGTCTAGACTAAGCTCCTCATTATTTGAACTAACTTCACAAGTCTAAAACACCCAATTTAACTTATGTAATCCAACTCTAAAATATCTATCTTCGGATATGAACCTACGAAAATATCAAAAAAGAGGGGAAAGGGGTGGCTATATAGGATTTTTCCTAATTCACACCCTTGTTTTGGTATTTCTACCTCCACAAATAGTCGTTTGGTTGGTTGAAATAATGTGTGTTCTCTTAACCTTAAGTGCATCTAAGGATGCAATGAGATAAAATGTTTAAAACCATACTCAAATGTGTTAGAGAAGGATCCCTAAATGATATAAATGAGATCAAAACCAAGAGAAAGTCAAATACCCTTAGAGAAAATCTAAAATGTAGTAATACCTTGCTTAGGGCAGCGAGTAGATTAAAGCTTGAAGATGATAATACTCTGAAAACAAGTCATTAGGTGGTAGAAGAAGGCTAAATAAATCTCCAAAACCTAAATTCCATTATTTCCTTCCATTGGAATCAAACTTTAATCATTGTAGAAAACTTGATTAAATTTGAATTCCTCTTGAAAAACCTATAAATTCGAATATATTTTGGTAAAATATCTTTATCTTGTAATTTTTTATTTTTAAAATAATATTTCATCTTTATATAGTGGAACTTAGAATAAATTAAAGTTTAGGAAAACTCATTTAAATTTGAATTTTTAGGATTAAATTACCCCAAGCCCCAAATTCAAAATTACATCTCTGAAATTAGAGATTGACAAAAATGGGAAATCAAATTTGTTTGGAAAAATAGCTAGTCTAGGGCGTAGTGTTCCCTAGACTAGCTTTCTCATACTCAACGAAATTTGACTTGGGTGTTTAGAGTCTATTAAAATAAGGGCATTTTCATGGTGAAGGCACTTGGTGAGGTCAGTTTGATGATGTTTAATTGATAGGACATTTTCTAGGGTACAATAAAGACACATTCTCCTAGGTTGATGGGAAAATTTAGGGCTAGGGAATGTCTAAATGTATTGATTTAAAAGGTCACTCAAGTTGGTTCCAAATAGAGTGTGAAATTGTAATTTCACCTAAAAGGGAGTACAAAATTTTATGCTAAAAGGGTCTCAAGAAGATTTCTAAAAATTGATTATTTGATAGAATTTTCTATGCTTTTTGAATGCTTTAGATTCTTTGTAGGTTTATATTTGACCCAAAACAAACCAAAAGTTGACTAACCTTTAGAATGTCACAAAAACATCCATATTTAAACTTCATATATATAGCCTCCAATTTCTAATCCAAATTAAAAAAAAGGACAAAGGAATTTTCTTTAATATTTTGGATGTAATGACAACCTCCAATCTACTCCATTACTCACAAAAACCAACCTATAACACATTTATATGAACAAGAATTTTTGTTCTTTGATACAAATGGGAAATTCCTTGGATCAATAAAAGATATTTGATACTAGGTAAGATTTGATAAAATTATGCTTTGATGCTATGTGAAATTTCCAATGGGGTAAAAAACTAATATATTGATGGTAATAAGATTGACCAAATTACAAAAACACAAAGAAAATTAAATATTATAGAATGCAATGTGATAGCTATTACAAAATATTGGTTGGAATACAATATATATATATATATATATGTATATATATATATATATATATATAATGTAAAAGGAGAGATTTAATATAATGAGATGGATGTGCAATGGATTCTCAAGAATGAGATAGAAGTGGGCACATATAAAATACACTAGCAAGTGGGAAGTTCTCACAACCAATATGAGATAAAGGAGATGTGGTACATGTGTAGTACATATCAAACACACAAATTCTAATCAAATGATTCATTGCATGAATGTATAATACCTCCCTAACTATATACCTACTCATGTGCAAAGGAGATAAGACCTACCCGGCTAGATACCAACTTAAGTAAGAGTATCTTATCTTAGTTGTCTAAAATGCAATAAAGTAAATAACTAAATGCAAGAAAATAAATATACATCAAAAAATATTAAGTCTTCCCCCATATTATTTTTCTTGTTGCTCTTGTATGTTCTCTTATTACTTATATTCCTATCACTAATTATGCTTTTGGTTCTCTTATTACCTAACTCAATGATGATGGTATAGAACATGATATTTATTATGCTACCCACACTTCAATAGACTTTAAGAAAAATTATAAACATATTGAAAAATAATGCCTAGCTATTGTCTTCACCTCTTAAAATCTTTGACATTACATGGTTCACTCTAATAAAAATGCCATTATCGAACATGATCCTCTCAAGAATATTATTCCTAAGATAGATCTTTCTAGGTTAGTTTTTCGGTGGGTCGTATTTATTATTAGATTTGATCTAAAATTTATTGCTAAAAATTTCATTAAGGGCCAATATTTGGCTGACCACCTTAATAATGCTCCTTCCCCTTCCTCTTCCCTCATATTTGTCGCTTTTCTTGATGAGGGTATTATTTCTATTAAATTTTAGCATCTTGTTAGATGTTCTTTAATGTATTCTATATAAGATAGGTTTAGGAGCATGTGTTGTTCTTGTTCCTTCTTCAATTGACCCCATTCCTTTCTTTTTTACTTTAATTTTTTTGTCTAAAGTAATATTTTCATTTACATGAATCTCTAATTATAGGGTTGCATGACACACTTTCTCTTGTCATTATTTCTACTCACATATATAGTGATTTATAGTTATTATTTTTATATTTCTTAGGTTCATAAATGTTGGAAAATGTGCCTCAATTTGCCGGTTCGGAATTTCCCTTAAAGCTTGGTGTTTTTCCCTTAATTCGAACCTAAGTCGTGAGGTTCTAAAGTTTCATAACCTCTCGATTTAGCGACATTGAGGTTCTCTTTGTTGTTGGCATGTTGCGAGTTTCAAGAATTTCATAACCTCTGATAGACGTTCTGAAGTTTGGTTTTCTAGTGACTTATTGACTTTGTGCAGGCATTGGTTCAACAGTGGAGATGTGACATCGTGTTGACAGTTTGATCGACAGTTGCGATAAGTTTGATCCAACAGTTTTCACTAACCTAGAGCCTTTTGCGATGGATTTCCAAGTAACTCCTACAGAAGAGCAAGGATTGGTCGGCAATGGTGACTGGGATGTCACAGTGGCAATGGGGACCATGGTGATGTGATGTTATATATATCAATCGATGGGCATGATTAAAATAATCCAATGGTTCTCGCTAACCTCGTGTCTCTTGTGGTGGGTCTTTAGTGGCTCTCATAGGATGTGCGAGCTTTGTAAACGTGTCATGGTGGGACCCGACCGGTACGAGGTTGTTGAGCAGTGATTTTTTGTTGACTGTTGATGGATTGAATGATGATTACTTGGTGAGTTATGTGGATTTCAAAATGAGTTTGATGTGGTTGTAGCAATTACATGTTTATGGTGGTTTGTGTATAGTTGAAACGGTTGGTTCTTTGGAACTGAAGCCACCATGGCTGGATGTTGAATATATATTGTAAAAGTCTATAATGAGTTGGTTGATCGATTGATCTGGTTAGGTTGATTATTGTTCTATATTGTATGATTATGAGTATTGTAATGGTGTGAGGGAAAAAAAATGTATTCAGAATTTATGTACGAGGTTGATTAGAGGGAAATATTTGCTGCAATGAATTAACACCTGGAAGTGAAGTTCTATAACTCTATATGTAATTGGTTTACTATAATACAAAGTGGCTTTGCTTGGTGTGTGGGTTTTTCTCCCGTAAGTGTTTCCCATGTAAATCTGGTGTTCAATTCTGTGTGTGTCAAATTGTCTATTCTCTTGTTCTGTTAATGTGCATCTTAATGACTATAATTTGAATTGAATGAAATTTTTGCACTTCTTTCTTGAGAATTTTGCATTTGGAAGGAATTTTCGCACTAAGCTTTCCTTACAAATGGTATCAGAGCCTGGCTAGTCATGTTATCCTTGTGGGTAGGGCTATTTTTGTGCTAATATTTTTCAATGGATGTCTTACAAAGAAAATTGATTATCTTGATTATAGATTGAGATGGTAAGCACATCAGGAAGAGTAGAAATTGAAAAGTTCAGTGGCAGTAATTTTGAGTTTTGGAAACTCGAAATGGAAGACTTGTTAGTAGATAGAGATCTCTAGATTGTTGTGTATGGAAATAAACCCTCGAGTATGAAGCAAGAAAATTGCGACCTCGCAAATAGAAAAGATAGAGGATTGATAAGACACTGTTTGGCAGACTCTGCTCTCTTAAAATTCCATGAGGAGAAGAGTGCATCTTCATTATGGAAGAAACTTGGTGATATTTATCAGGGGAACTCTCTAGTGAATAAGTTATTCCTAAGGAATAATTTGTACTCCTTGAAGATGGAGGAAGGTACATCTGTAGCAGACCATATGAATTCTTTTAATATGATTGTTGCTCAATTGGAATTTGTAGGTGTAAAGATTGATGAGGAGGATCGATGTATTCTTTTTGTTCGACTCAAGGGAACACTGAGAGGGGGGGTGAATCAGTGTTCTACAAATCTTAGCTTTATTAATCTGATACTAAAACCATTTGAACATTAAACCAAAGGAAAGATACAAACACACAAATTAATCATCCACAATACCATAACACAAGGATTTTTACATGGAAACCCTGTTAGGGGAAAAAACATGGTGGAGGTTAATCCACAATTTCAGTACTCAAATATAAATTTTACAAAAGAGAATGCACTTGCATTCAGGCACACTTCCTAGAGCTCACTGCTCAAAGGGAAGGCTCACTGCCTTACAAAAGTTCAGATTAAAAGTATCTAAAGGTTGAAATGAAGTAGTAGCATCTATCCATGCCATGTTAGAGTTTTGGTTAAGATTATAGATTAGATCTTGGATCCTCTAACTGAGTCTGCACTTCGCTCTACTTTGCTCCTCTTTTCTGCCCTTTGTACCACAAATTCATGTGCAGATGAATTCACACTATTACTCTTTTGAATTTTGCACCACACACTAGTATACTTCGCATTCCACACATTCACTATATCAAAATGATAAAACTGATCTCATATATATATCTGGTATCAAGGATTTGATCATTCATATGTCAGCTTACACAAAACATTAAGTGTTTTTCAATTGTTAGCTAGATCCTTAATAAAATCTTTATGTGAACCATCCATAGTCGTCCTAAACATAGTGGGGACCCAAATAAACATATCCGAACACAAAAACATTTAATTAATTACTCATTATACATCCGTAATTACTATATTCGATAAGTTGTTCTTTTAGCACAGATAACCAACATATTAGTGCACTGGATCTCCTAGATCGTACACCAGTGAATGCACATCAAGATACTTCATGAATAAGGTATTAAAAACATCAACAAACCTTTCTCTGATATCCACAACCCAAAATAATAGTCTAGTGAGGTAATTGGATCAATATCTTTTCCTTTAACCAGATGCTTTGTTCTTCATTCTATTATGTCGATGTAAACAAAAACTAGACTATGGACTGGATGAATGACTTAGGTTGCCATCAATGAAAACACTAGAATTCATATGCCAACAATCCCCCCCTTTGGTATTGATGGTAACACTTAGTGAAAAATGATTAAGTGTCAGAATCATTATGAGTGCGTTGACATACTTCACTGCTCTCTTGCTTCAAACATTTCAGGGCATAGCCCCCCCTAAGATTGATGAAACATTTTTCACTTCTCTCTCTCCCCCTTTGACATAAATTCCAAAGCACATAAACCATATGCCAAAAATGATAAAACATGTGCTCAAAATCTCCAAAACTTCAAAACTGATTCAAAACTTTTGAAAAAGATTTAGAAAATTATCTTATGATTTTCCTTCATTTCCGAAAGGAACTTCTTCCAAGCATCTATTGTGATCCCAATGATTATGATTATGTTGTTATTCTTGGATGTCTTGTTGACAATTTCAATGAGGGATTTCATAATTGTAATTGCTTCCTCTAGTTTCTCAACTTTCCTTAGTATCTCAACCATCTGCTCCAGTCTGCATTCAGTTAGATACTTCACTTTCCAAAAATTGTCCACAAGTGTGTTCTTGGTGAATTAAACTTTTGTGTGCTCATACTGTAGCTCTCGAATCCTTTTCTTGATTGTACCATCCTGATCCTGAAGCATATCAAAGCTTTTTCCAATCCCATTCATCTCTATTTCAATCTGCTCTAATTTATCTTTGTATTTTCCAACTGCATGAGGCCAACGAATGCAATAGCTGGAGATTTTATTAGCTAAATTGATGCATTGTCTCAACTCATTCATTTTATTCTTCAATTTGGTAAGTGATAGCCTGAACTGTCCCTTCAAATGTGAGATAAATTCACCTTCTTCTTTGTCTTGAAACTCAGAGTTCATTGTTTCTTTACTGCATTCAATCATTTCTTCAGGTAGAATGTTCTGCAAACTTTCCTTTGATCTTGCAATGCTCAACATGAGCATTTAGTACACTCAAAATCATTTCCTAATCATATGATGGTCTAATAGACCATAACTTAGAAATTTTCTTCATTCAACCTTCTTCTTGAATAAGTTGTTGTAGCTTCTCTTTTGTCAGGTCATTTCCCTCTTAACTTGCCTCTGACATTTCCTTTTTTGGTTCTTGTTCATTTCACTATGGATCCTCATTTTCTTCATCGGATTCTTCATCTGGAATATCCACAATTTCCTGTTCCTTTCCTTTTCCTTCAATTATGAGAATCTTGCATTCTGGAGGGCTATATTCAACAATTTCTTTTTTTGTTTTCTGCTTTTTCTCCATGCCACTGAAAGAGGAACCAAATTCAATTGTTCTTATTGGAAGAGAAGTATTGATTGAGTTACACTTTCCAAGCAGATTCTTAAAGAAATTTTCAAATTATTGATCCCATTTAGCCAAGGTATTAGAGTATGAGTAGATTTGTTTGCATACCAATTCATTTGCTTTCCACACCACATTGTTGATCTTTCCAAACAATTCAAGAAATACATTACTAAAAATATAATCAGAGTAAAGAACCTAAAAGGGTAGCCTATCTCTTTTGTTAATTGTACATTCTCCATCAATTGATCCTTTAATAGTCCACACAGGTCAAATTCTTGACCTTCCATTATCATCTTGTGAGAGATATAAACTGCACCAGCCGAAGTTGCTCCTTCTCTGTTTTTGAAAAAGACTTTATATGAAATTTCGTGTGTAATGTACTTTGTAACATAATTCTTCATTGTCAAAATTATCAGTGCCCTCTGATCTCCAATTATTCCATTTAGGGTTTCAACTTCTTTGTTTTAGATGGATTTCTTTCTTGGTATGTCCCCGACTTTACATAATCCAATCAAATTCTCAATTACTTCCTTTGAAATCATTTAAGGTTTGTTCAGAGCCAAGGTGCCATCATGCAATCTTCTCAAGATGAATTTAATGACTTCCACATTCTCAAAGTATGGAAACTCATTCCAAATATCCAAATTCTTGTGTTTGGCTTCTCTTCACCACTTCAATTCATTAGGCAACAACAGTTCTCTCATGGACCTAATCTTTTCACTGTTTTATTCATCCAAAATGATTGACCCTTTGATTTGTTCCATTTTTCCTTTCATATTTTATGTTTATCGACGGTACACTAAATTATATGAAAATTTTGAAAATAATTGAAATAACTTATGAGTTGTGAGATTTGTAGACGAATCAATTTCACTGCTTTGAAATTCTGCTACTGCGTGCTCTCCTTCTTTTCTCCTTCGATGCAAAGTGGCAAATGAGAGTTTCGATTTAATTTTTATAGTTCGCACACTTGTAATAAATGCATTTTCCCTAAGTTTTTAGATACCTTGTTTATTCAGATAGCGAGAGAAAAATTCTTCTGCGGACCTATGATTCTTTGAATTCTCTTTAGAAAGTTCTCCAAAAACCTCTGCATATTATTAATACACCTTCTTGACTATCCTTCGCGTTCTGGTACCAACTACAGATAGGGGAGGAAATATTTTCTTGAACAACTCCTCCTAGGCCAATGGCCTGAAATCATTTTCCTAAAGAATTACCGGAAGTAGATTCTGGTGCAGAACTTTTTCCAGCATTAGACTCATCCTTCCTTACCCATGTCTTCTTCATTTGATCTCTTATCTCATCTGCAACCACTTTTCATTTTCCTTTGTCATCTTTTTGTATATTTTTGCTTCTGTATACCAGACCTCTCTTATCCACATTCTTGTTTCTATAGAATCTTGTAATGTGACTGTATCTGTTGCAATTGTAACACACAGTATTTCCTTGTCCAAACCAATCAGCCCATTAATTTCTTCTTGATCTGCATTGATTAGCAATATGCCCAAATCTTCCACAGGTATAACATTCAAATTTCCTTCTATTGGTGGAGTAGTTTGACAAATTTATGCATTCATTTGATTTATGACCAAGCTTTTTGCAATTGAAACATTGACTAAAAAATGATGAATCTCTTGATTTCATATTACTTCTACATTGAGCAACCATATGACCGAATTTATTACAAGCAAAACAATATCCATTAAACTTTTGAGCATTAGGTTGTCTTACCGGATACCTTTCGCTTTTGTTCATCTGGTTTCCTTATCTGAAATTCTTTTGTCCAGATCTAGAAATTTCTCCTTTTTCATATCTAAGACCTCTCTTGTCATTTCCATTCTTCTATCCTTGAGTTAGCTCATCAAGGTTAACTGAACTAATCTTAAGCTTCTCCTTATATTCATTTGTAGTAGTAAGTTCATTTCTGAGAATAACAATCTATTTTTCAAGTTCTTCTCCATTGTTTCTGAATTGTAGTAGTTCACTTTCCATCTGAAGGAATTCTCCATTTACTCTTTTTCATTCATTAGATTTCTTCTATAATGACTGAGCAAGGTTCTCTTCATTCTTCTTCATTTCTTCAATCTTTTTAGTCAGCTTCATCACCATAGATGCAATTTCATGTTTTAGGGTAGCATTGTCTCTGGCAAGCTTTTCACATTCTTCAGTTATTTCTTTCAAAGTCTAATTCGGGTGAGCATCATCCATGTTTTCGATCTCTTGTTGCTTAATTTGGTCACATAGATCTTTCCTCTTCTCCCTAGATTTAACAATCTGGTCCTTTAATGTTTGAATGAATTTCTCATCATCCCTAATATTTTCTCTCAATTCTTGGAATTCTGCTTTAGACTGATCAAGGTCATCAAGTGCCACCAAAAGCTATTGCTAAAGACTACCAGAGTCCATCACATTCCAAGATCCATCTCAAGCTACTAAACTTCTTTTGAGGAACTAGATGCTCTGACACCAATTGTTGAACTCAAGGGAACACTGAGAGGGGGTGGGGGGTGAATCACGGCTCTATAAATCTTAGATTTATTAATCCGATATTAAAACCATTTGAACATTAAACCAAAGGAAAGATACAAACACATAAAGCAATCATCCACAACACCATAACACAAGGATTTTTGCGTGGAAACCCTGTTAGGGGAAAAACCACAATGGAGGTTAATCCACAATTTGAGTACTCAAATAAAAGTTTTACAAAAGAGAATGCATTTGCATTCAGGTGCACTGCCTGAAGCCCATTGCTCAAAGGGAAAGCTCACTGTCTTACAAAATTTTAGATTAAAACCATCTAAAGGTTGAACTAAATTAGTAGCATCTATCCATGCTAGGTTACAATTTTGATTAAGCTTATAGATTAGATTTTGGATCCTCTCACTGAGTCTACACTTCGCTTTGCTCTTTTCTGCGCTTTGTACCACAAACTCATGTGTAGATTAATTCACACTATTACCCTTCTGAATTTCGCACCACACACTAGTATACTTTGCATTCCACAAATTCGCTATATCAAAATGATAAAACTGATCTCATATATATATCCACTATCAAGGATTTGATCATTCATATGTCGGCTTACACAAAAAATTAAGTGCTTTCAACTATCAGCTAGATCCTTAATTAAATCTTTACGCGCACCATCCATAGTCATCCTAAACATAGTAGGGACCCAAATAAACATATCTGAACATAAAACATTTAATTAATTACTCCTTATACATTCGTAATTACTATATTCAACAAGTCAGCCTTTTAGCACAGATAACCAACATAGTAGTGCACTGAATCTCCTAGATCGTACACCAGTGAATGCACATCGAGATACTTCATGAATAAGGTATTAAAAACATCAAAAAACCTTTATTTGAGACCCACAACCTAAAATAGTAATTGAATGAGGTAATTGGATCAACATCTTTTCCTTTAATCGGATGCTTTGTTCTTCATTCTATTATGCCGGTGTAAACCAAAACTAGACTATGGACCGGATGAATGACTTAGGTTGCCATCAATGACAACACTAGAAGTTATATGCCAACACTTTTGTTGTGTTCCTTGTCTGACACGTGGGACCATCTAGTGATGGCTAGTGGAAGTACAACAACCACCTTTAAAATGGAAGACGTGGTTGCTTCATTATTATCAAAAGAAATGTGAAGGAAATCTTCTGAGATGGCCAAGGAGGATCTTGTTCTTTGAGGCAGATCAATGGACATAAGTAAGAAGAAAGATAAGAATTCAAGGTCCAAATCTGAAGGGAGATCAAAGTCTCTAGGAAAGAATTCCAAGGTGAAATGTTGGAATTGTGGACAAACTGGACATGTCCAGAAGGATTGCAAAGAGGAGAAAAAGAAGAAGAACTCTTTGGATAATGATTCTTTTCAGAGTGATGCAGATGCCTTCATTGCGGCCTTGGTGACTCATTCATCAAATGATGTCTGGTTGATTGACTCAAGAGCATCTTTTCACATGACATCTCACAGAGATTGGTTCATGAAGTATGAAAAATTATGATGGTGGAAAGGTGTACCAAGAAAGTGATACATCTCTTGAAATTTTTGGCCATGGAAGAGTTAGAATCCAATTTTCTGACAAAAGAATCAAAGGAATTGATGGTGTAATGCGCATACCAAGTTTGGTTCAAATTTTTATTTTTGTTAGAAAGTTGAATGATATTGGTGTGCAAGTTACATTCTCGAGTGGTGGCCTCAAAATTATTAGAGGCTCAATGGTGTTAGCCATGGTGCACATATAGACACTTTGTATAGGTTGGATGCATGTGATGTTCAATGTAACAGTGTCTCTATAAAGTTAGATAAAGGTGTTGGCATAGGAAAGGAGAAAAATGTTCCCCTCAGTGCAAACTCTTTGGAGGTGAAACTCCCAACAAAGAAAACCATGTTATGGAATCATAGACTCGGTCACATAGGAGAAAAGGGCTTAAAAGCTTTAAAAAATAAAAACTTGGTAGAAGGGCTTGTTGATTGTAACCTTGAGTTCAATTTGTGTGAACATTACATTTATGGAAAGCAGTACCGTGTTTCATTTTATTCAAGTCATTATAAGTCTTCTAGCATACTAGATTATTCTCACTCTGATGTATTTGGTCTAGTGAATGTTCCTTCATTATCAAAGTCTAAATATTTTATTTATTTTTGATAAAAGGAACGAGGCCTATATATTATATTAATATTTATAAAATGCACACAATATGCCAAAAGAGGCCAAATGCCAGATCAATTTCCATTTTTGTACTATCATATGAGCATACAATTATCAAAAAACTAGAATATGAACCCAGCTCATACTCGTTCAGCCTGACAATTATCCAAAAACCAATGCACCATACTAACCCAATTCATTGAAGGCTAAAATACTATCATATGAAAGATATTATCATAATTTCATACTTCTGTAGTAGGAAAAGTAGGGTTAAATTGCAGAAAAAATTGAACTTATGCAATTAACTAATCCTCTATCTGATCATCTTCCTAGACAAAATTCTCATCCTAGCCCTCTAAGAACTTGTGCATGTGCCTTTCCTAGTTCAGAGCATTTGGAACCACATGTAGGTCTTCTCCAATAGATAGACCAGCAATATAACCCCTTACCAGTGGATTCACAACCAAAACCCCTATGCAATGTTAACTCGGTCTGAAATACCACCCTCCAGTTCATCCAAACCAATGTTTCTGACTGGAGTGAAAACCTGAGTCTCATTCCCAATTACTTCGTAGGAACCCAATGCGATTAACTGATGCACATCTTGGGAATATAACCGATTTCCTTTCTTTCTTTCTTTCACGGCATCACTTTTTGTTTTGATACCACTCGCAACTTTCATGTCGCCGCCACATGGCGTCCTATTGAAACTTCCCATGGAGATGCTTCTCTTTCCTTTCACCAGGCTTCAGTTTCTTAACACGTCACCTCAGCCTACTTTCTGATCAAATGGGACCCACACCGCAGTTACCTTTGTCGGGTGCTTTCTGGCTGCCGCCACGTGGAATCCTATTAGAGCTTCCCTTCGAGACACTTCTCTTACCTTTTTTCATGCTCCAGTTGCTTGACACATCGCCTTGACCTGCTTTCTGTTCAAATGGGGCCCACACCGCAGTTACCTTTGTTGGGAGCTTTCCAGTCACCGCGATGTGGCTTCCTATTGGAGCTACCCTTCGAAACGCTTCTCAATCCGTTCACCGGGCTCTGATTGCTTGACACATCGCCTCAACCTGAAATAAAACTGGATGAAAATTTAAGAACACTTTCTCTATTTATCCAAAGATTTCAATAGATTTGACTTCGGGTTGAGATTGAGGCTGCTTCAACACAGTCACAATGAGCACTCCATTTTCCATCCCAGCTTTCACCTCATCCACCTTTGCACTCTCAGGAAGCCTGAAATGCCTCAGAATTCTACCTCGCGAGCGTTCAAAGTCTAAATATTATGTTTCATTTATAGATGATTATTCGAGAAGGGAATTTGTGTACTTTCTAAAAAGTAAATCAGAAGTGTTCAATCGGTTTAAAGAGTTTAAAAACTTGGTAGAAAATCAGATTGGAAGAAGAATTAAATGCTTAAGGATGGATAATGACGATGAATTTTGTTCCATATATTTTGAAAGGTATTGCAAAGATCATGTGATTAAAAGGCATAAAACTACACCTTATACTCCACAATAGAATGGAGTTGCTAAAATTTTGAATAGGATGCTAATGGAAAGGGCGAGAACTATGTTGAGTAGTGTTGGTATGGAGTAGAAGTTTTGGGTTGAGGTTGTGGATACAACATGTTACTTCATTAATCGTTCACCTAGTTTGACTCTTGTTGTAAAAACACCTATGGAAGCATGGTCTGGTAAGAAGCCCTCTCTGAGACATATTTGTGTCTTTGGCTATGAGGCATATGCATATGTATCGAATGAGAAAATATATAAGTTGGAGAACAAAGCTGTTAAATGTATCTTCATCGGCTACAAAATTGGTGTGAAAGGATACAAGCTTTGGAATCTTGTTACTGAGAATTTTGTGTACAACAAAAGTGTAATATTCCAGGAGCTGAAACCTTCTATAGTTGATCTTAAGTCAAAGACAAAAGAGCTACAAATAAAGAGGAACTACAAACTCTAGGTGTACCTAAAACTAAGGAGAGCTCCAGCAGTTCCGAGAGTTCTGAAAAACAAGAAAAACAACAACCTCATCCTCAGCCTATGAGGAGGTCTACACAAGAGAAGTGACAACCTGATAGGTATGGATTTTCCATGTTGGATTCAACTTGTGCCTATGCTTTGATTACTAGCACCGATGAACCTAGGTTTGTGAAGGAGGCAATTAATATGTCTAATTCAAATTACTGGTTGCAAGCCATGAATGAGGAAACAACATCATTGAAAAAGAATGAAATCTGGGATTTGGTACCTTTGCTTGAAGGTCGAAAGCTTGCTGGTTGTAAATGGGTATTTAAGAAGAAATTCGGTCTGGATGGCAATGTGAAAAAGTATAAAGCTAGATTGGTCACAAAAGGTTATTCCTAGGTGGAGGGAATTGATTATGGAGAAATGTTTTCTCCTATAGCTAAGCTGACATCTATCATATTTATATTATCACTTGCAGCAACATATGGCTTACAGGTTGAGCAGATGGATGTGAAAACAACGTTCCTTCATGGAGATTTAGAAGAAGAAATTTATATGTCCCAGCCTAAGCACTTCGTTGAAAAAGGAAAAGAAAGTCTGGTTTACAAGTTAAAGAAATCTCTGTATGGTTTAAAGCAATCACCTAGAATGTGGTACCAAAACTTTGACACGTTTGCGTTGTCATTTGGATTTGTAAGATCAAAATCAAATCAATGTGTGTATTATAAAATTGAAAATGATCATGTGCTTATTATTTCCCTATATGTGGATGACATGTTATTCTTTAGGAATAGTAAGGGTATGATTTATGATTTAAAATCTCAGTTGTCAACATAGTTTGAAATGAAATATTTAGGTGTAGTAAGGTATATTCTGGGGATGGAAATTAGAAGGGATAGGGGAAGTAGAAAGCTTTGGCTTAGTGAGAGAAAGTATATTAATACTATCCTTGAGAGATTTAGTATGATAAATTTCAAGCAATTAGTTGTTCCAGTGTTGCAAGGAACAAAGCTATCTTTTGAAGATCATCCAAAGTCTCTTACTGAGATGGAGGACATGACAAGGGTGCCTTATGCAAGTGCGTATGGAAGTTTAATCTATGCAATGGTCTATACCAGGACAGATATTTCCTAAGCAGTGGAAGTACTTAGTCGATTTATGGCTAATCCAGGAAGACTGCACCGAGATGCTGTGAAAATATTTTTTAGATATTTGAAGTGTACTTCAGAGTATTCTTTGTGTTATCATGGCAACTCGGTTGGATCAAAGAGATATCTTAACATTCATGGGTATGTGGATTTTGATTGCGCAGGGGGCATTGACAATATAAGACCCACCAGTGGATACATCTACATGTTATTTGATGGTGCAATTACTTGGATGAGCAAGTGACAGGCTGTAGTCACTTTATCTACTACTGAGGAAAAGTACATGGCAGCAACACATGCCAGTAAACAAGCCATTTGTCTTAGACATTTGTGTTTTGATGTTGGGTTTAATGCAAGGTAGGTTACTATTTTATGTGACATTCAAAGTGTTATTTGTTTGGCAAAAAATCCCACTTACCATGCCAAGACAAAGCATATCGATGTTTAATATCATTTCGTTCATGATATGGTGGAGGATGGAAAGGTTAATCTTGAAAAAATAGATACCCTGGAGAATGTCATTGATGCATTGACAAAGCATGTAAGCATAGACAAGTATAGGTGGTAATCTAGTTTGATGGGCCTTCAAGCCTATGAATTTCAATAACTTCGAGATTGGAAGAATCCATTAAGTCTTCATCAATTGGGATCATATTGCAAAATGTGCCTCAACTTGTTGGTTTGGAATTTCCCTTAAAGCTTGGTGTTTTTCCCTTAATCGACCTGAATGTCACATGACCATTGAAAACCAGAACCTTGGAACCTAAGTCATGGTGTTCTAAAGTTTCATAACCTCCCAACTAAGCGACATTGAGGTTCTCTTTGTTGTCAGCATGTTGCCGGTTTTGAGAATTTCATAACCTCCGATAGAGGTACTAAATTTTGGTTTTCTAGTGACTTAGCGACTTTGTACGGGAATTGGTTCGACAATGGTGATGTGACATCGTGTTGGCAATTTGATCGATGGTTACGATAAGTTTGATCCAACAATTTCCACTAACCTCAAGCCTTCTGTGATGGATTTCCAAGTGACTCCTACAGAAGATCAAAGATTGGTCAATAGTGGTGATTTGGATGTCATGGTGGCAGTGGGGACCACAACAATTTGATGTTATATATATATATATATATATATATATATATATCAATCAACGAACGTAATTAACAAAATCCAACGACGCCCACTAACCCCTTGCCTCTTGTGGTGGGTCTCGAGTGACTCTCGTGGGGTGTGCGGGATTTGGATGTGTGTCATGGTGGGACTCAGCCGGTGCTAGGTTGTTGAGCGATGATTAGTTGTTCACTGTTTATGAATTGAATGGTGATTACTTGGTGAGTTATGTGGATTTTCAAATGATTCTGACATGACTATAGTAGCTACATGTTTGTTGCAGTTTGTGTATAGTTGAAATGGTTGGTTCTCTAGAACCGAAGTGACCATGGATGGATGTCGAATATATATTGTATAACTCTATAATGAGTCGGTCGATCAATTGATCTAGTTAGGTTGATTATTGTTCTACATTGTATGCTTATGAGCATTGCAACATTGTGAGAGAATAAAACTATATTCAAAATATGTGTATGAGGTTGCTCAGAGGTAAATATTCGCTATTATGAATTAACACCTAGAAGCGAAGTTCTATAACTCTATATGTAATTGGTTTACTATAATACAAAGTGGCTTTGCTTGGTGTGTGGGTTTTTCTCCCACAAGGTTTTCCCAGGTAAATTTGGTGTTCAATTTTGTGTTTTTCAAACTATCTATTCTCTTGTTCTATTAGTGTGCATCTTAATGAATGTAATTCAAATTAAATGAAATTTCATGCACTTCTTTCCTGAGAATTTTGCATTTGGAAGGCATTTCCACACTAAGCTTTCCTTATAATATCAAGCCAAGTAATAAAAAATTCTCTCTATCATGACCTTTCCTTAACTCTCTAGGATTATTTCTCCTCTTATACTATTGATGCCATTCCTCATAAGGACAATAATCATGTTTATATTTTGGTTAGTGTTACTTCTCTCATGCTAATTATCAATTTCAAAAAATTTAGTGAATGTTAATGGTATTCTAGTATCTATTCCTATAATAAAAAAGGTAATTTTTCCCTAATTCTTACAAAACCTTCACATTTTCATTCATAAAAATAGTGTTCATTACATTATCCTCTCTAGAATTTACATTTTCATGTACAATGACATTCTCCTTTATTCCCTGATAAAGGTAGAGATTGATGTTGCATTTCAAAAGGCACACTTTTGTGTCTATGTAGGTAAATTTAGTGGTGAAATTTTAGTCCAAAAAATTATATATATGGGATTCTATTGGTAAATAATGCTCAATACTCCAATAAATTTTCTAAGAAATATACTCAATTCTAGTAGAATGATTACCATATTGATGCAGGAGCATCCATGGCCTCGTGCAATCTTGCATCACCAGAAAGAGGTTTTAGTTGGTTTTGTTCCATTTTTGGTGTGGAATTTCATATTATTTATGAAATTCAAATTTTGTGTGTGTGGAAATTCAATGACATGTTTGTAAATGCAATTTCAAATGTGTTTTCAAATTTTGACTCAATTTGAATGTGGGGATAATGGTGAATAATGAAAAAAGCCAAAAAAAACAAGAAAATCAAAACAAAGGTGTGGCTTTCAAGAGAGTTATTTGTTTTGAATTTTTTATTTAAAACTTCATTCTAGGTGTCCTAAAAAATAGGAACCCAGAGGTGGGTTCCCAGGAGTGAAAAATCAAGATTTGCTTTCATTGGTGAAACATAGAATCTCAATAAAAGCACTAGAATCATCTTGGGAGTGGTGGAGTTAATGTTATTTGTTTTAATGAATATTTTATTAATTTTTAATGGAAAATTGATCAAAATTTCTAGAGATGGTGTAGCACTTGGAAGGAGTGGCTGAAACTTAATGAAATTCATCACAAATTGATAAAAATTTGGTGCAAATGAAATTCTAGAGTTTTAAAAAAAGAAAATTCATTCATTTTGCATGTCTTTCTAGAAAGAGAAGAGGGGAGAGACCTGGGCATAGCATACCAGAGGTTGGCTGTGAGAAGGTGTTGTTGCAGATTTTAGGTGGTGTGCAAATTTGTTGAAGATTCCTGGAGTTGCAGATATGAAGTTTGTAGCTTGATTATTGTGAGATTGATTTGTTTGCAGGAGGAAAGGTTGTGGAGCAACCTTGGATTGCTGGAGGCAATCATTTGTTTTTTTATTTTAGATTTATTGTATTTCCTGGGCATGTGAAAATCCCACAACCCTCAGAGGTTGTTGTAATAGTTTTGTGTGAATTGCAAGTGTGAAGGTTGCACTACAACCTTGGATTTTGTGTGTGAAATTTTTTTTCATATTCTGATTTTTGGTATGCATTTTAATGGTCATGTAGCAGCCCCAACCCAAGAGGTTGAATTTAATGTTGATGTGATTTTCTAGTATTTTGAATGAAAAGTTTGGCTGGTTTCAAGTTACAGAGAATTGTAAGCCTCTTGGAGTTGAATTTAATTGAAGGGTTATGTGAGAAATTTGAAAAATTTATGAGAGAAAAATTTAATTAATTTACCTCTCATACGTCACATATGTGTTCCCTTACATTATAATTTTAATGTCTTACCTCATGATTTCCTTTCTCTATTTGGGGTCTTGAATTAGTGGGTAATATTACACCTCCTTTCTCTAATAGTCATAAATTTATCATTATAGTTATTGACTACTTCACTGAGTGGGAAAAGAACCTTCTTGTCAAATCCACCATTTGTAAAGTTTTTTTTATTTTTCTTATGGATGATGTTATCTCTTGGTTCAATGCTCGTATGGATTTCATTTTATAATAGTTTATCTTTCAAAAATATTAAGTGAATAATTTTCTTAATATATTTCATATTCAACATCATTTTTATAGTTCTTATTATCAGCAGTCTAATAGATAGGCTAAATCTTCAAACAAAACCATTAAATAGAATTTTTAAAATATTGTTGATGGAAATGATTAAAATTAGAATTATGAAAGCTCTTCTACTTTTTGGTTATATAGTAATAATTTTTACTTTCAATGGTACCACTCCATACTCTCTCATATATGGTACTAAGATCATTATTCTTTTGGACTCCAAAGTTTCTTTTTTTCACATCTTCCTTTACAAGATCATTGATGATATCACATAGCATAAGTGCCATCTTCAAGAAAAATATTTTTTTGATGAAATCTATGTAATTACTTTGGAACACATTAATGTATATAAAATGTAATTTATACATTCTTACAAAAAAAAAAAAAATGGGCTCCCTCTCTTTCCAAGTTGATGATCTTATTCTTAGAGAAAACTAATGCAATACTAATTCAAAATATTGTATTAAGCCTAAGATTAGTCCTAATTATTTTATCCCTACATAAATTTGTATATTTATGGCTCACACATATGGCCTTTCTACCATGTATAAAAAAGCACTTAGATAATCTCTTGATTTTTTCATCTCCACCATTTATATGCTTGATCTCTTACACGTACACTTATATTATGCATTTCCTTTTAAATCAATATGTTCTTGATAATTCCTTTCTCACATATTGCATTAGATTTATTTTCATTCTGCATGGCACATATCCATCATGGATTTTTCTCTTTTATTCTTGTAGTATTTATTGGGAATCCGATTACACAATACTAAAGCTAGGTGCATGAATAAAGTTACAATAGCTACAAGTAAAAAAACTAATATAAAATATAATAAATTAAGTTATTATAAAGTATAAGAAATCAATAATGAGGTAAAATAATTCAAATGAACCATCAAATGAATGTATGAGTTGCATATAAATAGTTTAATTGTATACAAGACTCAAGGAGATGATATGTCAAATGGTAATGATTTTAAATACTAATCAATGGATTTGTTAACTCAATCTAACTATGAATTCAAGAGTTGAACTAAATAGAGGTGGCACTTAACTACCATCAATCAAGAGTTGATAAGGTAATAGTTGCTCTTGTGTACCTCAAGTTAAGGTATATACATGTCATTATTATCTTATTAGGTGAGAATAATTAAATGTCCTAATTATCCCAATTAAAATTAATAAACATGTGTAATCCCACACTTAGGATCTATAATATATCTAAGGTGAATAAAATATTACACCAAAAATTCTCAATGATATAACAATTGGAATTCCACTATATTGACTACACTAATCACTTGCACCTCTTTGGAATCCATAATAGAACACTTGAAAAATATTCATGTAATTTTTTTAGAACTTGCAATTTCATGATTTCAAGGGGAATACTATTGTTATATGTTCTTGAATCTAGCATAAAATTGTGGTCAAGCCATCCATTTATAAGTAGAGAAGTTTTAAATGAAACTATATCCATATGTATTTTAACTAGTAAGGTGTCTAGGATCTTAGGGACTTCCTCTTAATTGGTAAAACCTTGAGGATCATTTTAAAATTCACGAGATTTATTATTGTGCATAGGAGTACTATTAAAATAAGATAACATTCTAATTTTGTGCTCAATAATTTGGAATAGTTCTACCCCTAGTTTATTGAAATGTAGGCCATGTCACATTTAAAATAAAATCTAGAGATAGAGTATAAGAAGGCATTGAGTCTTGAAATATATAAAAATATTTCCTTCAATAACTTATTCAAATGGAGTGATAAATTTATGTGATCATCAGTTTTGGCCACTTGAACTACCACTACTTACATCAAATTAGTCAACATGACATGATATCATGCTTACCTACTATTAATTTTTCCAATAGAATTTTTCAAAGATGCATTCTTAGAAAGCATTTAGAGGAAAGTTTTGACAAGTGAAAATGTAGGATAGCCTCATATCTTTTGGAGTTATTACATAGTAATTTTGCTAGTACATTTTCAAATTCATCTTTTTAGTATAGTCTAGTATTTTTTGACCTTTATTAATGATCTTTCCAAGTACAAATTAGTGTATTTTTTTAAATACATTTTTTAATTCTTTGACTCATGTACATCGAGTTAAAATAATTTACAAATAAAAGGAAAAAAATGATAGAGCCTATATTTATTATCCACTTTTCCACGAATATAGACCCAATATGTAGTTCATTGATGACAACTATGTATCAATTAAATTTGTCCCTAGAGGTAGACATATAGGATATTAGTTGACAAGGAAGGAACATAAAGAACATCATGAAATTTTTATGATACTATTTCTTCTCTCCTTGGTTCTTATATCTCTTACTTCACTTGTTTAGTACCTTTTCTAATATTTAGTGCCCTAATTTTTACCCAAGGCATGAGACTATAAGGTTTTATAGTGTCGATCCAAACCAAATTATCCTACTCCCTTGTGAGTTGATTAGAAAATTCATTAATAAAAGAAACTTGGTAGGTGGATCCTTATAATATTTTTAGGCCAAGAAGTGGCCAAAATATCAAAACTTACAGTACAAAAGGAACATGATACAAAACCTAGAAAAATAAGATGTATGGTTGTGAAGTTTTCTGCAACAACTTTCCAAATCTAATTCATTTGTAAAACATGCATATTAAAGGAAAAAAAGTTATGGCCTATTGAGTGTAAGAGAAATAAACAACATCAATTTCAAATTTATAGTTAGAAAGTAAAATTTTCTAAATGAGACTAGTGTGGTTATGAAGTACTCATCACTAGCTTTGCATCACCTATTTACTTACAAAATTAGACTTTACATGCCTAAGATATGGCCCCCAAAACATAATACCTCCTTATAGAAAACAGTATGGCTTCATTACCTTGGCAATATAGTGGTGGTTCCTTGGTGGTTAGTTAGTAGAGATGGGAAACAAAGTGGCTATGTAGCTGAGGTGGAAATTGGGCATTTCAAAAGATAGAATTGGGTGGAGCATAGGCAACAAGTATGAGAAACCCAAATGGTGGTTAGTGGGTGGTAGATAAAGAATGTGGTCTACTAGCATATAGTCATGGAGGTGTATAGGAGCAAATTTTCACACCTTATGCAAATTCCCCTTTCACACACCCTCACCTTAGAAAACCAAATCCGAAGGTGAAATTCCACATAAACCCATTTCCTTTGTTCCACTTGGCATCTGTTTTGAGTGTCGACAGAGGAATAATTGTTAGGGAAACCTGCACGGTGCGCATACGTCCTTGGCAGATTCCTATAGTTGGAGCCTGCAAAGGCGTTACACTTCCCATTGTGGGTCGACTTGTAATGCCCTCTTCTGTCGACCGACCCGAATATGGTCGTTTCCTTCATCTCTACTTCAAATTCATTCATTCTTATTCCATTTCATCTCTTCTACAACTTCTAAAAATAAACTAAGCCTTTGATTCATCTTTCTTGGCTCTTCACGAGCTCTAAGCATTCAATCCATTACTCTCAAGCAATGCCTTACACTTCACAACAATAATTCCATCACTCCATCAACTCAGTAGAGCAAGTGTAGAACAACACCATTGCAGCAGAGGCTTGAGTCCTCTCATTTTCTCCCTCATTAGCCTTGAGTGCTCTTAGTGGAGGTGGTAAGATTTCCACTCCTCTCTATTATTTGGTTGAGTAGCATAACTCTATTTTGTAGAGATCTTTTGTTCTTTCTTTCACTTCTTTCTTTATCATACTTTTCTCTCTATCTATTTGGTTGTTCGTGGAGGTGGGAACACCAAAATGGGGGTTTGACTAAGGAAAACCCCTATACAACCTCAAAAATTTCTCCCTCTCTTGTGTGTAGGTATTGAAGACATTCACGTGCTAGAGGCTTCATCACTTGCACAGTTGTAAGAATTTCCTTTCCACTTCTTGTTCTCTTTATTTATTTTACTATATTTCAACTTTATCACTTTTTGTCATTTTCCTACATTCTAGAAGTTCTCAACAATTAGAGTAGAAGCTATTATTTAGCTATTTTCTATGACATTCTCACTTTCTAGTCCGTACGAGACAACAGCGCGCCTTGGGGACACCAGTGTTCCACACTTTTGTCTATATTCTGTGCTGACATCCTTTGGCTGAGAGCTTGTCAGTTTATCCAGAGAATATCTACGACTTTAACTTTCTAATTATAGAACTCTTGTCATTGTTCCTTGAGGTAGTTTAGTGTAGTTCACCCCATGAGGCTCTCTGAATGAAGTGAGCTCGTGAGTAGTGAATCCCCATTCTCTACATTTTGGTGAACCTGACATGAACCGAAAAACTAGGAAATTATTTACCCTTACTTGGTGGGGTCATAACTTTTGACTCGGTGCTCGGAATTTAGAACCATTTACACCATTGGAAAGGTCATCTAGAGAACTAGTTGAGTCCCTAAAATACTAGTGCTTTTGGCAATCAAATTTTAGGCAACAATGCAAGTTTCGACCTCAAATTTCGCTATGAAGACCTCCGAAAAAGCAAATTACTAGAACATATAAAATATAAAAAAAAATCGTAATGAATTTAGTATCTTCTTTTATTAGCTCAGTATCTAATTTTGTTCAAAATTTTAATGATATTTCGTTTCATGCATGTGATAGTGACTTGGCTTTTCCCATGTCACTTTGTATCTTTGATCCTCCTCATGAGATTCCTCTTGCTTCAAAGGCTATCTTTTTGCAAGGAGATGAAATCATTGATACCTTTCTTAATGTCACTCTACCTTCTATCCATTCCAGTGTACTCTTTCCTAGAGATGATGCATTCGTGAATGATGAATCTCGCTTTCATTCCAATGCGATCTCTTCTAAAGAAGTTGCATTTTTGAATGATGAATCTCTTATCTATTCTAATGCACTCTCCTTCAGAGGTGATGCATTAGTGCATGATGAATCTCCTTCCACATTTGATCCTGTTTGGATTGATGTTGAGAATATGTCTTCAAATAATTATTCCACTAGTTGTGATGATTCTTTAAATGTAATTTATGTCTTTATTTCCCCTCAAAGGCCTAAGAGACTAGTTATTTACATGACTCCAGCTAGTCCTTCTCCTAAAAGGGTTTGTTCTATTAATGGTGTTCCATTTGATAGTAACTCTCTTGACCTCCTATGGCTCCCTCTTATAGAGCGGTAGCCCATACTTGTGAAAATAGAATGAATAAACAACCAATCCCTCTTCAAGCTCCTAAACCTACAACTAAAGAACCTAGTGATTATGATCTTGTCAAGAAACTACAAGTTACTGTGGGACTTGCTTCAGTCTTCTCCAATTTATCAAGGTATGCTTCAGGAAGCCTTGCAAAAGATCCTCTTTCCTTCTTCTGCTAGGCTGGTAGATCTTGGTGCATTGATAGCTCATATTCGTGCAGGTTTTTTGAATATTACATTCTATTTGTAGGAGCTCCCACCTCCAAAAGTTCAAAAGCAAGAAAATCCTCTAATGATTATAGTTAACATTAATAAGATCAGCATTAGATACACTCTCGTTGACATTGTTTTAGTGCTCAATTTATGTAGCATTGAGCTATTGCCTAAGATTAATATTGATTCATCTTCTATTAATACTTCTTTCGTTGACATTCATGGGTTCAACAATGTTGGTTGACAAGCTCTAGGTGCAATAGTATTACCTTTGCATCTTGGACCCACTATTATACCCATTCTTGTATATGTTATGTCTGAAAAGTTACCATATAACCTTCTTCTTGGTAGACTATGGATTTGTGCTATGGGTGTAGTCCTGTCTACCTTGCATAAATCTAGTAAGTTCATTTGTAACAATAAAGTAGTAACAGTCAAGACTGGCCCTAATGCTATGCACTTATGTGAGATGGCAGCTACCCGTTAGGTTTTGGTTGTGCCTAATCTTATTCCTTCAATATCTTCCAATGTGTCGATGTTAACTCCAGCAGTACCTACTACAAAGAATACTCTTGAGATAAATGTCCCTAAAGAAGATTCTTCTGAAGCAAGAAATCTTGACTTTGTTCCTTCTACCTCTTTTCAAAGGAATGCATGTCTTGGTGATGATTGGGGTTCTTTATACTTTATAGATAACTTCATTCAAGAACATAAAGTCGACCTGATCCACTTAATCCTTCTGATAACATCATCCAAACCCGCTATCAAAGATGGTTATTCTTCTGTATTGCGGGATAATGTGAATGCAAATTATGATCTTAGCATTGCTCCTCCTTTTGAGGAAGATGATTACACCTCTACTCAAGAGGATAGTGTTGGTATTCCTATCTAGAAGATTTATGGTGATCCTGTAGAATAGCATGTTCCCCCTTGTTGGAACAAGGCTCTCTACAAAGATCCTCCTTCTTCTCAAGATTTGCAAACACATTACGACCCCAGCTTTAAGCTTGTCTCTAAATGTGGCTACGGGCGTAAGGGTTGTGGGCGTAATGAGCAAGGCATTCAAGTCCCTATAGAATTTACAGCTCGTAAGAATAATTTGGGGCTTGGTTTGTCAAATGAAAAATCTAAGCAAAAACCACAATTGAATGTTGACACGATGTCCACTCAACCTCATTCTCGTGGATTGTTCTATCATCCTTTGTCTTCGATCTTTTTATCTTCTTCCTGTGAGTAGTCAAACTTTTCTCCACAAGAGAAAGGGTTGCTTCCTACTCCTCATCCTTTGTTTGAGCAAGAGTGTATTTTGTTATGGCTTCTAAAAGCCTACTTAATTACTCTCCCTCCTCCTAAGAGATCTTACAAACATAATAAAGAAAAACATTATTTCTGTGCACACCATCGAGTGCTTGGCCATTCCACTAGTGAATGTAAGGCCTTGAAGAATAAAATACAACTTCATGATTCAGGTGCATGTTGATGCACCTACCTCTTCTTCAAAATGACAAGTGGTATTGAGGTCTACCTCTATCCTACTCTGAATTATCTTGCATGGTTCTCCTCCCCTATATGTTGGGGGTAGTGATAACCTATTTTGGAGATATGTGTCCTTCTTAAAGGACCCCCTCTCTTCTCTCTATATTTCGAATGAAGCATCCCTTGAGTGGACCCTCTTTTTCTTTTGAAGGGTTCCCAAGGGAGCTCTTTGAAATCTTTTCTCTCAAATAAATTCCATATCATCTAGCTTAGGGGTAGCCCGACTAAACCTATCTCATATCTCTGCATCTAGCTTGGGGGCAGCCCAACTAAACCTATCTCATATCTCTGTGTTCCTCTTGTGTTTTGACCTTGTTGACCTTTGAGGGATTAGGACCAATGATGAGATGGAGGATGAAAGTGCGAGTGATATGGGTGTTTGAACTTTTAGGAACTTTGGATCAATACTAGACTTTAGGACTTGATTTTATTTTATTTTGGATAGTTTGACTAAGTGTGTTAAGCAAAACAAGATGATGGTGAACTTGTAAACCCTAGGAATTTGTGTTATCCTATGGAAAACTCGCATAAGAGAATGAATTGGCTAAGTGTGTTAAGCCAATCAAAGTGATCATGAACTAGTAGGCCTTAGGAAGTTGTGTTATCCTAGAGGCAAATTTGTTCAAGAGGGTTGATAATTTGACTAAGTGTGTTAAGTCAAACAAGGTGATGTATATTTTTCCTAAAAGTATAGCATAAGTGATGTTTTCAAAGTTCCCAAGAGTTGTTAGTGAGGTGATGTTTGATTGATGTTTGAAATGGGTGAAGTTTTTGACTTGATCCTGGATGAACCTAAGAAGGACTCATTTACAAGACCAAGGTTTTGAAGAACATGATTTTCCCTAGAATTAATCCAAACCAAGAGATCAATGGTCAAATGAAAAACCATAAGACAGAAGATTGCAAGCACATGTGTGGTTCAATTGTCTATTATCTTGCTTAGATTCGGTTCCTTTTACCACAAACACTTTCTTGATTATGTTTCAAACTACATGTGTAATGTCCCACTTTCTTTTTCATCCCACAAGGTCCATTATGTCAAAATCAAGGAAATTAGGGAAAAAGTTTCCTAGGTTGACCTTAGTGACAACAAATGATGATAACATCCAAGCACTTAGAAACCTCTAAGGATATGATCCCTAAGGAAAGCAAGAGTACTTGAATTCGTCAAGGATATTTGTTTCCTCCAAGGGGTTTGAAATTTGAAGCTCTTTGTGAATGTTTGTTTTCAAATGTTTTGAGACCCAAGCAAAGTGTTTTGATTTCAATGACATGCACAATCCTAGGATGAAGAGATAATATTTGTTGGGATCCCACTTGGACGAATCCAGTTGTGCATATTCAGTGCAGATGATTAGATGCTTGACCACAGAGGCTCCCCCTTACAGTGCACTCGCTTCTCAGGTCAGCCAAGCATCAGTACCCATGAATCTCCCATGGCATACTTTTCATCTCTACAACAAAACTGCATGTATATGTGGGGTGGCTTCAAAGGACATGACCTTTTGCACCAACAAATATTTAAGGATTTTGGCCTTTGCTAAACAAGGGGTTTTAGTTCGGAATTTCCATTCATGGAGATTGACCCATGCGGCAAGAGACCATTGTTTCCCTTCTCGTCGAAGCCAACCACGTGATACTGGCTTTTGTTCCAGTACCCACTTTTATATCTCGACTGGAAATACACCTGGCTTTAGTGTGTTACCGGTTGGGTCATTACCTTGGGTGAGTACTTTTTCCCACAAGGCAGGCTCTCTAAGATAAACAAAATCAAGTAAACATATTCGTAGTTTGGTCAACCTTCATTTAGAAACAAAGGGAGAACACACACAATAAGTTTACTCACACTCGCCAGATGTTTTGTTCAATTTTAGATCCCAAATCAAAGTGTGAAGGCAATCTTCTAAACAAACTAATATCACCAAAAGCCTTTTGATTCTCAAGATCTCCGTGAAGTGCAGATGCCTTTTAAATAATATTAATTTGTAAAAAAGATTGCAAAACATGAAAAACACTTGTTCATTTTAGACCTCAAAAGCAGTGATTTTGATTCGTTTTAAAGCACCAAAATGAGATGTGAAGTTTTCCTTGTCCAATTTTAACTCAAATTGAAATATAGTAAATGTCTAAGGTTCTTTTTAACCAAATTTGAAAAGATCAAATTATTGATTGATTTTAAGCCCAAATCGAAAAGTGAGTTGAGTTAAAACAGAAAACGAGAGTAGAAAATGAAAGCTCTAGATTGTAACTACAAGCATTAAAAAATACTTTTTCCAAATCTTGATTTCAAAAAGAACTCCAACTCCACTCCATTCACCTTCATTTTTGCTTGATTCCAAAGTCAACCTCCAATGTCAACCTATAAGCATTTCAAAGGTATCATAAATAGGATTTATTTCAAGAAATCAATGAAAGAGAGAGAAAAAAAGTTAGACCCATCCTGAGAAGTTTTCAAAATCAAATATTCGTGTTTGATAGTTGCTATAGAATTGGTATAGAATATAAACTCCTCGGTAACCTGAAAACCAATTTTTAACCCGTAAATATAGTCATTCAAAAAAAATTTAAACCCACTCTATGATTCATATGTCTTGACGATTGTTGTTCTCTTCCAAAATAATTTTGCATTGTCAGCACTCAAATCATTTCTTATGCATAGTCAACTCATACATTCAAATCTTATATCTTGGACAATTGAGATATAAATTCAATGTGTATAGTTTGATCGTGATAATCTCAAATACATACCATTATGACAATAAATGAAGCATGGACAACTCACAACCTAAGATAAGAAGTGATAAAAACAAAACAAAATCGCCCTCCTTCTAGCACCAAAATGTGAACCGAGAATTCATATTAACATGTACAAACACAACAAACGTAGCATAATGTTAGATTAAATGCAAGAGAGAATCAAGGTTCCCCATGAAATTAGATTGTAACATTAAAATAGGAAAACAAGTGAAGCACAATATAAATGGAAATAAGCAAATCCTATTCTAATGAACAACTATCAATCCCATGGGGGAATTGGTGCTAATTGGTATGTCGAAATCAGCCCTTTCCCAATTCCTGCTTGTAAGCTTCATGATTGTGATAGTGATATCAGCTAGTTTGAATGAAATGAACAAGATTAGCTCTCAATTAAAGAGAGTAATCATGCATGAAATCTATGCAATGAAGATGAATTTGAGCATAGTAAGTTTACTCAAAGTTTTGGATGAAATGAAGTGTAGTATACTTGCTTGAATTGTGGATGAATAAATTTTGAGCACAGTAAGTTTACTCAAAGTTGTGTGTTGTTGAATGAGGAGAGAAGCCTCCAATTTATAGATTTCCAAACTGGAAAAGAGAGTGAAATAGAGCAATGTAGGATCATTCAACATCCAATGGCCAAGTGCCACTTGTCAAGATGTGAATGGCTGATGGTTGTGCACATTTTGGCCAAAGTGCCAATAAATGCAATTAGGTGGAATTTCAAATTTGAGAAATGACATGTGAGAGGGAAAAAAGAATGAAATAAATGCCACTTGGCTCAAAGCACAAGGACATGTAAGAGGAGAGAATGCCTTGTTGGATGTACAAATCCACTTGGACTTTTTGAATTCAAATTGAGGGAATATTCCCTTTTGATGCTATGTGAGGGAAAATAGATGAATTAAATAAATCAAAGTAATTGATTTATTGTGCAACTTGCATTCTCTAGAGGATTTTAGTGAGAAGGATTAACTTAATCAAGGTTTTGATCAATTTAATGAAGGATTAGATGATTTGACAATTTTGACTTAAATAGATGAATTAATTTAAATCAGAATTGAGAAGAAATGATTGACTAAATAAATGATTTTGATTTATTTAACCAAAGAGGAATATGTTAGATTAAATCAAATAAGGTTTAATTTATTTAATTTAATAAGAGGACTTTTAGAGAATTTAATCAAATAAAATGATTTATTTAATTAGATAGAAATGTAAGGTTAATTAAATTAAATTGATTAATTTAATCACTGGAGGAGAAAGACTTAATCAAATAACCAATGGTTTATTAAATTAAGAGACAGAATATGATAAAAAGTTGAGTGTATGATTTAGGAGGAAATGTTGTGAAAAATCAAGATCAAGTGTGTCGAATCAAACTTGCTCATTTTCCATGTCTACACCTTCCTTGCAGGTTTGTGGGTCTGTAAGGCACTTTTCTTGATTTCCTTCATGTGAGAGTTCTTGGAGGATACCTTCCTTGTAGGTCGACGGCTCTGTAAGGCACTTTTCTTGGTTTCCTTCATGTGAGAGTTCTTAGAGGATACCTTCCTTACAGTTCTGCGGGCCTGTAAAGCACTTAATTCTTGGGGCTTCCTTCTTGTGAGAGATCTTGGGGGTTGCCTCCTTGCAGGTCTGTGGACCTGTAAGATGCTCTCTTTCTTCAACTTCGTAGTTCTGTAGGGCTATGAAGTCCTTTGCTTGTCCTGCACTCTCGAGTTTTCCAGATCATAGTCTACTTCCTCGATGGTTCAGGTATATATTTATAACTCTACTACTTCTCTGATCCACTTTACCGAATCACTCATTAGTATTCATGCTCACTAAAGTGGCAGAAAAATTTATAGGAGTGAATTTTCACCCCTTATGCAAATTCCCCTTTTACATATCCTCACCTTAGAAAACCAAATTCAAAGTTGAAATTACACATAAGCCCATTGCCTTCATTCCACTTGGCATCCATTTTGAGCATCGACAGAGGAATAACTATCAAGGATGCCAACATAGTGCACATACATCTGTGCAGTGCGCTTACACCCCTAGAAACTTCTTGTGACTAGAGCCTACAGATGCGTTACACTTCCTATTGGGGTCAACTTGTAATGCCCTCTTTAGTTGACCAACCCAAATATGGTCATTTCCTTCATCTCTACTTCAAATTCATTCATTCTCATTCTATTTCATCTCTTCTAAAGCTTCTACAAGGACTCTAAGCCTTCGATTCATCTCACTTGACTCTTCACTAGCTCTAAGCATTCAATCCATCACTCTCAAGCAACATCGTACACTTCACGACAATAATTTCATCACTCCATCAACTCAGTAGAGAAAGTGTAGAACACCATTGCAAGAGAGGCTTGAGTCCTCTCATTTTATCCCTCATTAGCCTTGAGTGCTCTTGGTGGAGGTGGTAAGCTTTCCACTCCTCTTTTATTTATAACACAATTTTATTAATATCATGACATTTAAAATAAAGTTACTATTTTCCATGACCTCGATCTTTTATTTTGTTTTGGTATTCCTCATACTTTAAAGCATGAAACCTAACAATCATACAAATTTTTTAATCAACTATTCTCATTCATAGCTTTTCGTTGTCATAAGTGATTACTAATTTCATACATAAATAAGTCAATTTATTCATTTATCCATATTTGACATATTCTCATAACTTAGTTACATGCATATATAGATATCCATATACATATATAGTTACATGCATACACACACAAACATACATACATATACATACATATACACATATATAAACATATACATATATACATATACATACACATACATACATATATATATGCATACACATACATACATACATACATACATACATACATACATACATACACACATATATATATATATTTGTAATTATAGAAGGCACATTCCATGTTCTTGAATAGTCATGATACATGCATATTAAATAAATACTCACACTAGTATATGTGTGTATGTATTCCATATACATGTGTACTCATATGAGTACTAAATTGTCTAATTGTAACTTTAGATAGTTAAGAGGAGGTTGAGCATAAGATCCATAATTCCAACTGAAACCTATCAATAAATACTTATGATTTGAAGTTTAAATACATACACAAAGTCAATTCATGTTCAAAGATAATAAATAGATTGCATCCATTAGGAAAATGGTCTCTCAACCTTTTAATTACATGAGGTTTCTATTTATAGTAATTTTACATTTCAGCATAGATTGGTCCAAATTTTTTCCCAAAGCTACGGTTTGGCTAAATAAGAAAGCTTGTAAATTTTTATTGCATGATAATGTTTGGATGTGAAGATAGTAAAGTTTTCATTTTTGAAAGTTTCAAAGTCCAATTTGAAGGCCTTAGATTGGGTTTTTGGGCCTGAAAGTGGTTATCAACATCAAATCTAGTTATAACTTGTAGAACATCACAAGCTTTCTAGAGGTTCAAATGGTTCATAAATCAAACTTGAGGATCAAAAGCTATGGCCTCTAAAAGTTGGGTCTCTTGAAATATGAGATGTAGAAATGCATTGGACATATAAATGAGTTGTAAGGGGGGGTTACATGTGTTGGTGTGCTTTTTGACACATCATAGGGCAACTTTGGTTGGAGATAATATTGGACCTCACTTTTTGGGTGTTTTTTAGATCATGGTTTTCTAATATCATTTGACAATTTTATGTATTGTATCTCCTATATATTAGGTGCGTGAGATGGAGGTTGAGTGTAAGAATCATATAGTTGTTGTTTTTCCTTTGGAATTATGGTCCGTGATACTTTTGTAAGAAGTATTACTTTGCAAGTATATTGTATTCTTCTTGATTTCTAAATAATAGATTGGGCGACTTTCAGAGTGTGGAATTTTTCTCCTAAAAGAGTTTTCCCAAATAAATCAATATGTTGTGGTATGAATGGTATTTTTATTTAATTTTTGTAACTGTTATAAATATTTGAATTTTTTTTGCATAATCCTCCTCTCAATATTAGTGTAGGAAGTTGTCCTCCTACCTTCGCTTCCTTACAAGTGGTATTAGAGCTTGACCACCTTTGGTTTTAGTTGTGGGTTTTTTTTTTTTTTTGGAACTAATCCAGTTTGAGTGGGAGCTTGTGTAAAAGATACTTTGTGATCTTGTTGCAAGAATTTTTGGATAGAAAGCTCATCAAGGAGAATAAAGGTGGAGAATTTTTTTGGTAGAAAATTTTAGATGTGGAAGTTGAAGATGTAAGATTTGTTAATAGATTGAAATTTGTAGGATGTTTTTGATGAAAATGTTTTAAGCCCCATAGATTATACTTTAGTTTCTCAATATGATATTATGGACTATAAATCCAAGGGTCTAATTAAATTATGTCTATTAGACTCTATTTTGATCAATATCCATAAAGAGTCCTCTACAAAGAAACTGTGGAAGAAACTTGGTGAGATCTATCAAGCCAAATATTAAATAAAATTTTATTGAGGAAGAAAGTTTATTCCTTTAGGATGGAAGAGTGTGGCTGAATTTTAGAACACCTTGAGATATTTAATAAGATGGTGGATCAATTAGCATTAGTTGGTGTAAAACTGGACGAGGAAATATGTCAGACCTTTCTTTGTTCTTTGCTTGATTCATGAGATTCTTTTGTTATGGCTATTAGGAGTATTTTATGTTGTCTTGAAAGTTGAAGATTTTGTGGGTTCTTTTTCTCTCTGAAGAGATGAGAAGGAAGGTATCCATGAGTTCCAAGGAGGCCCAAAATGTTCATGGAAGACCTAAAGAAAAAGGCAAGAAGAATGAGAAGTGTGATAAATATAAGTCCAAGGAGGAGGAGGAATTTTGATTCTAATTCTGAGTTTGAGAAGGAAGATGTTGATGTTTTCATTGAAACTTTAGCCACTTGTGCAAGTAATGATGCATGGTTAATTGACTTAGGGGCATCTTTTTATATGATATCTAATAGATATTGTTTTTTTGAATATTAAGAATTTGATGGAGGTAGGGTGTGCCTAGGTGATGATTCTTATTCAAATATTGTTGGAAATGGTAAAGTTAGAATTAGGTTTCCTGATGGTAGAATAAAAATCATTTATAATGTGTTGAATATCCCTAGGTTAGCACAAAATTTATTATCTGCGAGAAAACTAATAGATGCAGGTGTGTAGGTAGTATTTTTTGATGCAAGATGCAAGATGGTTAGAGCTTCTATGGTGATCACTAGAGGTGTTATATTTAGAAAATTATACAATCTTGATTCGTACATTGTTGATTGATAGTAATTTTTCAAAAAGTGAGTTTGTGGCTACTTCATTGGAAGTGGTGAGGGTTTCTTCTTTAATAGATAGTCATAGATTATGGGAACATAAGTGTGCTCTTTCTTCTTAATCAAAGTTACATGCAAAGAATATTATGTTATGGAATTAGAGACTTAGCCACATTGGAGATAAGGGTTTAAGGACCTTGAAAAATAAAGACCTTGTTGAAGGGTTGAATGATTGTAATCTTGATTTTTATTTTCTGTGAGCATTATATTTATGGTAAAAAAAATCAAATTCAATTTTACTCAAGTTCTCATAAATCTTATGGTGTATTGGATTTTATTCATTCTAATGTATTTGGTCATGTAGATGTCCTTTCTATTGAAAAATCCACATATTATGTTCCATTTATTGATGATTATAGTAGATGAAAATGAGTATATTTTCTAAAGAGTAAATCTAAATTTTCTCGTCGATTTAAAAATTTAAAGCAATGGTTGAGTTACAGTATAGAAAGAAAATAAAATGTTTGAGGATTAATAAAGGTAGTGAATTTTTCTCCAATTATTTTGATAGTTTATGTAAATATTATAGCATGTTGAGACAAAAAAACTCTATGTTCTCCAAAAAATAATAGAGTTATAGAAAGAATGAATAGGACACTGATGGAGAACGCTAGGGGTATGCTTAGTGGTGCTAGTCTAGAATAATTTTTTTAGGCTAAAGTTATTGCCACTACTTGCTATCTGATTAACATGTCTCCTACATCAACTCTTGTTATAAGACACTTATAGACTAGGCATGGTAGGGTCACAAGCCTTCATTGAGACATATTAGAGTTTTTGGTTGTGAAGCATATACACATGTGCCAAAGGAGAATAAAGTTGGAGAACAAGGCTACAAAATGTATCTTCATTGGATATAGTTATGGTGTGAAAGGATACAAGCTTTGGGATCTTATAGTATAGAAGGTAATTTATATTAGAAGTGTTATTTTTAGAGAAAGTAAGCCTTCTTCTATTACATTACAACCATCAAAAAATAAACATAAAGATGTGTTTCAACTTCCTTCTATGCCTAAGAAAGTTGAATTGAGACCCCTTGATAGATAAGAAGTTGATGAGATCTCATCTAGCTTTGAATTTTTAAAAGAGGAGGAAGAGCCTCCAGTTAGCTTTCTTGAAGGTCCATGAGGAATAAACAACCACGTGATAGATATTCACCTAATGAATGGAGATGTGTTTTTCTTTGAATACTAACATGGATGAACCCAAATCTATAGAACATACATTAGGTTTAAATGATATAGAATCCTAGAAGATTTCTATGGATGAAGAAATGGAATCTTTTGAAAAAGAATGATACATGGGATATAGTACCATTTCCTAAAGGAAAAAACTTGTTGGTTACAAATGGGTGCTCAATAAGAAGATTGGTCCAGATGGAGGTATTAAGAAGTACAAATTATAGTTGGTTGTGAAGGGTTACTCTCAGGTTGAGGGTGTTGATTATGGTGATATATTTTCTCCTTTTGAAAAAATTACATCCATTAGATTCTTGCTTTCTATTGTTTATGCTTATGATTTAGAGGTTGAGAAAATGGATGCAAAAACAACTTTCCTTCATGGTGATTTGGAGGAGGATATTTAAATTACAAAACTAGAGCACTATGTGGTGAAAGGTAAAAGTAATTTGGTTTGTAAATTGAAGAAATCTATGTATGGCCTAAAATAGAGTCCTAGGATGTGGTAACGCAAATTTGATACATATGGTTGATTTTGGGATTTGAATATTCTAAATTGGATCACTCTGCTTATTATAAAACTAATGGTGAATGATTATTGTTTATTTCATTATATGTTGATGATATGTTACTTATTGGTAAAGTGAAAGGAATAATTTATAACTAGAGTCTCAAATTACAACTAAATTTAAAATTAAAGATCTTGGTGCAACTAAATTTTATTTTGGGATGGAAACTAGAAGAGATGGAGTGAACAGAAAGTTGTGGCTTGGCCAAGGTAATTATTCCAATTCAATTTTATAGAGGTTTAACATACAATATTGTAGACCATTATATGTTCCTTTTAATTTTGAAACAAAGTAATATGATTCAGATTGTGCAACATCCCTATCACAGATGGAAGACATGAGAAAAGTACCTTATTAGAGTACAATTGAAAGTTTTATGTATGCTATGGTCTACACTACACCAAAAATTTCCCAAGTAGTGGGAGTTTTTTATAGATACATGTCTAATCTTGGTAGAGTTCATTGGGATGTAGTTAAAAGAGTCTTCAATTTTTTGTAAGGCACCTTAGAGTATTCCTTGTGTTGATAAGTAGGAGATATTTTTCACATTGTTTCAAATTATGGTATTTATATTAAGATTCAACCATGTATTTTTTTTGAGTCAAACTCATTGACCTATATTTCATGAGTAATGGTTCACAACAACCCATCTCTCATGATAATGAGTGGTCCAATTAGCACTCACTGCATCTAGGTGATGTTCACAAAGATGAAGCATTAGGCCTTCTTGGGAGGTCACCCATCCTAGTACTACTCCAAATCCAGCGTGGCTAACCATGGAGTTTTCCCTAAGGTTAATCCCACTTAGTTTGACTAAAAAAACTACACAATTGAATCTTGATAGAAATATCATAATTCCTTATATTATCGAGTAATATGGTATGAGATGGGAATTCTTTTGATATTCATGGTTATGTGGATTTAGATTAGGTAGGTTATTTTGATAGAAGATGATCCACCAATGCTTACATGTTTACTTTATTTGGTGGTGCAATCAGTTGGATGAGCAAGTGACAGGTTATGGTTCCTTTGTCTACTATTAAAGTTGAGTGTATGGTAGCTACCCACACTTGTAAATAAACCATTTATCATATGAGAGTACGTTCAAATAATGGAATAAAACAAGGTGTAGTGATAGTTTTTTATTATCAAAAAAGTGGGGTTTGAAGGGACCCCGAAACCCTTTACAACCAAAACAAGCTGCTAGAAAGAAAAGACAAGAAAAACAAGCAGCCCCAGACCAAAAATGTTGTCATAGAATAAGAATTACCACACCAACAATATACCAACAACCAAAAATTAACAAAAAATCTGACAATAATAAGAAATTATATATCATATTATTTAAGATCCTAGCTACTTCTAGATCTCTAGAGATGACCTTCTCATGCATCTCAACAACTTCATCCAGTTCCCATATTGAAATGAAAACACTTCTCTTCGTCTTTCCTCTAGTTCTAATACAAGGGCCCACATCCATACCCTTATCTAGATGTCCTTTTTGGGCCATCATCCTCCACTTCATGCAATTCTTTCCCTTTAATAAGTGGTTCCCTAGTCCATTTACATGCCTTCTCATTCAACATAGACAACCCCTACACACTAGTGTGAAGAGATGCTTGGATAAAATGCGCAAGAGTGCTTAGGTCCTCATCAATTTTGGTAACCTTCTCCTCAAGAGCAGTTAATCTAGATTCATGATTCTTTCCCAATTTTGCAGCATCATCCACAACCTTATCAAGTATTGCATTCATTGTCTTGACCTTGTTGAAAATAGTCATCTCCAATTTGCTATTGTTAATAATACCAACATTGATGTTTGCTAATAAATTTAACTTGATATTAATTTGTTTCACCTCAAATAGAAGCCATTTGAAAAGTTTGAAGAGGTTCCCAGTCCCATCCTTCTCCATCCTAATGATAGCATCAAGTCAACCTTCTCCCAATTGATAAGCTCTTCCTATAAACTAGCTGACCTTTTAGGTTGAACATCTTGGAAAATACTGCCAAGAGAATCCAATTTTGCTTTGCCTTTATCCACAGAATTTGCACCAACAAGAGAGACATCCAAGTAAACCAATTTGTTCTCAGCCTTGTTCACTTGAGCAGCTACTTTAGGATCCTCCAACTTCTCAATCTTACCTCTCTCACCCATGGCAATGTCCTAGACTTTTTGCTTACCAACTGTCACCTCAACCACTGAGATAATCTCCTTGTCCTTACCCAAACTAGTGTTGATGGTTTTCTTCCCCATAGAGCTCTTGCCCTCAACCCCTTTCTCACCTTCCACAACCATAATTATTGTTTTCACACTAAAAGGAAGATACAACTCCACCCATTTAAAGCTCTGGCTCCCTTTCTTAACCTTTACTGAACCTTTACTCTTGACCATAACCGAAGGAGACTCCTCAATGTCCAAATCTATATGCAAACCTCTTGAACAAGAGGGGAGAGCCTATTGGCATATGGATTCTAGTGTTGTCATTGATGGCAACCTAAGCCATAGATCTAGTACGCACTTCAATATCTATTCATACCGAAAGTTAGAGTGAAGAACAAGGTATCTGGTTAAAGCTGAGTCTGTCGATCAATATGCATTATCAGTTTATCAGTTCATGTTGCACATATCAGGGAAGGTTGTTGGGTATCTGGAACAACTTATTCTTGATTTTTGAGCATGTGCATCAATCGGTCTATGAGTTAGAGGATATGGTGTATTAATTTTTTGTTTATCAAAGCTATTGGGCCAACTTGGTGGATATAGCCATTACAGATGTTTAAGGAGTAATAGCTTATGTGTTTTTGTGTTTGAACATGTTTATTTAGTTCCTCACTATGCCATGGCCAACTTTGGATGGTACGCATTAAGAATCATTTAAATATTTAGTTGATGGTTGGAAAATATTATATGTTTTATTAAAGCCTACATGAAGATAATATTATCCTTTGATGCGGATATATAAGATCAATTATTTATATCCTTCCAATATCAAAGTATGTTAGATGCGAGATATATTTTTGTGTGATGTGAAATTCAGAAGGGTAGTTGTGCGATTTCATCTATGCATAGAATATTTGTATTGCGAGTTGAAGCAAAGAAGAGCAAAAGAGAAAAATCAAACAAGAAGTCCAGAATCTAATCTATGAGCCTAACCAAAACTATTACCTAGCATTAGAAGATGTTATTCCTTCAGTTTAACCCTTCAGATGAATTTAATCTGAACATTTTGTAAATCAGTGTGCCTTCCTATTTTGAGCAGTGATCTCTAGGTAGTGAGCCTGAATGCAAGTGCATTCCCATTTTGTAAAACTTATATTTGAGTACTCAAATTGTGGATTGACCTCCACCATGTTTTTTCCCCTAATAGGGTTTCCACGTAAAAATCTTTGTGTTATGGTGTTGTGGATGATTGTTTTATGTGTTATCATTTTTTATTTGGTTTAATGTTGAAATGGTTTAAATATCAGAATAATAAAGTTGAAGATTGCAGAACACTGATTCACCCCCCCTCTCAATATTCCCAGATTCCAACAATTGGTATCAGAGCTTAGTTCCTTGAAAGGATTTGGAAAAGTTGAGGTGGATCTTGTAATGCAATAGAATTTGGTAGTCTTCAACAAGAACTTGTGGTGGCACTTGATGATCTTGATCAATCTAAAGCAGAAGTCCGGGAATTGAAAGCAAATCTTAAGGATGCTGAGAAATTCATTCAGTCATTAAAGGATCAAATTGTAAAATCTAGGGAAAAGAGGAAGGATCTTTGTGATCATATTAAGTAGAAAGAGAGCAAAAATGTGGATGATGCTCACCTGAATCAAACCTTGAAGGAAATAACTCAAGAATGTGAAAATCTTGCCAGAGACAATGCTACCCTAAAGCATGAAATGAAATCTATGGTGATGAAGCTGACTAAGGAAATTAAAGAAAGGAAGAATAATGAGGAGAATATTTCTTAGTCCTTAAAATGAAGAACTGATGAATGCAATCCCACCTATAATTTAAGGAGATTTTTGAACGGTGGTGGAAAAACCCTTGTCAAGAAACTCCATTGTTCTACTCGGCTAAAAAAATTAATTTGGTAAAAGAAAAATTAAAAGGATGGAATATTATCTTTTGGAAATATCTTTTCATATAAAGGAAAATCTCTTGAAATATTTAAAATAGATTCAAGATAGAATGGAGGAGGGAGAAGTTGATTTAAACACTTGTTTGAGAGAGGAGTGAAGAATTGAATAATAGAGACTTGTGAGAAGTGAGGATTTTTTTTGGAAATAAAAATCAAGGATTTAGTGGCTTATAGAAGGAGATATTCTATTAGAAGCTTGACTCTTCAAAATGGTCAAATTTTATTTGAGGAAGAAGATATAGTTGATGTTTATTTTTTAAAACAAACCCTTGTTGATACTAATCAAGATATGGGAGGACTTCAAGAACTCTTTCAAGTCATCCCTTAGGTGCTTAAAGATTAGGAAATTATTAAGTTTGAGAAGGTTGTTTCTATACAGGAGGTTAAAGTAGTTGTGTTATCCTTTGATGCCTATGAATCCCTAGGGCCATATGGGTTTCTCCTGTTGGTGTAATTAACTATCTAATTACACTTACATAAGTTTACTTAGGTCATGTTCATAGGTTTTATTCTCTAGGTAATAAGTTATAATGGGGCCATGCCACATTATTAGCTATATTTTATCTAGAAGTCTTATCTTATCTAGGTTTTTCATCATTTCCTAGGTGATTAGTTCATTAGTTGTCACATGTCATAAGATTATGACACATGTCAACATTATGTTACATACTACATCTCAATATTTCCTATTTATACAAGGCACTTGTACATTGTTTCTCATCTCATGAATATAATGTCTCATTTCATGCTCATGTTGCAACACTTTCTTATGTGGTTGGCATCCTTCTTGGTTAAGATCCTTTGACGATTGCAGCTTCATTAGGGTTATTGTGCATTCATATTTTCTACATCCCCCAATTGTTTTAGGAATTTTGGGAGATTGTTTCTTATGATCTTCTTTTGATTTCTAGAGACTTCAAAACATGTAAGATTTTGGGCTAGCTGAACTCAAATTTTATTGTCATAGTCCCAAAAAAGGAAGATTCTACTACTATGCTAGATTATAGTTGGATTAGTTTATGCAACTCAGTTTATAATTTTTTCTCAAAACTGATAGTAAATAGGCTCAAGCCTATTCTACATACACTTATTTCAGAAAATAAAATATGCTTTGTTGAAGGAAGACATATTTTGGATGTAGTTCTTGCTACTCATGAATATATTCATTATGTGGATAGTAATAAAAGGATAGGTATGGTCCTAAAGCTTGATATTTAAAAGGCTTATGATAGAGTGTCTTGGCCTTTCTTGTTGGTTTTCCTTTAGAAGTTTGATTTTAAAGGGAAAATTCTAAAACTTATAAAATCTTGTGAGTCAACTATGAAATTCTTTGTTCTGGTAAATGGTGTCCCTAGGTATTTCTTCTTATGTAGAAGAGGCCTAAGACGAGGGGACCCTTTGGCTCCCTATTTATAATTTTTTTGAAAGGCCTTGGAAGTAATTTTTAGAAAACGATAGATTCTAGAATCTTAAATGAGGTTAAAGCCACTTCCTCTTTATTCTCATCCTCTCACCAACAATTTAAGGATGATACAATCTTGTTTGGAGTTGCTTCTATTGTGGAAGACAATCATTGGAAGTCTGTCCTGGATTGTTATGCAAAAGTGCTTGGTTAATATATTAACTACAACAAAATAATGCTATATTTATTTAATACTAATCCTCCTTTGAAATACAAAATTATGAGTACTCTTAGTTGTCAAATGGATTTCCTTCCCACTACCTATCTAGGGCATCCTTTATCCACAAATAAACTCTAATAATATTTGGAATAATATTTTGGAAAGGGTTCAAAAGAAGTTGGTTGGCTGAAAAGGGAGGTTGTTAAAACAAGCTAGTAAATATCAACTAATGAAATCATCTCTAAAAAATATTTCAACATACTACTTATCTCTCTTTAAGATTCTAGATTTTATGGCTAAAAGGATTGAGAATATTGAAAATAAATTTCTTTGGATAGGAACTAAAGAAAAATCAAGAATTGCTTTGGTAAATTAGGAGAAAGTTTGTAAACCTAAGAAGTGGGTAGGTCTTGGTATAAGGAGACTAAAATTGTTTAATAAAGATCTAATGAAAAAATGGTTGGAATCTCCTTGAAGGAGATAAATATTGGGCTATCATCTTGAAAGTAAAGTACTTGGAAAATAGAGACAACTATAGTTTTTTATCCTCTTCTAATTTTCCTCAAAGATCAGTGATTTGGAATAACTTGCTCAAAAAAAAAGGTGATTAAATAGGAAATTTATTGGAGGGTGGGAGATGGTAAAATAGTTAATTTCTGGAATGACCCTTGGAAGGAAGGCCCTTTGTTGTCTTTTTTTCAACTATTTTCTCAAATGAGAGATCAAATCATTAAATATAATAGAAATAAATTGTATGAGCATATTGACTAGAATGGGGATCAACATAAATTAAAATATTTTGATGTTGAAATTTTGGGACTTGAAGGACCTTGAGAGGTGGCAGACAACGGGGGTTGCAAGATTACATAAAGAAATTAATTCTTTATATTGGTGATTGTATGTTTCTTCTTTGGGAAAGAAAAATGAATATATCTTGTCTTCAAATACTTCTAGTTTATTTTTTGTTAGATCAACTTACACTCTTATTAGTGCTGACAATAATTCTCCTTTCTTTGACTAGGATTAGGTGTGGATTAGTAGAATGGTCCCTAAATTAAACTACTTTTGGTGGGTTGTTATTCATAATAAGATTCTTACAATTGATAACATGAATAAGAGAGGATTTCAGTTTACTAATAGGTGTAATTTATACTACAAGGAGGAATAAATTTTGGAACATTTGTTCTTTTGCTATGCTTTTTCTAGAGAGGTTTGGATGGAGGTGTTTATTAACTTCAAGGTTAATTGGACCTTCCTTAAGGGCCTAAAAGAGTTTTTTAATATCTCATATAAGGGCTCTCCCTTTTCCCACCCTCTGATTTTGGAGATATGGAAGAAGGAACCCTTGTTTGATTCTTTGGGTTTGTGGAAAGAAAGGAACAAGAGGATATTTAGAGACCAATCTAGAAACAAAAAAGAAGTCTTTAGTAGTATTAAAAATAATCTACAAGATAATATCAATGTGCAAGATTTTGGTTTTTCCAAAATGTTTCCTTCTTATATTGAGCCAAGGATATAGAAAAATTGGGGAATCAATTAGGATCTTACTAATATTAACTAGCCCAAAATGTTTATTAGGAACATCATCAAATGGAAGCCCCCTAAAATTGGTTGGGTAAAGATTAATTTTGATGGTTGCTCAAAAGGAAACCCAAGTGTTTTTGCATCTAGGGGAGTGACAATGGATTAAATTTTTTGGTTGATTGAAGGATATTCTAAAAATATAGGAAGGAGGTCAAATAATGAAGTTGATGCAATGACTATTTGGTGGGGGTTAAAAGATTATAGTTTTTAATTCCATCACCACGAGACCACATTTCTTTGAAGTATTTTTTCAAACAGCTCACCGCCTTTTCTATGCTACCACATTTTCCATACATGTCTACCAGAGCATTTTATCAAACTACTCACTTCCTTGTTGCTATGGCTAAAAGCCTAAAATAGGTTCTTTCCAACAAACTATGGATGCTTGGAAAAAAAAATATCAAAGCATAATAGTAAGAAATATGATAGTCAAGGTAGTGAGTAGTATAAAAAAATGCCTTGAATAAATGTGGTCTCATGGTGATGGAATGGCATTCCATCACCATGATACCACATTTCTTTGAGGTTTTTTTTCAAGAAACTCACTTCCTAAAGAATAGAAACCAACCCTTTAGCCAAAATTCCCCACCCAAATTATTTTCAAGGTCGTCCTCCTCATCGTCAATTTACTAATCCATGGAACCTTCCACCTTTTATTCCACTTTTTCATGTCCCCACACCTCCCTCTTCATGTCATGATCACCCTCCATCTCATAACCAAGACCACACTATATGATCCACCCCATCCCAGCATAATACCATAGAGAAGGCAATGAACTGTTTGAAAAAATGCCTCGAAGAAATGTGGTCTTATGGTGATGGAATTCCATGACACATTTGTTTGTAATGGTATTCCATCACTATGAGACCCCATTTCTTTGGGGCATTTTTTTCAAACAGTTCATTGCCTTCTCTATCCTACCACAATTATTGTACATGTCTATGAAAGTGTTTTATCAAATGGTTCACCTCCTTGCTGATATGGGTAAAAGCCTAAAAATAGGTGCTTTCGAACAAACTATGGATAGGGAAAATAGTAATCATGATATTCAGAAATATATAGTTTAATAAATACTCAAAATTTTGTTCACTATCTCATACATTATAAGCCGTGACGTGGATCGCTATTGTAGTTTTCATGTTTGAATAATTTTTTGTTTTATTTTTAGATGTTGGAAGCAGATACACCTCCAAATATTTATAGGGAAATGGAGCTCAATGTTTCATCTGCTATAGACTCCTTGATGGCTCTCATAGAGAAGGTATGAGGCATATTAGTAAATTTCAATTTACATTCATTGTTATAGCTATTAGTTAGGGAAAAATCAAACCCTTATTGATTCGTAGTTTAATTTCTCTTTGGATGACTTCTGTAGGGCTTCAGCACACCACAGCATGGGCATGCGAGTATTTACCTTGAGGAGAGAGATCATCTACTGAAGGTAAGTGATTATTTTGTTAAATATATCATTTTTATAATATAATTTCTATATATTAATGTCTTTACTTCTTATTGTAACAGATAAAGCTTGACTGGGAACTAAACCCTAGGAGGAGCACCAGGAGCACTCCTCGGCCTCAGAATAAATGAGTGATAGACCTATCGCCATACGGCCAACAAGCAAAGGGAAAGAATTTATTTCGAGAGGATGTAAATCAATGACTTTTGATTTTAGAGCCCTTTGCTGTATACCTATATGGTATTTTTGTACATATTTTTAATTGGATATGTTTGACTTTGTATGCCTTTATGGCATTCTCATAAGCCTATATGGCTATTTTGTATATATTTTATACTTATATCAACATATATCGATGTATGCCTACATGGCTATTTGGTTAATACAAATATATTTTATCGATGGTGTCCATACTTGCATTATAAATCCATGGTTCAATAGATATGAGTTAGGTGTATTCAAGTGTATACTTTACAACTTATGTGTATACTTTGTGACTTAAGTTTTTTCATGTGTATACCTTGTATTCATGCATATAATTTGTATTAATTTGTGTATACTATGTATTTGTGTGTATACTTCAAGTCTTATGTGTATTTGAGTACTTGTGATTCCCTTATTCACATGTATGCTTGACTTATTCACGTGTATACTTATTAATTGGTGAGCCCTAGTATTGATCATTGTTGTTCTTCATGGTTTGTCTTGAATATTTATTGATTGAGGCTAAAACAACTTTATTAGCTGATGCTAAACAACTTCAATATTTCTAGGAATACTAGTGGAGTTACAAATTACAAAATTGTAGAAATTGAAAAGAAAAGATTAACTGTAAATAAATGCACTAATTATTAACTTGATAATCGATTAAGAATGAGTATAATATATATATCAAGAGATGAGCCTTCTAGAATGGCAACTACCAACTAGAAAATAGGCAAAGCATTACCAATACTTTGAAAGCAATAATATACCCAAAATTGCAATGAGAGATAAAGCCAATGAACCCACATAGGCATAACTAAATAAAGAACAGCTCACCCTTCACAGCTTGGTGAAACCATTTTCAAACTTAGAAGATCTTAAAAATAAAGAAGAATTATGATCTATATAATATCGAGTTGGTTGAACATAGCTCAAAGCGATTCGACATGTTTGGGTGTGAAAGAGGACCATGCATAGCATAAACATATCCATCCAAACGTGTTGGAACAGTCCATTCGGTCACATGAGTTGAAAAAAACAAAATTTGCACCACTTTGCAACTTTACACTGCTTGCATTTGACACTTTTTCATCAAGTGAAAACTAGACACCACGGAAAAATGACTTTGAGATAACAAAAATTAAGAGAGGTTATTGTATAGGGGGGCAACATGATCCTGTAGGCTTAGATGGAGAGTTCGTAAGCATCACGGTTTCCGAGTAATAGCTCATCAAAGATTATTGCCCTTTTGCACTTTGGACCCTCAAGGGATCAAGTCGGTTGAATGTAGCTCAAAGCGATTCAGCGTGTTTGGGTATGAAAGAGGATTATTCCTAGCATAAACGTACCCATTTGAATGCATTGGAACAATCTATTTGGTCACACGAGTTGCAGAACAAAATTTGCACCACTTTGTAACTTTGCACTGCTTACATTTGACACTTTTTCCATCAAGTGAAAACTGGACACCACGGAAAAAAAACTCTGAGATAACAAAAATCAAGAGAGGTTATTATAGAGGGCCCAACATGATACCATAGGCTTAGACGAAGAGTTCCTAAGCATCATGGTTTATGAGTAATAGCTCGTCAAATATTGTTGCCCTTTTGCACTTTGGACCCTTAAGGGATCAAGCCAATTGAACGAAGCTTGAAGCAATTCGACATGTTTGGGTGAAAAAGAGGACCATTCCTAGCATAAAAAAAACCCATCTGGATGAATTGGAATAGTTTATTTGGCCAGACGAGTTGCACCACTTTGCAACTTTACACTGCTTGCATTTGACCATTTTTCTATCAAGTGAAAATTGGACACCATGGGAAAATGACTTCGAGCTAACAAAAATAGAGAGGTTATTGTAGAGGGGCCCAACATGATCCCATAGGCTCAGAAAGAGATTTTGTAGGCATCATGATTTCCGAGTAATATCTCATCAAATATTTTTTCCCTTTTTCACTTTGGACCCTTAAGGGATCGAGTTGGTTAAACGTAGCTCGGAGTGATTCAGCGTGTTTGGGTGTGAAAGAGGACCATTCCTAGCATAAAAGTACCCATTCAAACATGTTGGAACAGTCTGTTTGGTCACATGAGTTGCAGAATGAAAGTTGCACCACTTTGCAACATTACACTACTTGCATTTGACACTTTTTCCATCAAGTGAAAATTGGACACCATGGGAAATTGACTCTAAGATAACAAAAACCAAGAGAGTTTATTGTAGAGGGTCCCAACACAGTCCCATAGGCTCAGATAGAGAGTTCGTAAGTATCACAGTTTCTGAGTAATAGCACGTCAAATATTGTTTCCCTTTTGCACTTTGGACCCTTAAGGGATCGAGCCAGTTGAACGTAGCTCATAGCAATTTAGAATGTTTGGGTGTAAAAAAGGACCATGCCTATCATAAATGCACCCATCCGGATGTGTTGGAATAGTTCGTTTGGTCACACAAGCTACAGAACAAAAGCTACACCACTTTGTAACTTTACACTACTTGCATTTGACACTTTTTTCATCAAGTGAAAAATGGACACCACAGGAAAACAACTATGAGAAAAAAACCTAAGAGAGGTTATTGTAGAGGGGCCCAACACAATCCCATAGGCTTAGACGAAGAGTTCATAACCATCACGGTTTTCGAGTAATATCCCGTCAAAGATTGCTGCCCTTTTGCACTTTGGATCCTTAAGGGATTGAGTCGGTTGAATGTAGCTCGGAGTGATTTGACATGCTTGGGTGAAAAATAGGACCATTCCTAGCATAAACATACCCATATGAATGCATTGGAACAATCTGTTTAGTCACACGAGTTGTAGAATGAAAGTTGCACCACTTTGCAACTTTACACTGCTTGCATTTGACAATTTTTCCATCAAGTGAAAATTGGACACCATAGGAAATCGGCTCTGAGATAACAAAAACTGAGAGAGGTTATTGTAGAGGGGCCCAACATGATCTCATAGGCTCATATAGAGAGTTCATAAGCATCATGGTTTTCGAGCAATAGCCCATCAAATATTGTTTCCCTTTTGCACTTTGGACCCTTAAGGGATCGAGTTGGTTGAACGTAGCAATTCGCCATGCTTAGGTGCGAAAGAGGGCCATGCCTAGGGTAAACATACCCATCCAGATGCATTGGAATAGTCCATTTGGTCACATGAGTTGCAAAATGAAAGTTGCACCACTTTGCAACTTTACACTACTTGCATTTGACACTTTTTCCATCAAGTGAAAACTCGACACCACGGGAAAATGACTCTGAAATAACAAAACCAAAATAGGTTATTGTAGAGGTGCCCTACGTGATCCTAATGCCTCATACAAAATTCCCATAATTGACATGATATCTGGGTAACAGGTTGTCAAATATTTATGCCCTTTTGCAATTTGGATTGTTAAGGGATTATGTTGCATGAATTACAAATGTATGAGGGCAGCAATAAATTTAAAAATTTGAGTAAATATCATTAAAAATGTTTATGTGAATAGATGGTATGCTATATTGATACTTCGTTCTCACATATGCCTTAGGTACTCCATTCTCACAAATATTTTACAATGTCATTCATACATTTGAGATTCTCTTATAATGTCTACATCATAGGTGCTCATGATGAGGTTAACTTCAAATGAATAACTTGAAATTCCCTCACTAAGCTTCACACGCTCTTTTATAATGGCTTAAAAAGCATAATTGAGATTTGTCAAGATCATCAAAATAAGGATGTTGCATTACTTTTTTGGTTGAGATTCTCTTGGATGGCTCATAAATCAGCATTTCCTGCAAGGAGACATCAATCGATTTTTAGTAGTTTACTTACAAATAGGAAAAGCAAAAGAAGAAAAATAAAGAGCATCCAATGGAAATGAAATGAAAATAGATGGAAGGCACTTACAGACAACAAATCCACACCAATTTGTTCCAACTCAAGAACAACAAGGCTTAATCTTGATGCTTCCATTGAGGATAAGCATGCCAGTCTCTCAACTTAGTCACTCTTGGCCATACATCTTCATTGGGAGTTTCAAGATACCTATTGTACACAACAGCCTCTCATGAATAGAACATGAATAGAATGTAACCAAAATATTACTTTCCAACCTTTTGAAAACTTGTAAACTATTATAAAAACAACACAATTTAATCTTCCACTTAGTTTACTAATGTATTGAGAATATCCTACATCAATTTTTTTACATATTTTTAAGAAAAAATAAAATACCATTTGAACTTTGTATCCTTTTCCATAGTTCTAAACATAAAGTGTGCTACATTTGTAAGTCTGATAACTTTATCAATTACCTGCATGCATGATATAAACATTAGATGATAGCATTTGCATCATACCATTGGACTCATACAAATTATTATGCATACAAGTATAAATTAATAAGAACCAATGTGCATACTTACAAATTAATCCAACGAACCATCTGGGTCTACTCTACTCTTATTGTGTCAAGTATTGCCTCATGGTTAGACTCACAGACCTTCCATAAGGTCTTGTTCAAAGGTCTAGCCCCATATTTGGTTAAACAAACATTGGATGCCACGATAAGGTTTGAGTAATGAAGAATCTTCCAATGTGTGTCAAAGTCCTGAAACAACCAATATTTAACACTCTTATGTGGGTACCTTCTAAGCCATGTTCCAGTAACAACAATTGAGCATGTAGGGTATTTGATGTTTTCTTCGTCTATAACTAGGGCCTCTAATTTATTTTTAGCCTCAACACAATGACACAAGTAATAGTATGTTTCTTCTTCATTGTCATCATCTGCAATAATTGCATAAAATGTTGAAGTGAGCAACCAAGATCTTCAATCTGCAACACCAAATAACCTCCACAAGAAATAGAGAGAAGCAACAATGGAAGATGTTATTCCACCAAACAAGAATTGCAATATGATACACTGATCAATATTCTATGCAATAGAATACAATGCAAAATATGCTAGAGATTCCTTGCTTATAAAGACAAGGATGAGAGATAGGATAAGACAAAATCATGACAAGTGTCTTAATCCTATCACATGAGACAACTAACTCATAACTACCTAGAATGATGTAAAGTATAGATAAGACAACTATGACTTCTAGAAGAATGCTTATATCCTAAGTAAACTTAACATGTGAACTAAGTCCTCTAAGTCCCTAGTAAAGGAAATAATTAGGTACAAGACTTATTCACACCAACATAAACATGCCCTGCATTGATATGTGCAACAAATCTCTTAGTCAACATTATAAATACACTACAAAGTAAGATAACAATAGGAAATTCAAAAACTATGCAAGTAGATATATTACTTGGTTGAACTAGATCTGATATGTGGTCAAAGTCAACTGATGAATCCATCTATATTAGTTTCAATGCCGTTAGAGGGTGATACGTGTGAAGTGGGCTAAGATAACTTAACGACCATTTCTCAACCCACTCCTTTGACTCACAATCATCTCAGACTTGTATTGTACATGAAGAACAAAAGCATGCCATCATTTGTGTATTGATACTCCATGAACCTGAATTTGAGCTAAGGAAAGAGTGTAGCTCACTCAATCTTGTTAGTGTACAAAAATCCTCATATGGTGCAATGTTAGTATCATCCATCAACCAAAAAAATATATGAATTGAAGACGTAACTTCACTACCTGGACCCATTGAAGCATTACACCATTCAACGATTGATTTTGCATCTATCAACTTTGCATTGTCTTTATACTTTAACTTTTCTTGTGCTAATGCTCTTTTCACACATGCTCCTTCACCATCATTCTCCCCCTTTCCATGCTCGGCCTCACAAAAGTTCCACATATTTTGAACACCTATAATGACATGCATCATGCACAGCTAGTAGAACATGTGCAAGTTCTTGAACTATGTTGCATAATTATCTGACCATATTATATGTTGACTGTATGCTATGTCCATTTGATCCAAATCCCTGTAGAACATCTGGAAGCAACCTTGCATGAACTCTGGATAATGTGTGTGATCATCACTAATATAAGAGTGATACTCCCTCAATACCTTCCTTTGGTCCTTTTTACTATCAGCTGAATGAATGAATGTTATGTGCACAAATATTGAAACCTGTGTGGAGTTGTAATATTGTGACTGCACCTCACATTGTGGCTGTAGAGTTTAGTTCTCTGCAAATTCGACCATTGAAACTATGCTACCAACTAGAAAGGTGTCCTCGCATAACTTGAATTGTGTGTCCAACCATCGAACTCTATGGGTATGCCTTGCATACTCATACACTATATTGTCACAAAACATAGACATGACCTCATACGCTAGAATCTTCTGAATAACCAAATCACACCTTTTTTCTTGATTACTATATTTTGTAATGTATGCCACGGTTTTATACTTCTCGAACTCTACTAGTTGCTTTCCCACCTCCTATGTGTTTTCCATATGTTGACATACTAGCATACATTGCAAGTCACCACAACGCTAACATGAACCATCCAAGTAGGCCATCCTGTAGAATATTTGGTCATCCTTTATTTCACATAAAAAAATTATAAGAACTCTCTTGAAGATGTTACTGGGGCATGTATGCCACAATCCTACAAAACATTGTTAGTATGCAAATCTAAACATATAGAACAATAAACATCATAATGGTTAGAGAATTCAATATGTAGTCTACAACAACAAGTAGTGAGTGTGTGATTTATCTTGACATAAAAAGGTTTAAGCATTTCAAAATATCTTTGGAAAATTTGAATTTGAGGATAATCCTCTTGAAATTTATGAAAAATTTGGGTTTGAGTCGTATCGAAAAATTCTTTGGATGTGGATCATAGTTCCAACTAATGATTCTCCTTCTTACCACATCTCTTTTATTTGGAGATGGCCTTGTGCTATTCTTCCAATAGTCTTAAATTAGTGTTCTCAATGCTTCAAGAACTCATGATTCATTTGAATTGGTTCCCTCAATTCTTGCAATCATGGCATGCCACATTACCACATTTCTTTAAGGCATTCCATTGGAAAAATCATGTGAGCATTAGCAAGCTAGTGACCTCACTAGCTTGCCAATGCTCACATGATTTTTTCGTTGGAATGCCTTAAATAAATGTGGTAATGTGGCATGCCATGATTGCAAGATAGGCTCAAAATGGAATGCCTTAAATAAATGTGGTAATATAGCTTGCCATGATTTTTCTATGAGGAATTTTCTCATGCTTCCCCTACCTTGTCAACCCTATCACATTGGCAAGCTAGTGAGCTCACTAGCTTGCCAATGCTACCACATTTTGCATGCATGTCTATGAAAAAATTAATGTCAAACAATTCACATACCTTTTCCATGCTTCCATTTTTATCCTATCTTTCTATCAAGGCATGCCACATGACCACATTTCTTTAAGGAATTCCATCCAAAAAATCATGTGAGCATTGGCAAGCTAGTGAGCTCACTAGCTTGCCAATGCTACCATATTTTTCATACATGTCTATGAAAACATTAATGTCAAAAAATTCACATGCCTTGTCCATGATTTCATTTTGAGCCTATCTTTCTATCAAGGCATGCCACATGACCACATTTCTTTAAGGAATTCCATCCAAATACATCACCATGACACCCCATTTCTATGAGGCATTTTCTCACACTGCCCCTACCTTGTCAACCCTACCGCATTGGCAAGCTAGTGAGCTCACTAGCTTGCCAATGCTACCACATTTTTTATACATGTCTACGAAAAAATTAATGTCAAACAATTCACATGCCTTTTCCATGCTTCCATTTTGAGCCTATCTTGCTATCAAGGCATGCCACATGACCACATTTCTTTAAGGAATTCCATCCAAAAAATCATGTGAGCATTGGCAAGTTAGTGAGCTCACTATCTTGCCAATGCAGTAGGTTTGACAAGGTAGGGGCAGCATGAGAAAATGCCTCATAGAAATGGGGTGTCACGGTGATGTACCACCCCATTTCTATGAGGAATTTTCTCACATTGCCCCTACCTTGTCAACCCTACTACATTGACAAGCTAGTGAGCAACCCTACCACATTGGCAAGCTAGTGAGCTCACTAGCTTGTCAATGTAGTAGGGTTGACAAGGTAGGGGTAGTGTGATAAAATGCCTCATAGAAATGGGGTCTCACGGTGATGTCAAGGTAGGGGTAGCATGATAAAATGCCTCATAGAAATGGGGTCTCACGGTGATGTACATCACCGTGAGACCCCATTTCTATGAGGCATTTTATCATGCTACCCCTACCTTGTCAACCCTACCGAACTGGCAAGCTAGTGTGTTTTCAAAAGAGATAAAAACCAAAATAGTTTCAAAGATATATCAATGTGGGAGGAGTATATTCCAATTTTGTAGAGACATGTATGGAAAAATTGGTAGCATAGACAATGCAATCAGCTATTGACAAGGTAGGGGCAGCGTGAGAAAATGCCTCATAGAAATGGGGTCTGACAGTGCTCTACATCATCATGAGTCCCCATTTCTATGAGGCATTTTTTCACGCTTCCCCTACCTTGTGAACCCTACCGCATTGACAAGCTAGTGTTTTGTCAATAGAGATGAAAACCAAAATAGTTTCAAAGATCTATCAATGTGGGAGGAGTATATTCCAATTTTGTAGAGACATGTATGGAAAATTTGGTAGCATAGATAATGCAATCAACTATTTGATAAAATGCACATCATCTTGAGACCCCATTTCTTTGAGGCATGTCTTCAAACAATTGATTGTCTTCTCTATGTTGTTTGATAAAATGCTTTGGTAGACATCTATGGAAAATTTGGTAGCATAGACAAGGCAATCAACTGCTTGGTATAGCTATTTGACAAAATACCTCAATGAGATATTCCCTCGTGGACTAGAATGATTGCAAGATATGCAAAAAATAGATTTTTAATAATATGCAATTTGTAGGTGTAAAACCAAATTTAGCTACATTTTCCAACATCCCCCATGCCTATACAAAAATGAAATCTTTGGAGAGTGGTATGTACATCCATAGTAAAGGATTGAGAAATGATGCATTATTTTTCTTACTTATAACTTTTGTCATATATATGTGTGTATAGAGAATGTGGACGAATACACAAGGTAAGTCAATTATTTAACAAATTTCCTCAAAGAGATGTTTAAAAATGTAATTGGCAAGTGTAAAGAATTGTATAATTTAAAATATGCATTGACAAGATAAGGTTATAATGACAAACAAACAATGATCATCATGGAATATACAAATTAACAAAATCAAAGCAAACCAAAATAGAATGAAAGAAAATGTGTAAAGACTTCACATACCTGAAAAACCAAAGTTTCGAATGGAGGAGTTCTACCCTTTTATGTAGCTTTTTCTTCTTCTTTCTTCAAACTCCTCAAAAATTTAACTTTTTCAAAAGTTTTTCCCCCTCCAAACTTCAATTGTATATCACTCTTCAATGGAATTCAAACTTGAATTGATATTATATTCCTTTCAACATGAAAACTCTGCTATTTCATGCAAAGGTGGTGGAAAGATCATGAAAAAGGTGGTAGAATGTGAAAAACTTGCATGCACACTTCACAAAATCATCAAAAATATTTTTTTTGTCGAAACACATGCATAACTAGGAGAATATGTAGAATGTGGGCCTTGAGATCATGGGTATATTGACTTTTTATCCATTTTTAGAGCAAGACAAAATGTGCTTGCATTATAACGCGCTCGTATTATAACCTGCTCATGTTATAATGTGAGTGTGTTATAACACGATCATGTTATGTCTTGCTAAAATAACAATCATATCTCTACTACTTCAAACACGCTTGCATTATGAGAATGTTGATTTTTTATGTTTCTTTTCTCTCTCTTTCTCTTTATCCCCTACCCTCTACCCTATATCTCCCTCCCTCTCCCTGTCCCTCTCTATCAAGTCTCTCTCTCTCACTCACTCCTATCTCTATCCCCTCTACCATCTACCCTTAACCCTCCACCCTCTCTCTCTCTCTCTCTCTCTAGTCTCTCCCTCCTACCCTCTCCCTCTCTCAACTCTCTCTCTCTCTCACCTTCACTACCTCACTCACTCCTTTATATCTCTCTCTCCCCTCTCCCCTCTCTCTCTCTCTCTCACTCACTCTACCCATCTCTCTCCCCTCTACCCTAAACCCTAAAACCCTCTACCATCTACTCTTTAACCTCTAGTCTCTCCCTCCTTAACCCTCTCCTCTCAACTTCTCTAATTTCACTCACTCCTCCTTCTTTATCTCTCCTCTAATCTCTCTCTCTACCCACTCACTCCACCTCTCCTTCACCCTAAAATCTAAACCCTTTAAACCTCTACCTCATCCACTCTTAACCTCCTCTCTCTCTCTGGCTCTCCCTCCCACCCCTCTCCTCCTCTTCAACTTCTACCTCACCTTTATATCTCTCCCCACCCCTCTCTCTCTCACTCACTCACTCCCCCATCTCTCTCCCAGCTCCACCCTCTCTCTCTCACTCACTCACCCATCTCTCTCCCCTCTACCCTAAAACCTTAAACCCTATTATCTACTCTTAACCCCCTCTCTCTCTCTCTCTCTCTCTCTCTCTCTCTCTCTATGCTTAAACCCTCTACCCTCTACCCTTAACCCTCTACCCTCTACCCTTAACCCTTAAACCCTTAAAAAATCTACCCTCTACCCTCTATCTCTCTCCCAATCCTCTCTCTCTCTTACTCCCTCTCTCTCTCTCCCCTCTACCATTAACCCTATATACTAAACCCTTACCTGTAAACTATAAACCTTTAAACCCTCTACCCTAGCTTTCAAATTCGGTGAAATTGGAAATGTAGTGGCCTATTTGAAAAAATGGGTCCATGAAATGGGGTCTCCTAGTGCTTTACTTCACTAGGAGACCCCATTTCTTGGACCCATATTTTAAAACAGACCAAGTTAAACCCTCAACCCTTAATCCCTCAACCCTTAAACCCTAAACCCTCAACCCCTATACCATCTACCCTATACATTGGACCCTCAACCCTAATCCTTCAACCATGTACCCTCAAACCTATAACCTAAACCCTCTACCCTCAATCATTAACCCTCAACCCTAAACCCTTAAACCCTAACCCATTAAACCTTCTACCCTCTACCCTCAACCCTAATCCCTCAACCCTATAACCTCAATTCTCAACCCTAAACCATTAAACCCAAGTAAACTCTCTACCCTATTCCTTCAACCCTCAACCCTTAATCCCTCAACCCTCTACCCTCAACCCTCTACCCTCAACCTTAAACCCTCAACCCTTAAATCCTATACCCTCTACCCTCTACCCTCTACCTTCAACCCTTAAACCCAATTAAAATATCTACCCTAATCCCTCAACCATCAACCATTAATCCCTCAACCCTTAAACCCTCTACCCTCTACCCTCAACCATCAACCCTTAAACCCTAATCCCTCAACCCCTATACCCTCTACCCTATACATTGGACCCTCAACCCTAATCCCTCAACCCTATACCC
>CM021107.1:48107041-48162581 GCA_007115665.2 Sequoiadendron giganteum | reverse complement strand
ACCTCTACCCTTTACATTGGATCCTCAACCCTCATATATCTCCATCCCTCCCTCCTCTTCTCTCCTTCTCTCTATCTCACTTCTCCCTCCATCTCTCCCTCCATCCATCCCTCCCTCTCTACCCTAATCCCTCAACCCTATACCCTCAACCCTTATACCCTTAAACACTCAACCCTAAACCCTCAACCCTTAAACCATCTACCCTCTACCCTCAACCCAATACCCTCTACCCTCAACCCTTAAACCCTTAAACCCAAGTAAACTCTATACCCTAATCCCTCAACCCTCAACCCTTAAACCCTCTACCCTCTACCCACTACCCTCTACCCTCAACCCTTAAACCCTAATACATCATCCCCTATACCCTCTACTCTATACATTAGACCCTCAAATCTAATCCCTCAACCCTATACCCTCAATCCTATACCCTCAACCTTAAACCCTCAACCCTTAAACCCTAAACCCTTAAACCATCTACCCTCTACCCTATACCCTATACATTAAACCCTCAACCTTCAACCCTTAATCCTTCAACCCTCAACCCTTAAACCCTTATACCCTCTACCCTATACATTGGACCCTCAACCTAATCCTTCAACCATATACCATCAAACCTATACCCTAAACCCTCAACCCTCAACCCTTAACCCTCAACCCTAAACCCTTTAACCCTAAACCCTTAAACCTTCTACCCTCTACCCTCTACCCTCTACCCAATACCTCAAACCTAATCCCTCAACCCTATACCATCAACCTAATACCCTAAACCATCAACCCTATAGGTCCTCCACCCTAATCCCTCAACACCTATCCCTTTATCTTTATCTATACATCTCGCCTCTCTCTCCCTCCCTCTTTCCTACCCTCTCCCTCTTTCTACGTACCTCTCACTCAATCAATCACTACCATTCTCTCTCACTCCCTCTATCCATCTCTCGCTATCTCTCTCCCAGTACCTCTCCATCACTCCCTCTCTCTCCCACTCCATCACTCTCCCTGTCTCTCAAGTTTTTCCCTCCCACCCATTCTCTCTCTCAAGTCTCTCCCTCTAGCACCCTACCTAGGTAACTCTCTCTCTCTCCCTCTCTCTATCTATCCCTCCCACCCTACCTAGATAAGTCCCTCTCACTCCACCCCCTCTCTCTCCCTCTCTCTCAGGTCACTCCCTCCCACACCCTCTCCCTCTCCTAGGCCTCTCACTCTCTCACTCCCTCTCTCTCGCACTCCCTCTCACCCCCTCACACTCTCAAGTCTCTCCCTATGGCACCCTACCTACATAACTCTCTCTTTCTCTCCCTCTCTCTCTCTCAATTCCCTCTCTCCCACCCCCTCTCTCTCTCCCTCTATCCCTCCCACCCTACCTAGATAAGACCCTCTCAACCCCTTCTCTCCCACTCCCTCTCTCTTAGTCTCTCCCTTCCACCCCATCTCCCTCCTCCCTCTCCTCTCTCTCTCTCTCTCTCTCTCTCTCTCTGGTCTCTCCCTCCCTCTCTCCCTCCCACCCTACCTATACAACTCTCTCTCTTAAACTTCTCCCTCCCTCTAAAGGCATACATAAATACATACATACTTACATACAAGTATAATACATATGCACATACAATCCTACATACATACAAGAATACATGTACATATGTACATACAATCTTAAATACATACATGCATGCATTGATGCATACATACATACATACAGGCATACATACATACATACATGCATACATACAAGCATGCATACATACATACATGACATACAAGCATACATGTGCATACAAATATATAAATATGCATTCAATAGAGTAGCATTTAACATAAAGAAAGACCTAAAGTGAGTGTGTTATAACGTGCTTGTGTTATGTCTTGCTAGACATGCCCCGCAAAAACACAAAAAACCATGTCAAAACTAGATATAATGTGAGTGAATTATGTCTTTCTTTGGGAATCCCCAAGCCTTAGGCTTGTAATTTTCCTTTGAATACCAACCCAAAGGCTTGGAGGGCCTTCCCAATGACCAAAGACGTGTTTTTGCAAATTCTACAATATTTCACATAATCGGGTTTGTGCTCACCATCAAGATTGCCCGTGTTTCAATGTCGAACAAATCAACACCTGGGTAATGTTAGGCCTCTCTCTTAGCTATCCACCAATGTAATTTTTTTCACTTATTGACAATGTTAAGCCTTTGATCTATAAATTTTTTTGTTTGTCTGTTTTTTGGCAAAAAACAATGTTTGGTATTTTTTTTGTTATAAATTAACCATTCATTGAAATTTCAAATAGATTACATTTTTAGAAACTAGACTCCATTCTACAATTTTTTTTTTAAAAAGAAAATTTCAATTAGTTTCCAAAATTTGTAGGGGTAGCATGGCCAAAATTCTATTTTTCAGGAAGTGTCCAATTTGAAAATTAGTAAAAAATAAAATATTCATTAAAAAATTATCAAAAAAATCATGCATAAACTACATACTGTTAGCTAATTTCTCACTAAAGCGATTTTAAAAATACTAAAAAAAAGTTCACCGTTCTAGGTACGCACAAAAGTTGCTATGTTATGTTTTTCTGACAAAAACAACACCAATTTCTATGCATCCCTCTTTTCAACCCCTTAATCTCAGCCATTTTAAAAATAAATTAGTAGTTTAAAAAGTAGAATCAAAGCACTACGATCCTTATTTTTGTTGCATCTCAAAATTTTGAGTGTAACTATCCTCAATTTCACGTCCAAGGTCATTATTTCCTGATTGAAGAAGAAGAAGAAAAAGTGGCCACTTAAGCCCCCTTTTTGGCCCCCCATATTTTTGCACTTACCCTAAACTATTTTATTACTTCTCCTTATTCTCTATAGAAACTATCTTGCATAAATAAAATCATCATATGGATGCAATAAATAGTGTTTCTTCCTTTTTTCCATTTGACAATGTAGTAAATGATTATAATTTTGTTATTCATTCACTCTCTTTACCAACTACCATGGATAATTCTTCTTTTGATACTCTTTTCTATCTAATATTGAGTTTGAGGAATGGTACTCACATATAAATTTCATTATTAATGATGGCATATTCCCAAATAATTCCTCTAAAATTTATAACTCAAATTTAAAATATTGTAGCATATTATATTATACTTTTATAATGTCTTATATAGACAATCTTAAAATAGTTTTCTTCTTCATTATTTGACTAAATCTAAAATATTGGATACACTTCAAGAGGCCCATTTTGTTGCTTGTGGGGCGTATTTTGATGGTAGATCCTTAGTCTAAAAAACTCTTCACATGGGATATTAATGGTAGAGGATAGCAATCTTATTTGTGCTCTCACACAAGAAATTCACACTCAAACTTCTCCTTGGTCATTTTTCATCTGAAGCTCAGATATAATTGGTAAAACTTCACCACCTTATTCTTAAGGTCATTCTTTTATTATCACTACTACATACTAATTTATGAAATAGGTTGAAGATGTTACACTTTGATCTGGGACAATTGACATAATCTATATAATTATTTTTGATAACATAATTTCTCACTTTGGACTTCCTTTCACTTTTATTTCTAACAATGGTTCATCACTTAAGAAAAAATATGTGAAATAGTTCCTCAACAAATTCTATATTCAACATTGCTTCTCTACACCTTACTACCCTTAGTCTAGTGGTTGGGTTCAAATATAATAATTGAACAATTTATTTGTATATTTTAATAAACATGGTAAATATTGGCACACAACATTCATATGCATTATGGGCCTACCACATGAGAATTAATAGAACTGTTGTTACCACCACATCTAATCTCATGTATAGCACTAATGTCATAATTCCTTTGGATTTGGAGATCCCATCTTTTGTGGGTTTCAATTCAAGGGCTTATCAATTATAATTCATTTTGTGAACAATTCTCACAATAGCTTGAGATGCTTGATGAACATCATATTAATTATTTTAAAAATCTATAATATTATTGAAAATATCTTAATTGTACCTATAATCAGCATGTTCTTCATATTTATTTTATAGTAGGTGATTTGGTTCTCTACAAGAATTACTGTAATGTAAATACCTCAACCAGTAGTAAGGGAAAACACAACCCTAACTAGATAGGTCCCTACAATGTCACCTTCGTTTGTGGTTCTAGATATTGTGTCTATCTACCATGGATGGTAAGCCTCTTAAGGCCATAAATGTGAAGTTTCTTCTTCACTTTCATACATGATTTCTCTCTAATGTGATATTTGTATAACACCTCATTCTTAAAAGTTTGATTTTGTTTATCTTGCATCATTCTATCATAGAAACAACTGATTTTTCTATGATATTTTTTGGTATTTTATATTCAATGTGAATATAAGATCTATGTCCTTAAAATATAATGCATCGAATTATTTAGTGCTTCTTAGACTTTATACTTATTTTGCATGTTTGTTATTTCTATTCTCGACATGAGTTTTGTTGTCTTGAATTTTGTTTATAATTTTTATTTAGTTATGGATCACTAAAAACCCTAGACAACAAGGAATGAACTTAATATTCACAAACTTATATAAAAAAAAAAAATGGGGCATTATAGTGAAGCTGTTAAATTGATTAGTTTCTCATATGATTTTGTGCTTTTCCTTTATCACATCAAATAAATTATCCAAAGTTCATATTGAATAAGATGTGTGGTGAACTTGTCTATGCTTGATGAAAAGTAGACTCAATGAAAGGTGATCTAATGCTTCAGATGCAATTTTTAACCATGAACACGATTACCTTTTATCTTGGGCCAAATAATTTTATATGTAAGAATGAGGAGAAAAATGCCTTGGAGTAATAGAACATGACCTTTTCAAGCAATCCAAATAAATAAAGAGTGAGATTAAGCATAACTTTAAATATTGTGAACTAGGAGGCATGGTGTCTCAAAATAACTATTATTGAACAATTGTGAGTTCAAATAGTTATTTCTCTACTCCACAAAATGGTTGAAGGGAACTAATTGCAACATGACGTGGAAATAAACTAATCAGTCTGAACACATATGATCGATATTGTATACAACAAAGAGGATTTAGAAAGCCTAAACATCAAGCTCTTAAAAATGTTCAAATCCTACCAAAAAAAATTAGAGTTCAACCCTACAAATAAAAAATAGCTTAGGACAATGTTTCACTAGACATGCTAAAAATGTGAGAGGTGAAATCAAACAAAATAAAAGGAGAATAAAACTCCAAGTGAAATCACAACTACCGCCTTTGATTAAGCTCAATAATAATTTACATCAAAATTAAATAAAATAATATCATAAGTCAATGCAAACCATCATTGTGGATGAAGTGGATGTGGTCAATTGATTTGGTGTTTGTTATTTAGTGATGCAACATCTACTTGCTCAATTTAGGATGATGAAAATGGAAGATTGAGCTCCAATTTATTTTTTAAAATGAGAGAAAATTGAATGGTAGAGTTTCAATATTAGATCATGAGTTTGATCCACAAATGATGGGTGTGAGAGGTGGAAATCAATTTATCAATTGGATGGAGATGACTAGTTAGTCAACTCATTTGATTGGTGAGTTAGAAATTATTTGATCTATTAAAAATGTGATGATCTTGAGTTAGCTAAATCGATTGGCTTGGTCTATGGATTTGATGGTGTGTTAACTAAACTGATTATTTAATTGACTATTTTGATTGGATAATTGACCCATGAGATGTGATTTAAATTTAAATCAATTTAAATATGAATCAAATACATTAGATTTCCACAATCCATATCGATGTTAGTATGTTTTTTCTGGACTAAACTAGTATGATTTGTTTGCATCATACATAATGTCATCCAAAAAAAAACATACTATCAATTTAAGTATCTATAATGGATTGGATCTTTGAATGATCCATGACAATACCTTCACCAAAAATAACATGACCCAAGTATTTCACCTCCATCTAAAAGAACTCACACTTCACCAAATTTGCATATAGTTGATTGTCTCTCAAACACTACAACACCTGTCACAAATGCTCCTCATGCTCCTCACTAGTCCTCAAGTAGATCATAATATCATCAAGGAACATGAGGAAAAATCTATCCACGTAGGTGCGGAAGACTCCATTCATCAAAATCATGAAAAGTGAGGGAGCATTTGTCAACCCGAACAGCATAATAGTAAACTCATAATGTTTGTAGCGAATGCGGAATGCAGTCTTATGTATATCTACATTAGATATATGCAATTGATGGTACCCTGACTTAAGATCTATTTTCAAAAGTAATTTAGCTCCCTTTATTTGATCAAACAGATCATCAATTTTCAGCAAGGGATATCAGTTCTTCACTGTCACCTTATTTAGCTTTTGGTAGTTTGCACAACCAAAGGGAACCATCCTTCTTCTTCACAAATATCATTGGTGCTCCCCAAGGAGAGACACTAGGATGAATGAACCCTTTTTCCAAAAACTCCTCCAACTATAAATGAACCCTTTTTCCAAAAGCTCTTGAGTATTCATCCGATATGGAGCTCGAGATATAGGCTCAGCTTCGGGTACTAGGTCTATGCTGAAATCAATGTCACACTTAGGTGGAATCCCTAGAATCTCACTAGGAAATACATATGTGAACTCCTTAAGGAGAGGATAATCATCAAGGGATATTTCTTGACTCTCCCCTAGCTCTAAGTCACTGACCAACACCACAAACAACTAGCAACCCTAGTGCATACATCTCCTCAACTGCATAGCAAAAATAATTTGTATGGAGATGGGTCTCTGAATGCCAACAACCTCAACCTCATTTCCTGAATCATCCACACAATGAACTGACTTGCATCGACAATCTATCATTGCTCAGTGAGAACTCAACCAATCCATACCCAACACCACCTCATAGGATCCAAGGGGTAGGATGCAGAAATCCACCGTAGTAATGAGTGACCCAAACTTCAAACCACAACCATGTACAAGGGAATCTACCACTATCTTTTCCTCATAGGCCAATTCGACCTGCCACCTAGCACCTTGCTTCATTACCAGTAGTCTATAACGCTCTACTACAAAAGGGGAAATAAATGAATCTGAAGCACCAAAATCAAAATGGATAGATTTATCAGCACCCTGTAACACACCTAAAGTATCCACTATGGTTCCTTGATGATCCACTTGGTGGTTATCAATCGCAAAAAATACTTGATGTGACCTACTTGCATCTCCCATCATCAGCTCTGAAGCTATCGACCTCTGACTAAAACCTGTAGTGTTCCTCTGCGGACATTGCCTAGCAATGTGACCATGTTGTCCGCAAGAGAAACACCTTGTGCCTCTGCCATAACCTCTGCCACTTGGGGGTGCGCTAGACTATTGAACATTGCCTCTACTACCTCCAGACTATGTGCTCTATGCAAGCTGCTCAGAACGGTTGTGCTTGTTACACCACCAATTTTGGTTCTTCCCAGAATGAGAACCACCACCACCATGATGAGATTGTGAATTCTTAGGTTTAGATTGAGTGTTGTTGTTGTTGTTGTCCACCCTTAGTGGGTACCTGATGGTTCCTATAAGAACCCATTGCTTGAGGTTGTCCACCTTGTGAACCAAATCTAGATGAAGGTGTACTACCAATTTGAACACTTGTATGGCCTCCTAATTCCATGGCCAAATTTACTTCCCCTAAACAGGCCTTCTCCACATCCACCTCCATAGTCTTCAGCTTGAAGATGCAGACTCCAAAACTTATGTGGGCATTCAAGCCCCTGATAAAGTGATGCACTAGCATACCCTCATCATCACCGATCCTGGCATACTGCTTAAGCTCATAAAATCTGCACTCATATTGTTCCACTGACACGACCATCTATCTCAACTCATGGAACTCGTTAGCATGGAATTTTCTCCAAACCTCTCCATGAATAACTCCCAAGTCACTAAACTAATGTGTAAGTGCAATTTATGCTCCTCTAATCACCACCATGTAGATGCAAAACCTCTGAGATGCATGATGGCACATCTAGCCTTAGTGTTACTCCCATATGGATGCATGGAAAAACACCTACCCAAATAAATTAACCAAGTTTCTACCTCCAATCCTCCTCCAGATCCATCAAAAGTGGGAGGATGTGCCCTCAAAAGGTCTCTCATGTGACCTAGTGCAACTGCATCCTGATCTGCTAAGACATACCATCTCCTCGATGATCTCTCTCTTTCCCTAACCACCCACTGCTCCTCCTCTTGCCTAGGTCCTAAGCATCCAAGAACCTCCTCTAGCAATTAATGTAGTTGAGCTCCCTCTAAACCTGGATGACCCGGATTCTGACCACCACTACCTTGATCACTATCATGGGAACTATGAGAAGGTGTATTCTGGTGATAAAGTCTCCAACCACCACCATGACCTCTACCCTAGCCCAGACCTTGACCTCTAGGCATATTGCTACGCAAAAATTGAAGGGGAACATATAAGTTCAAGAGTTAAGCACAAGGTTAACATAATGGGCTCAATTGAACCTAGAGTACCCAATGTTAGAACTTGGGCTTTGATACCAAGATGTAATGCCCCACCACGCAAACCCCAAAGGACAACACAACTAACTAATAATTATGACACAATTTTTTTTATTTTTTTAAAAGGGTAAGAATAAACATGAAATATGAATCATATGAACAACAATATCAAATAATGTAAACTAAACCTATATATAACCTAACTATGTCCTCTAGGATAACATGACTGCATTACAAATAAACGTTCCCAACATGAACTAATCCCATAACAAATGTTACTAATCACAAGTGTTCATTTTAAAACCATAACATTAAATATGAATCCATCCATGATCAAATGATAATACCAAAGAGTACATCCCTCATTATTACATAAATATACATTATTCCAGGATTACATAATTACATATATTTCCACAGATACAACACCAATTCAAGAGCATAATAAGTGAATTGATGAATACATATACCACATTCCATACATGGGGTCAATCATTGCATTGTTTATAATTTTACATCAATCTTCTCTTATAACAATGGGAAGGATACTACAAGTAAATGATAAGGTACAACTAAATTGATTGCATTACATAACATCCATTTTGTCACAAGAATCTAGTACAAGATCTGGAATCTCTGCAGAAGGTACAACACCTATGCTCATGAACATCAACTAGAGACCCAATGGAATGCTTAGCACATTCCACCTGACAATGTGGAACCCTAAGTTCCACCCCCCATGCTAGGAGACAACAATAAGGACCCACTACACAACTAGTCAAGTAGACAAGGGCTAACAAGACTCCACAAACAAGTGCAACAAACAAAACATAAGGAAACAAACACTTCCAGAGGTATAAGAACAACAAGGGGGAAAAAAAAGGCATACAAGGTTGTTATAGGGAAGAGTGTCATCGCATATCTCGATATGGGTTACCCAATGCAGATCTTCCTAGGTCCCAACCCCATCCTAGGTTACCCTGGCAACCTCAACCGATCCCTGACCCCCATTCTCACTCATGCAAAATAAACATACCTTTCATGAAGACAAGGTAGTTGATCATGCCATTCCAGGCCTTCTCATCTCCTCTCAAGCCTAAAAGATCATTTGAGCTATGAGAGAGGCATCCATTATCTTATATTAAGGTGAGTACTACCCAACCCCCTAACTATTTATTTGGTTATCACTGAATTAACACAACTCCCACACGGGTTACCCTAGACACCACTTAGGGCTCCGACCCCCATGGGTAGCCACCCTCCCTACTAGCCACAAGAGACACATAGTCACTAACTGGGTAAGCCAATTTGCACAAACTAGAAAATCCATATAAATAAGCACATAAAGCGAGGCATGCCCCATCTCGCACAAGATCTCCATAATAAAACATTTTCCACAGTGTAAGGCTACCACCCACATAAATATAAACAAGAATAAGAACAATAGTTCACAAAGAACTCAACATGAAAACCAACAATGAGTAAACTCTTTCCCCAACCTCTAGAAGTCCATCTAACCACTATACAGCATAACTCCCCATTGAAGAAATGAAAATGTCATGATCATGAAAAGACTATTTAGAAATAACACTCACCATTAACAATATGGAAACAAGAGTGGAAACATCATCGAGGGGTTCATTAACCTCATTCATTAAAATAATTAAAAGCTACTTGATACAAAAACACTACACATTTTCCACTAGATATTATTACACCATTATATCACACTATATATAAACATATATATGTTTCTATATATATATAATGATAAATTTATATTTTTTATTAACAAGCTAACTGGATGTTGTTGTTATCAGCCAATAAACTGATTTAAATTACAACAATTATCATTTAAAATCTCTAACCAAACACAATCCATATATATATATATATATATATATATATATATAATTTATGATTTAATAAACTATCGGTTGCTACTACAGCCATCAAATTTGATTTAGATAACAGAAATTTTATCATTCAATAACCTCTAGCATATAATACCCATATACATACATACATACATACATACATACATATATATATATATATATATATATATATATATATATATCCAAATACACAAAAAATTGAATGGAGGTTACATATTTCCCATCACTGCATTATATAGACTATTGTCTATAGCAGAGAATATCAAAATCCGCACATAGAAGAATACATAGCAAATCAATATATATATATATATATATATATATATATCGAGTGAAAGAGGTAGCGCCAATTCTCTTATCATAAACATCAGCAGTGTATGAAAGTTCGAATGTGTAAGGGCATATAATCGACCATTTTATCCATTGTATTATATCACCAAAGAGCCTAACATAGCATTGAACTCTTAGTTTAGACAGTGCATAGGAGTTTGCATGCTATAGAAGCAACAACAACAAGAAGTAAACCCTAGTTCGTACTAATATGGCAGTGGCCAAAAGCAGAAAAACAATTCAAAATGAACCATAATAAATGAAGAAATTGATTCCCACATAATCGAATAATACCCAAGCCACATTTATATGGAACGAGTATTCAACATCAAGCGATAATCAGGTAAATTAAAACCTGGTAATAAAATCACCGACACAAGACACAGGAAAATTAAGCAAAATATATATATTTATATAATCATAAATATTGGGCGTGACTCTTGTATATTGCCAGGCATAAATTTCATTGAAGAAAATACTAAAGATTTGAGAACTATGCAAAGGCAACCAAATCAATTTCATGCAAACCCAACAGTTTGGCAGAAAACTAGAATAATTACCAATACTAAATAATATCATTTGCAATACATGGTGTACAACAACAAAGAACAAAGAAGGCTAGCCTAGTTTCCTTTGCTTCGAAGATGGAGAAGTAGTGCTGAGAACAAATCTATCCAGCAATAATTTCGCTTCTCCCAACCTTTGATCAACCTTCAATCAATTTCTCCACTTTTGATCCTCTTCCCCAAAACAATCGATAAAAGCTATGTATTTTTTACAGTTATTGTTGCAGATAGAAAAATTTTCATTCAAAACAAAAAAAATCAATTCGTAAACATTCTCCCCAAAATTGATCATTATTAAAACCAGGAAAGTGATTTGATTTTCGAAAGAAAAAATCAAGAAATAATCACTTAATAAGACAAGTTTCTATTTTGCAACCAATTCAAAGCCATGCATGGTCTCGAACTCTCTTTTTTCATCTTTTTTATTTTCTTTAAGGGTGAACCCATAATAGTGGTTTACAATTTTTTTGAGGAAGCAAAATTGTAAAAACACTCCCACAATCAAAAATTTGAGTTTTAAGGGGTTCGCACGAACTAGGGAGTTCGCACAAACCCATAAAAGGGTTCTCTCGAACTAGGCTTTTCCATGATGGGTTCACTCGAACCATAGAAAAGACACATTTTTTAAAAAAAAAACAAAGGGGAAAAGGGGGGTTCGATTGAACCCCCCTTCGAGTGAACCCCCCTTCGCTCGAATGGGTCAAGGGGGGTTCGCTCGAACCCCCCTTTTCCCCCCTTCTCCCCCTCTAGCACCAAAAAACTACAAATTTTTCCCTTCGAAGCTCGAGTTGAGGATGAAAATGGAGGATAATTCATAGACCCAACTGGATGATGGTAGTCCTCAAAACGAGCTATCCAACAAATATAATTTTAATATGTTTTGGTTTTATTATGTATTTATTTTTTTAGTTTTATTAAACATAGGTTTTTCATCGAAAATGAAGGTCTTTATTCTGCACATGTGGAAAAATAGTAGATTATCAAAAAAAAAATTGAAAAATATGAGTGCACCAAATATTGAAGTCCTTGATCCAACAAAAAGAAAATGAATTTCAATATATACAAAAAGCGTTACGCGTTATACGGTTGCACTATGTCTGAATTGTAATTGGTTTGACTTTAAAACTTGATTAAAGAAAAAATATTCAATAAAAAACTATCTAACCAAGTGGAAGCACTAGATATCGGAGTTACTAATCTAAATTTTAAAGAATTGGAATTTTATCCTTCATGGAAAAAAAATTATGCGTTATACAATGTGCATCACTTTTTAAAAATGTTGTTTTATGAAAAAAACCAATTTTCATGGGAGATGGATAAAGAAGTGCAATCTAATTCCAAAAATTTAGAATCTACAAACAAAATGTGATGAGACTCTAGTTTGCATCATCTTCAAATTCCTCATGGTTTAGCCGCTATAGGTGCCTGAATGTGAAGATTTAGTTCAAAATAATAATTTCAGTGGCCAGTTTGGCCAAAAATTGTAAACCACTATTGTGGGATCACCCTTAACTTGTTTGAAAATATCCTCCAATTAATTATTCCATTTTTAATTATATTATCTTTCCACATATAATTTATTTATTTAAAATTATACTATTATCACATTTGAATAATTAAATTCCAATGATAATAAAATTAGCAATTATCATTAAATTTAATTATGATAACACTTTATACAAAATAATTTAATTTAATTAATCATCAATAAACCATATATTTTCTAATTCTCAATATTGATTTAATTATTTATTTTAATTCCAACTTAATTTAAACAACCTTTTACAATCAAATTAATTTAATTAAATAGATTAAACAAGGTTATTCATGATATTAATTTCACCACATAATTTTTAATTAATAAAATATTTAAATCCAATAACAATTAACCAACATAAGTAATGAACAACTACGTAACATCACAATTCATCCGAACAACGATAAACACAAAATGAAACAACTAACCAAGAGTGCAAACCAGACTGACGGGGTGACAAAATAGGTACTCATCCTCATCGAGGATGATGGCAAGGGTAGGGGACCTTTTGTCATCTCCGGTTTTCAACAACATTTCCATTGGGTTTTTGAGGCATGCTCAAACCTGACAATCCAGGTGGAGTCGATGTCTGGCACCTGAAACCTGCATCAAACACATTTTCAAGCAATGTACATATATATCAAACAAAAAACACACTGTGAGAGGAAATCACAGTGTAGCAAGGTACTCATGAATGAGTAATGCTACACCGTCCCTCCCACCAAGACCTCAAACAATAACCACATCACGAACAACAATAGTTACATTGCAACAACATAGATCAATCATTAATTCAATGTATAGTAAGCATAATTATATAACCACATGATTCACATAATCAAATTAATTTGAACACACAATAAATCCATATATCCATCATAACATAAGCATAAGTCAATAGTATCATGATCATCAAAGTCTGATAAACTGTCATCCCAAAACCAATCCAAAATAGTAAAACTAGCATCAATAAGGTATCAAAATGTATGTCCTAACATAATGAGTATCATTCTAATGATGGCAACATGAGAGGCACTACAACCATAGCACCTTTAACCATCTTGTATCTTGCATCAGAAAATACTACCTACACACCCGCATCTATTAGTTTTCTTATAGAAATAAATTTTGTGCTAACCAAGGGATATTCAACACGCTATTAATCTTTTTTATTCTACCATTAGGAAACCTAATTCTAACTTTACCATGGCCAAAAATATTTAAATAATTATCATCACCCAAACAGACCTTACGTCCATCAAATTCTCAATATTCAAAAAACCAATATCTATTAGATGTCATATGAAAAGATTCACCTAAGTCAATTAACCATGAATCATTACCTGCACAAGTGGCCAAAGTTTCAATGAATGCATCAACATCTTCCTTCTCGGACTCAAGATTAGAATCAAATCTCCCCCTCCTCCTCCTCTGACTTAGATTTATCACACTTCTCATTCTTCTTTCCTTTTTCTTTAGGTCTTCCATGAATATTTGGGGCCTCCTTGGCACTCATGGATACCTTCCTTCTCATCTATTTAGAAAGAAAAGAACCCAAAACATCTTCAAATATCAAGACAACATAAGTAATCCTAATAGCTATATCAAGAGAATCCCATGAATCAGAAAAAGAACAAAGCAAGAACTAACATCTTTCCTCATCCATTTTTACACCAACTAATGCCAATTGATCCACCAACTTATCAAATGTCTCTATGTGTTCTAAAATCCATCCACACTCTTCCATCCTAAAGGAATGCACTTTTTCTTCCTCAATAAAATTGTATTCACTAAATATTTGTCTTGATAGATCTCACCAAGTTTCTTCCATAGTTTCTTTGTAGAGGACTCTTCATTGATATTGATCAGAACAAAGTCTATCAAACACAATTTGATTAGACCCTTGGATTTATATTCCATGACATCATATTGAGAAACTAAAGTAGAATCTATGGGCCTTAAAAAAAATTCATCAACAACATCCCACAAATCTAAATCTATTAACAAATCTTACATCTTCAACTTCCACATCTCAAAATTGTTACCAAAAAATTTATCTACCTTTATTCTCCCTGATGAACTTTCCATCTAAAAATTATTGCATGAAGATCACAAAGTATCTTTTGCACAAGCTCCCACTCAAACTAGATTAGTTCCAAAAAAACAACAACCCACAACTAAAACCAAAGGTGTTCAAGCTTTGATACCACTTGTAAGGAAGCTAAGGTAGTGGAACAATTTCCTACACTGATATTAAGAGGAGGATTATGCAAAAACTTTTCAAATCTTTATAATAGTTAGAAAAATTAAATACAAATAGCATTCAAAACACAACATATTGATTTATGTGGGAAAACCCTTTTAGGAGAAAAACCCCACTCTAAAAGTCACCCAATATATTATTCAAAAATCAAGAAGATTACAATATACTTGCAGAGTAAGCTTTCTTATAGAAGTATCACTAACCAAAATTCCAAAGGAAAATCAACTATATGAATCTTACACTCAACCTCCATCTCATTCACCTAATATATAGGAGATACAATACAAGAAATTGTCACAATATTACAAAACCATGATCTAAAACCACCAAAAAAGTGGCGTCAAGTATTATCTCCAACCAAAGATGCCCTATGATGTGTCAAAAATCACACCAACACATGTAACCCCCCCTTACAACTCATTTATATGTCCAACACATTTTTACATCTCCTATTTTAGGAGACCCAACTTTCAGAGGCCATAGATTTTGATCCGAGAATTTGATTTATGAACCATTTGAACCTCTAGAAATCTTGTGATGTCCTACAAGTTATAACTAGATTCACTTCTTACAACCACTTTTTGGCCCAAAAACCTAGAATCTAAGGCCTTCAAATTGGACTTTGAAACTTTCAAAAATGAAAACTTTAATATCTTCACATCTACACATGATCATGCAATGAAAATTTACAAGCATTCTTATTTATCCAAATTGTGGCTTTGGCAAAAAATTGGACCAATCTGTGCTCAAATATAAACTTACTATAAATAGTAACCTCATGTAATTGCAAGGTTGAGACACCATTTTCCTAACATATGCAATCTATTTGTTATCTTTGAACATGACTTGACTTTGTGTATGTATTTAAAGTTGAAATCACAAGTATTTATTGATAGTTTCAATCAAAGTTATGGATCTTATGCTCAACCTCCTCTTAACTATCTATAGTTACAATTAGACAATTTTGTACTCATATTAGTACACATGTATATGAAATACATATACACATTTACTAGTGTGAGTATTTATTTAATATGCATGTATCACATGAGTATTCAAGAACATGAAATGTGCCTTCTATAATTGCAAATACATATATGTATGTATGTATATATGTATGTATGTATATATATATGTATGTATGTATATATATGTATGTATGTATGTATGTATGTATGTATGTATGTATGTATATGTATATGTATGTATATGTATGTATATATATATGATTATTGATTTTCACACATTCAAGTATGAGGAATATCAAAACTTGGAATAAAATATCACGAGGCCATGGAAAATAGTAACTTTATTTTAAACATTGCGATATTAATAAAATTATGTGTTATAGGGGCAAATATGTTGGATTATTCATAATTGATTTAAAACTATTGGTGAAACCAATTTTTTGATAACCAGTTTGAGAAAGAGATGTGTAAATATATGACCATATTATTTGATATGTGAATATTTATTGTTAAATATTTGAACAAAGTAATGAAAAATCACTACTTGCATTATTAGTTCACAATGTCTAAAGGTAAAAATCAATCAGATATATCATGCTTAGCTAGATTTTATCCATAATTGTATGATAGATTGTTTGAATTAGCATACAACACTAGTTCTCAGATGGCATGGTGATCTTGGAGTTCCATAGATCTACTAATCTCATGAAGGGTAGGGCTACTTCCAGAAGGAAGGTGTGTAGGGGATTGTCAGTCTGTGGTTGGAATTTAATCACTTGGGTGATGCTCTCCCTCTTACAATTGATATGTTGAATCTACTTGGTTTATTAGAGACAATACTATCGATTTCACTAGGAATTGTACTATTATTGATAAATTGTAATTCACGTCTATAATATGACGTTGATTGTATTATGTTATTGAAAATATGAATTAAATAGTTTTCATTCTTGAAATTTTTAATATTGAAATCTTGATTGAAATTGAAAAGTGTTCTCTTATGTATCTTCTATTCATGAGTTTATAAAGATTGTTCAATGAAATTATATTTTGAAGAAATATAAGGGTTAATGATCAAATGAATTTATTTAATCTTCTATAATCTTGTATTTTAAAGAATGAAACTATGAATTTTATGTCAAAAATGAAATTATCATGTTTTTCATTTAATGGACCAGTTGAGTTCTTTACACGTGGTATCAAAGAATAGTTTAAACATTAGGGCCTATGAGCCTAATATGCAAAAAAAAATAGGAAGATAACTTTGTGTGTGCCTTGAATCTAAAAATGTATAGATCAAAGGCTAGGGGAATGAAAGGAAAAGCCAAGAAAGCTCAACCTAAAATAAAAATTGATAAAATTATGAGCTATACAAGAGAGGCTTGGCTCTTTGATTTTGAAACTCCTTTGATTTTGAAACTCTAGTTGATGCCTTCAAGAATATTAAGTTAGAAAGATAAAAAAATTGAATAGTCAACTTCTACTTTAGTTAAACATAGGAAACCATCACAACATACCTTTTGGGTGTGGCCACAATGCGCCAATTTTAGGAAAAGAGGTGATTGAGGAGTACCTGCATGTACATTCACCCTCTAAGTTTGTGTTTCGATTCAAATGGAGAAGAGGAATGTGAGGAAATGTCTCTCTGATAGTGTTATGTAGCATTAAGGAAACCTTATATAAATTAGGATATACATGAATTCAATATAATGAATAAAGGTTTTTGTGTGTTTTCTAAAGTGTTGAATTTTGATATAGATCGTGATTCCTTATGATTAAGAATTAGACCTTAAGTAAATGTTTTCAAATTGAGTTAATTTTGAATCATTATCATGTCTTGATAAGCCAAGAAACTAATAGGACCATGATGACAACTAATAAGACCATGATGACCTACTAGGTGCAATCATGATGTGAATTTGAGAGTAAACCTTGGAAGTAGTCATGATGGTTTCGTTCAACCTTCAAAAAATATTATAGCAAATTTGGATCAAATCTTGACTATTGGCTTGCATTGTGTTTTTTCTCTCAATACAAAATATATCCATATCTATGGTGATTCCTAGTTGATTGTAAGGTAAGTCACTATATTACCAATCAATCAAATAGGACAAACTCTCTTAATACCATAACTTAGCCTTATTGAACTATTTTATTACTTCTTATTCTCTATAGAAACTATCTTGCATAAATAAAATTATCATATGGATGCAATAAATAGTGTTTCTTCCCTTTTTCCCTTTGACAATGTAGTAAATGATTATATTTTTGTTATTCATTCACTCTCTTTACCAACTATCATGGATAATTTTCTTCTTTTGATACTCTTTTCTATCTAATATTGAGTTTGAGGAATGATACATATATTTTGTTATTAATGATGGCATATTCCCAAATAATACCTATAAAATTTATCACACTCAAATTTAAAATAATGTAGCATATTATAATATTCTTTTATAATGTCTTATATAGACAATCTTAAAATGGTCTTCTTCTTCATTATTTGACTAAATCTAAAATAATGGTTGCACTTCAAGAGGCCCATTTTGGTTCTTGTGGGGAGAATTTTGATGGTAGATCCTTAGTCCAAAAAACTCTTCACATGGGATACTATTGGTAGAGGATAACAATCTTATTTGTGCTCTCACATAGGAACTTCACACTCAAACTTCTCCTTGGTCATTTTTCATCTGAATCTTGAATATAATTGGTAAAACTTATCCACCTTCTTCTCAAGGTCATTCTTTCATTATCACTACTACGTACTAATTTATGAAATAGGTTGAATATGTTACACTTTGATCCATGACAATTGACATAAACTATAGAATTATTTTTTATGACATAATTTCTCACTTTGGACTTCCTTTCACTTTTATTTCTAACAATGGTTCATCACTTAAGAAAAAATATGTGAAATAGTTCCTCAACAAATTCTATATTCAACATTTCTTCTCTACACCTTACTACCCTTAGTCTAGTGGTTGGGTTCAAATATAATAATTCAATAATTTATTTGTAGTTTTTTAATAAACATGGTAAATATTGGCACACAAAATTCATATGCATTATGGGCCTACCACATGAGAATTAATAGAACTGTTGTTACCACCACATCTAATCTCATGTATAGCACTAATGTCATAATTCCTTTGGATTTGGAGATTCCATCTGTTGTGGGTTTCAGTTCAAGGGCTTATCAATGATAATTCATGTCATGAAAAATTCTCACACTAGCTTGAGATGCTTGATGAACATCATATTAATTCTTTTAAAATTCTACAATATTATCAAAAATCTCTTAATTGTACCTATAATCATTATATTCTTCATATTTATTTTCTAGTAGGTGATTTGGTTCTCTACAAGAATTATTGTAATGTAAATACCTCAACCAGTATGAAGGGAAAACATAACCCTAACTAGATAGGTCCCTATATTGTCACCTTCATTTGTGATTCTAGAGATTATGTCTATCTACCATGGATGGTAAGCCTCTTAAGGCCATAAAAGTGAAGTATCTTCTTCACTTCCATACATGATTTCTCTCTAATGTGATATTTGTATAACACCTCATTCTTACAAGTTTGATGTTGTTTATCTTGTATCATTCTATCATAGACACAACTGATTTTTCTATGATTTTTTTTGGTATTTTATATTCAATGTGAATAGAAGATCTATGTCCTTAAAACATAATGCATCAAATTATTTAGTGCTTCTTAGACTTTATACTCATTTTGCATGTTTGTTAATTTCTATTCTTGACATGAGTTTTTTTGTCTTGAATTTTGTTTATAATTTTTATTTAGTTATGGATCACTAAAAACCCTAGACAACATGGAATGAACCTAATATTTACAAACTTATATTAAAAAAATGGGACATTAAATCTTGAAGGTGTTAAATTGATAGCTTCTCATGTCATTTTGTGGTTTTCCATTATCATGTCGAATAAATTATTCAAATTTCATATTGAATAAGAATATGTTTGACAAAATTGTCTATTTTTTATAGAAATTAGACTCAATGAAAGGTGATCTAATGCTTCAGATGCAATTTGTAACCATGAGTACGATTACCTTTTATCTTGGACCAAATAATGTTATAGGTAAGAATGAGGAGAAAATGCCTTGGAGTAATAGAACATTACATTTTCAAGCAATCCAAAGAAATAAAGAGTGAGATTAATCATAGCTTTATATTGTGAACTAGGAGGCATGATGTCGCAAAATAACTATTATTGAACAATTGTGAGTTCAAATAGTTATTTCTCTACTCCACAAAATGGTTGAAGGGAACTAATGCCAACATGACATGGAAATAAACTAATTGGTATGAACACATATGACCAATATTTTATACAACAAATAGGATTTAGAAATCCTAAAACATCAAGCTCTCAAAAAATGTTTAACTCCAAAAAAAATAGAAGTTTGAACCTACAAATACAAAATTGGCTCAAGAGGGGTTGTGGCCCTAGCTCGGTTGGCTAAATCTTTCATGTTGCAGGAGGTTGGTCATGAGGTCTATTCTCCCCCACTCTCGTGGTACCGGAGGGCATGTCGTGCCAGCACCGCCGATCACATTAAAAATTTTACCAGGCGCACTGCAGTTTATAAGGGATTGTGCTACCCAATTCCTGCAGTCTAATAAAATAAAATAAAAAATTGGCTCAAGACAATGTTACACTAGGCATGCTAAAAATGTGAGAGGTGAAATCAAACAAAATAAAAGGAGAATAAAACTTCAAATTAAATCACAACTACCATCTTTTGATTAAGCTCGATAATAATTTGCATTAAAACAAAATAAAATAATGTCATAAATTCTAAACCAATCCAAACCATCATTGTGGATCATGTGGATGTGCTCAAATGATTTGGGGTGTTTGTTGTTCAATGATGCAACATCTACTTGTTCAATTTAGGATGATGAAAATGGAAGATTAAGCTCCAATTTATTTTAAAATTTGAGAGAAAATTGAATGGAGTTTCAATATTAGATCATGAATTTGATCCACAAATGATGGGTGTGATTAGGAGGGGTGACAATCAATTTATCAATTGGATGGAGATGACTAGGTAGTCAACTCATTTGATTGGTGAGTTAAAATTTATTTGATTTATTAATAAATTGATGATCTTGAGTTAGATAAATCGATTTTATTGATCTATAGATTCGATGGTGTATTAACTAAACTGATTATTTAATTGACTATTTTGATTGGATATTTAACCCATGAGATGTGACTTAAATTTTAAATCAATTTAAGTATGAATCAAAGGCATTAGATTTCCACAATCCATATCAATATTAGTATGTTTTTTCTAAACTAAACTATGTATGATTTGTTTGCATCATACACAATTTAATCCCCAAAAAAACATACTATCAATTTAAGTATGGATAATTTAGATTCAAATTCAAATTAAATCAATTCAACAATAAATATTATTTAACAAACTTAATTGTGAGAAAGTAATAGATTTAGAGTAGAATTAATTATTTTAATATATTAAGAGGTGGTTAATAAATTAAATGTTAACATGAGATGATATTACAAAAAATAATGTACATATGATTTCAACATCCACCACACCAAAGACATTTTATTTTTGGTAACTCAGAGGTATCCCCAGACCATGCATTTGTGTTTTGCGTAGGCCTTATGACTCAACCCAGCAAACTCAACCACCCTTGCCCTGGTCTTAATTTTATGCTAGGTTTTTGGGGAGGAGGAGGTGAGATGAGGCGAGACTAGTCCTCTGGGGTCACTTACTAGCCCAAACAGCGAGACAACCTTCAAGTCGAGGCAAAGAGAATTGATCTCAGGACCTACATGGAATGAACCCAAAGCCCTTAACCAACTACGCCACCCCTTCAGGCTACACCAAAGACATTTTAATATGTAACTTTTTTTGAAACATAATTAACATAGGGGAGAGGATCCAATAGTTGATCACCCTAACTTTGTGCTTCTCAAAATCTTATGTGGAAATTTCAAATCACTCATTTTTTTTTACAGTAGCTTACTTGGCAAGTCCCCTACTTATATAAGTAAGGTTTCAAAGCCACATCATCAAATATGATGTCGCATCAACATGTTTTTTGTTGAGGTGTCCAAAAAGACCCAAAAAAAAGTGAGACCAATAGCTTCTTTTTAGATCTAAGGAAAACATTTCATTTAGTTATGGATCCAATATCAATATCAACACTACCAACTTGAAAGTCACAACTATTGATCCAATATTGTTAAAAATATAAAAAACTAAATCAACAAATATTATAAAAATTAAAACATTTGAGATATTACACTCAGAGCCGGCTAACTCCTAGACAAAATTTACCTATGTACATCAAAAAACGCATGAAAAACATACATGGATACATACATAACATGACGAGACATCGTAGTGTGGGGCCCGCCAGAGCTTGAAATCGGCGAACGGGACGAAACGTCTGAGCGATGGTCAAGCGGGAGTTCACGGCATCATTAGGTGGGTTTTCTCACCTATTGTTGGGTGAAAAAGTGGGCGAGTTAGCTTCGTCAACAAGTTTCTTTTGTCTAGCGGGGGAAAAGTGGAAGGGAATGACGTGGGCCTTTTCTGTTTCAAGAAAGTAAGGTGAAAATACTATTTGTTTCCTGTCTGCATGTTGAAAGAGAAAGCTGAAGGTTTGAGTGCACGTGGATGACTTGGAGGAGAATACCAACCAAATAAACTGAAGTGTGGAGTGCACGTGGAGGAGTTGGAGGAGAATACCGACCAAATCGAGGTGAGCGATAATTTTGTTGCAAGCAGAGGGTTTTACAAGATCTTTTAATTTGAAATTTGGGAAACACAATGTGGAGTATTTCAATTTCTTGAATGTCTTCAAAATCACACATTCCATTGTTGTGTTTAAATTTATATTGGTTGAAAAAAAAGTGCATGAAATAATTGTGAATGGGAAACATAGTGTTGGGTTTCATTTATTTAAATCTCCTTGTTTAAATGTAAAGGGTTGTCTCATGGTGGGTTGCTTGCTTCTTAACACCCACGGTTTTGCAACATGGAATGTTATAAAACAATATGAATTTCTTCCAAATCACACATTCCATTGTTGTGTTTAAATTTCGCACCATTGAAAAAAAAACTGCACAAAATAATTTTGAATGGGAAACACAATGTTGGGTTTCAGTTATTTGAATCTCCTTGTTTAAATGTAGAGGGTTGTCTCATATTGGGTTGCTTGCTTCTTAGCACCCACAGTTTTGTAATATGGAATGTTACAATACAGTATGACTGTCTTCCAAATCACACATTCCATTGTTGTGTTTAAATTTCAATTGATTGAAAAAAAAAACTACACAAAATAATTGTGAATGGGAAACAAAGTGTTGGGTTTCAGTTATTTCAATCTCCTTGTTTAATTGTAAAGGGTCATCTCATGTTGGGTTGCTTGTTTCTTAACACCCACGATTTTGCAACATGGAATGTTACAAAACAGTATGAATGTCTTCCAAATCACACCTTCCATTGTTGTGTTTAAATTTTGCAACATTGAAAAAAAAAACTGCACAAAATAATTCTAAATAGGAAACACAGTGTTGAGTTTCAGTAAAAAAACTGCATAAAATAATTATGAATGGGAAACATAGTGCTGGGTTTTAGTTATTCGAATCTCCTTGTTTAAATGTAGAGGGTTGTCTCATGGTGGGTTGCTTGCATCTTAACACCCACGGTTTTGCAATATGGAATGTTACAATACAGTATGACTATCTTTCAAATCACACATTCTATTGTTGTGTTTAAATTTTAGTCGATTAAAAAAAAAATTGCACAAAATAATTTTGAATGGGAAACACAGTGTTGGGTTTCAGTTATTTCAATCTCCCTATTTAATTGTAAAGGGTCGTCTCATGCTGGGTTGCTTGCTTCTTAACACCCACGGTTTTACAATATGGAATGTTACAAAACATTATAATGTCTTCCAAATCGCACATTCCACTGTTATGTTTAAATTTTGCACCATTGAAAAAAAAACTGCACAAAATAATTTTGAATGGGAAACACAGTGATGGGTTTCAGTAAAAAAAACTGCACAAAATAATTGTGAATGGGAAACACAGTGTTGGGTTTCAGTTATTTGAATCTCCTTGTTTAAATGTAGAGGGTTGTCTCATTGTGGGTTATTTTCTTCTTAACACCCATGGTTTTTCAATATGGAATGTTACAATATAGTATGACTGTCTTCCAAATCACATTCCATTGTTGTGTTTAAATTTCAGCCGATTGAAAAAAAAAATTGCACAAAATAATTCTGAATGGGAAACACAGTGCTGGGTTTCACTTATTTCAATCTCCTTGTTTAATTGTAAAGGGTCGTCTCATGCTGGGTTGCTTGCTTCTTAACACCCACGGTTTTGCAACATGGAATGTTACAAAATAGTATGAATGTCTTCCAAATCACACCTTCCATTGTTGTGTTTAAGTTTCATTCGATTGAAAAAAAACCTTGCACAAAATAATTGTGAATGGGAAACATAGTGTTGGGTTTCAGTTATTTCAATCTCCTTATTTAAATGTAAATGGTTGTCTCATGGTGGGTTGCTTTCTTCTTAACACCAATGGTTTTGCAACATGGAATGTTACAAAACAGTATGAATGTCTTCCAAATCACACCTTCCATTGTTGTGTTTAAATTTAAGTCGATTGAAAAAAAAAACCTGTACAAAATAATTGTGAATGGGAAACACAGTGTTGGGTTTCAGTTATTTCAATCTCCTTGTTTAAATGTAAAGGGTTGTCTCATGTTGGGTTGCTTGCTTCTTAACACCCATGGTTTTGCAACATGGAATGTTACAAAATAGTATGAATGTCTTCCAAATCACACATTTCATTGTTGTGTTTAAATTTCAGTTGATTGAAAAACAAAATTGGATAAAATAATTTTGAATGGGAAATGCAGTGTTGGGTTTCAATTACTTGAATGTCCTTGTTTAAATATAGAGGGTTGTCTCATGGTGGGTTTTTTGCTTCTTAACACCCAAGGTTTTACAACATTGAATGTTACAAAATAGTATGGATGTCTTCCAAATCACACATTCCATTGTTGTGTTTAAATTTCAGTCGATTGAAAAAAAACCTGCACAAAATAATTGTGAATGGGAAACACAGTGCTGGGTTTCGGTTATTTGAATCTCCTTGTTTAAATGTAAATGGTTGTCTCATAGTGGGTTGCTTTATTCTTAACACCAATGGTTTTGCAACATGGAATGTTACAAAATAGTATGAATGTCTTCCAAATCACACATTCCATTGTTGTGTTTAAATTTTAGTTGATTGAAAAAAAAACTACACAAAATAATTTTGAATGGGAAACGCAGTGCTAGATTTCAGTTATTTGAATCTCCTTGTTTAAATGTAGAGGGTTGTCTCATGATGGTTTTCTTGCTTCTTAACACCCACGGTTTTGCAAAATGGAATGTTACAAAACAGTATGGATGTCTTCCAAATCACACATTCCATTGTTGTGTTTAAATTTCAGTTGATTGAAAAATAAATTGCACAAAATAATTGTGAATGGGAAACACAGTGTTGGGTTTCAGTTATTTGAATCTCCTTATTTAAATGTAGAGGGTTGTCTCATGGTGGGTTGCTTTCGTCTTAACACCCATGGTTTTGCAACATGGAATGTTACAAAACAGTATGGATGTCTTCCAAATCACACATTTCATTGTTGTGTTTAAATTTCAGTCGATTGAAAAAAAATTGCACAAAATAATTCTAAATGGGAAACACAGTGTTGGGTTTTAGTTATTTGAATCTCTTTGTTTAAATGTAGAGGGTTGTCTCATGGTGGGTTGTTTGCTTCTTAACACCTATGGTTTTGCAACATAGAATGTTACAAAATAGTATGAATTTCTTCCAAATCACACCTTCCATTGTTGTGTTTAAATTTCAATTGATTGAAAAAAACCTGCACAAAATCATTGTGAATGGAAAACATAGTGTTGGGTTTTAGTTATTTCAATCTCCTTGTTTAAATGTAGAGGGTTGCATCATGGTAGGTTGCGTGATTCTTAACACCTACGGTTTTGCAACATGGAATGTTACAAGACACTATGGATGTCTTCTGAATCACACATTTTGTTGTTGTGTTCAACTTTTGCATGATTAAAAAAATCAAGGGCAAAAAATAATTGCGATTTGGAAAACACAGTGTTGGGTTTCATGTTATTTGAATCTCCTTGTTTAAATGTAAATGGTTGTCTCATGGTGGGTTGCTTGCTTCTTAACACCCATGGTTTTGCAACATGGAATGTTATAAAATAGTATGAATTATTTCCAAATCACACATTCCATTGTTGTGTTTAACTTTTGCATGATTGAAAAAATCAATTGGAAAAAAGAAATGTGATTTGGAAAACACAGTGTTGGGTTTTAATTATTTGAATGTCCTTGTTTAAATGTGAAGGGTTGTCTCATGGTGGGTTGTTTGCTTCTTAACACCTACGAGTTTAAAACATGAAATGTTACAAAACCATATGAATGTATTCAAAATCACACAATCCATTGTTGTGTTTGAATTTCACATGATTGAAAGAAAAGTGCAGAAAATTATTGTGATTCGGAAAACACAATGTTGGCTTTCAGTTATGTGAATCTCCCTGTTCAAATTTCAAGGGTTGTCTCATGGTAGGTTGCTTGATTCTTAACGCCTACGGTTTGAAACATAGAATGTTACAAGACAGTATAAATGTCTTCCAAACCACACATTCCATTGTTGTGTTTGAATTTCACATGATTGAAAGAAAAGTGCAGAAAATAATTGTTATTCAGAAAACACAGTGTTGGGTTGTTGGACTGTCTGATTTCTAGCATGTTTTTGTGTTATATTTTATGCGTAGCTTGATTTAATTTATCACCTTTAATTTTCCTCGATTGAAGTTGGAATGTCCTATTGGTTTCACATGGGTGAGAGCAATGCAAGGATATTTTATCTATGTTTAACGAATGATTTTTTCTTTTTCTTCACACAATCCACACTAATTTTAAGTATTCGTCCAATTTTGTGATTTCCTAGAATGGGGAGAGGTTTGAAATGGAAGAATCTAGACGAATTGCAGGTGCAAGATGTAAAAAATGGAGGCTTTCCTTTTTCGTCTTTCGATTTGGAATGGGTTGCTATTTCTGTCAACAAGGATTAGGTCCCTAACCTTGTTGCAGCAATTCCTCTTATGAGACTTGATCATTTCATTCATGGTGAAACATCTGTTGAAGGTGTAGAAACCAAATTTGTGGACAAGAAAATAAGAGAACCTACCACCTCGTGTCCCATCTATGATAAAACTTATAGCAAAACAATTTTGTATAACAGGTTCATATATATCGACATTCATTTCTATGGTCGAATGATATTTTACTCTCTCTTGGTCGAACATGATGAGATGATTCCTTTTTTGCAGCTATTGGTGTCAATGCGGTCCTAAAGACAAGAGAGACCAGCCTCCACCAGAGAAGAAACCACATAAGACGTTTATACAAATGCGATGTTTTCAATACCACTTCATGGTAAAGGTTATGGAAGGCAAACTCGATGTTGCCTATATTATCTATAAAGAAATGTTCCACATTGATAAAAATGGTGAATTTTTCCATGGCATTCATGACACAAGTGGAGAGAAGCATTCTATATTTTTTGCTAATCTATCTGTGGAGTGCAAGAGCTATATTGAAACCTTTTTCTCATGGATGTCAGTGTCAATGCAATAATGGATAGACACATCAGTGATCCTATGTTATGTGGCATGATGTCCAAGAGAGATCAATTCCTTACAAGAAAGGATGTAATGAATGCCTAGAGAAAGGTATGTTCTACTCACACACGGAAACACAAAGTCGATTCGACAAGTATCCTCTTGTGGAGTGGACAAGACTTTGACAACTTCTTATACTTTGAACGGCTTGATGGGAACAATACACCTTTTTTTATTGAGGTTCAGACTCCATGGATGCTGGATAGAATGGCTAGTTGCTTGCACAATTCAGTCATCTCGATGGATTCCACGTTTGTAACTAAAAAATATGAGGTGAGGCCTTACAAACATTGAAAAATAGTTTGTCGTGTATTCAATGATCTTCTTGGCTGTAAACTTCACAATGCTCACGCTAAGTTGTTCTCTCTACAGTATCCATTGTATACTCTCCTCATTTTTTATGAGCAACAAAGTGGTGTGTCGATTGCATGGGTAATCTTCTCACAAAACAAGATTGAGGACATCTCTACATGGCTACGCATATTGCTCAACTATGGAAGAAGAGTTAGGCCTGATTGGAGAATCAATGCAATTTTTTACTGATGATGCGACTGAATAAATCAAATCCATATAGTATGTGCATCCCTTTCTTTATTTATGTACCTTTCTCATTTGCTATTCATTTTCAATGCCACTTTCTCATGCAGTCGAGTGGTAAACAATATCTTTTGCATTATCTAGTAGGGTTGTCTTTCAATTTCATGTGCTTTTATGCCTTTGGCATGTCAAAAGGGCTTGGCTAAAGAATGTATATAAGTATGTAGCCAAGGAAAGGGCAATGGATGTCTTCCACAGTCTTCGCACAATCATGATGGAAATCGGTGACACCAAAGATTGCATCACTCAGCGATTGAACTATTTCTTTCAGGAGTTCAATGATCAGCCCCGAATCTTAGAGTACTTCAACAAGACCTAGTGCAAAGGAGAAGGTCGAATTGGTGAGTTGACAATTTTTGTCACCTCGCATGTTTCGCACCATTCAAATTCTTTGATGTCACCTCTAATAGGTTGTGGCTTACTTGACTATTGGATTTTTTTTTCATAGCCATGTGGGTGAAAAATTGTAGACTATTCCCACATGCCAACCAGGATATGAATGTAGCCATTGAGTCATACCATTGTGCACTAAAAACTTGGTACTTGTGTGATTGTTCAAAAAAATGCAATAAGAGAATGGACTATTTGTATTACATAGTTGTGTATAAAATGGAACCATTCTATAGGCAAAAGGAAAAGTTGCAACATTATGGTTTTTTGATGAACAAAAAGTATTTAAATATGCCATCTAGTGTGGAGCAGGCCAAGGCAATTCCAAACGATGACTGTATCCCGATGAAACAAATCCTAGACGGTATCGGGTGAAAATTCAAAGTAGGTCAATGCACTACCTTGTTCAAAAATTTGGGGAGCACCTTTTTGTTTGTGACTTCCCTTGGAGTTTGCAAGGGAGCACTTGCAAACATGTCATCAAGGTTGGTCACTTGATTAAAACATCATCTACCGTTGAAGGGGTGGCCCACGGTAAGTGAATTTCAATTCGAATTGCATTACTTTATTGGAGTCAATTGTGTTTTGCATTTTCTATAGCCTAATACAAATTTCTTTTGTGTGCTCATTTAGACGGGGGAGGTCAACCAATTGATACAGGCATAGATTTGAATGAGACATTGTCAGAGGGGGCCATAGAAGAAAAAAATCCTAATGTTTTGACCCCTATGCAAGATCCTTCTATGACTCATGTATATGATGAACATGTGGTGAAAATGTCTCTTTGGAATGACACTAACGAACTCTTGAAGAAAGTGATGCGTACACCGCCACAATATCTACAACAGGTGCAATCATACACATAATGTGTGGACAGGTTTCTAGAGGAACTATGGCAATCAAATGTATTTTCGTTTGAATTCATTTTGGATCTTGATCAAGCTACAACTATCACCGTTTGCATGCGTCCATGTTTTAGTGCAACCAGAGATCGTCATCGATGTCCAACCCGGCATACGAAGCATTTCGCACAATAGTCAGATCACTGAACCCCTTTGGATGACTCCTTTCCCTTGTCCGTGAATAATAGTTTGAATTTGAATGTCAATATGCAATGTGAGACTTCAGGTGCAATTGCTATGGATGTGGCAAAGGATACAACATCTAATACGGGTGAGTATGAGAAAACCCATTTCAATTTCTTTATTGTAATAGGAAATGGTATTGCAGATTTATTTTTTCCAGTATGTGCTTGTACCACGTCATAAAATTTATGATTTCTTTTATGGATTTTTTTGTTCACTTTAGCATTCCAATTTCAAGAAAGGAGTCCTCGTCGGTGACTGTCTTTTGCGGGTGTAAACCCAATGGAAGGTATGGTTTGAATTTAATAACTTTGCTTACATAAGTCCAATTTTTGGTATGATGTTATGTAATTTAAGAAGTGTATATGTTGAATCATGTAGGGGAAGCGAACCATTCAATGTTTGGTTGTTGATCTTTAGAAAATACAGAAGATCTCCAATGAAAAAGGATGCGTACAATTTGGTAATTGAGGAAAGTGCATTCAATGGGGCTGAAAGTTTGTTCCTAAAGCATGGGAAGACATTTGTAAACATGTTTCACATGGTGGTATAGTATGGGAAGGTTTGGAATTCATTACTATATTAAAACCTCATTTGTTAGAGCTTTTTTTGTGCATAAACTAAGGGTTTAGTAGATCAATGTTGACTTGAGCCTTTGTATTCGTAAAAGTAGATGATTCCTAAGTTACGAGAGTTGTCAAAGGACTGTTTCAAGTTATTAGGTGTTTTGATGATGATTTAAGACTTGCTCCTTTGTAAATTTGGGCTAATTGAGTGCATTTACAACGGTACAGTCATGTTTTCAAGCATTATTTTCAAAACAATAGCATCTAAATTTTTGATATGTAAAAATTGGCACAAATGGGTTTCTGGAACAGCAAATACCTTATGGAACAAACACTTCAAACAAGCTCTTCTTCGTTGTCGTGGACCCCAAAATAGGCCTATTTTATAAACAAACTAATTAAGCCTAAAACATTCTTCAAACATGACTAATTAAGCCTACAAAAACTTAATATTACCTTAAACTTTGTTTCCCCCAAGTTTGATAGACATTCACTTACTAAACCCACCATATTTCACCTAAAAGTTACCTTATGAAAGATGTGTGATGCAATGGATGTAATCAATGATGTGATCTCCGTCGCTCGGGGAATGATTTTGATAGGTTAGGTTTTGTTGCTGGGAAGATGGTTTTCTGAAGGGAGAAAGGAATTAGGTGGTTTGAGTTGCTGCCCCTGTAGACTGTGAGTGGAAAAGAGCATGACAAGTGAGGTTTAAGGTTAGGGTTTCATCAAAAAGGTGAGGTCAGTGATATCCCTTGTTATTTTAAGCATGTACATGTCTGAATAAAGGTGTTTGAGTTGGTTTGAAGGTTTCAGAAAGAGTGGAATATAGTTTTCCAAGTTACCCTCGTGTCAATTGCTTGAAACAAGGGTTTCATGAATAGGCATTTGGGAAAGACAGTCTCTACAAACCAAGTGTGGATTTGGTGGTTTTGAGGGCTGGTGATACCTACCCCATTTGTTTCCTGGGCTAGTTGTATGATTTGAGTGGTGTGTTTGCTGAAATTTGGCATAATTGTCCTTGTCGACAACGTTATTTCTTGTTTTTGTGCAAGTTGTTCCAAAAGAGTCGTATGTGGGTTTTAAGTATGTTGAGGGGGACTCAAATGGGTCTCTACAATGATGATTATTTGTAGGGGTTGTTAAGAGTTTGAGATAGTTAAGTTGACAAATTTGAGTGTGTTTTCCATCGTGCATCTATTATGTGCATTTTTTGTTTGGAACATATGAAGACATATTGAAATGGAATGTTTTGTGAAAGAAAGGGTTGCCACAAAACAAGAAGGTGAACTTTGAGACCTTGTTTTGCTACAGTCTAAAGAAAATAAAAATGTTAGGCACAACCCACTATGTTTTCCATCCTGCAACTGTGATGTGCATTTTGTGTTCGTAACATAAATATATTTTCTACAATTCATTAGTTCAACTCATGTGATTGCAACAAATAGAATGCTCAAATTATTTTCCATGTTGGAAAAGACACTATCCATACACAATTAGTTATGAAAAGTTTTCTTTCACTTTCAATTTTTTTTAGCAACTGTTTCATGTGTTTCTAATTAGAGAATGTTGTTGTATGTGCTGAAATTTGTGTTCTATTTCCTTTCAGGCATTGTGTTGTTTGACTCGTGCATTGCCATATTCCCATTAGAGATACTGCACGTGTTGCCTCATTCAGTTCAAAACAATAAGTACAATCTCTTTAGTGCATACATTATCTATATCTTCCACTTTGCTCGCACATTTTTTCATAGTTTCTATTACATTGACAATGTCTTTCTAATTAGAGAATGCATGTCTACCTTCTAAAAAAGTTGTTTTGTCTTTCATTTCAAGAATTTTACAACCTGTTGTTGCAGTTCTATAGAAGATGTCCCACAGTTCTCGAGCATGGGTGGCTAGTTGGTTGACCAACTACCACCTGTATCTTCCATGCAATATTCTTGCTCGAATTGAGGAATTCAACCTCCTGTACAGGTTGCGGGAAAAGATGTTAAGGAGAATTAATAGAAAAGGGCCAAACCGCATAGATTTGCACTATGATAATTATGCTCACTTCTTCAACAGCATTTTTGGTGTATGGGAACATATGGGCATGGAAGTTCAATATTAAAATCTACAAATAGAGATTGTCAATTTATGTGATTGGACAATGTCTCTTTACTGAGAAATTTGAGACCTTTTCCTAGCTGGATACATCTGGAAGGTGTGCATTAGACCAACAGTTATCATACACAGGCACAATCTTACAGATTAGCTGAGCATGAGGTTTATGAGATTCCTCAAGGGGGAATCTCAAATTAGTAATCACAAAGGTCCTGTGGAGGAATGGTTGTTGGCCGTGTTCAAATTCAACCACATTGTCAAGTTTGAGATCCACTGTGCTAGGCCCTCCTTCAGGCTGCTACATGAGAATTATGGGGTGCAAACATTGTATGCTGTCAATTTCACCTTGACAATCAAAGTGTGGCAAATGCTTTCAGATGCTAAGAACATAGAGATTATACCTATTCGTAAATGGTTTACATAGTCCTCAATGTTACCAGTATTAAATGTGGATTGTAATTTTCTTCAGATTGTATAATATTGACTCAAAAAAAAATTACATTTCATTGTGTGATGTGCATTGTTCTTATAAAATTTGACGGTGAACTTGAATACACTATTTTGTTACAGTTTGTGTTTTCCATTCTGCAACTTTTCTTATGCATATTCTCTTGGAAACGTATAAGAATATTGAAATGGAATGTTTGTTGCAAGTAAAGGGTTGTTAGAGAATATGAAGGTGAACTTTAATACACTATTTTGTTACAGTTTGCATAACTAAAACGGTTCTCTTAGAACAAGATTTCAGAGGTGAGGGACAAACCTATGTGTTTTCCATTCTACAACAATTTTTCAGCATAGTGTGTTGCAAACATATAAGGAAATTGAAATAGAATGTTGAAATGGAAATAGAATGTTGAAATGGAATGTTCAAATCGAAATGGAATGTTGAAATGGAAATGGAATGTTGAAATTGAAATAGAATGCTGAAATGGAAATTCAAAATCTATAAATGTCTTTGTACATTGGTGACTTGATTAATTTTGTTTGTGGAATATGAGTCCTTGTGTAATTTTGTTTTGCAGAGGTTTTTGGGCATAGGTGACTCCATTCCAAGATAGGGATTGGTGAATCTATGAGTATTTAGAGACCATTAATTGACTGTCCTATCAGGATAGAATTGTCAAAAGGCATAGATTGAACAGTATTTGGAGTGTTTGGAATTTCCTTCCTTGAAAGGCTAAAAAGACATTAAAGATTCATTCAAACAGAGTATTTTACATGCCATGGAACTAATTTAAGAGTGTAAGAGAGTCCTTTTTTGTTGTTTGTCAAACTAAATGATTAAAGGAAACCTAATTAGGTCGGTTAAGGATAGTCTATTTTGAAATTTCACATATCGAGATGTTTAAGTTGGGGATTGATTTTTGTCAGTCATTTGTTGTTGGTTGAAAGGTGGATTTTTCTAGTTTAGTCATCTAACTTGTTTGAAATAGCATAGCGAGTTGAGTTTTTTGACCCCTGCAATGTCATCAAACATTTCTTCCAAGCAAGGGTAGTTATAAAATATGAATGTGAACTTCAATACATTGTCTTCTTATGGTGTGCATAACACTAATTGTTGTCTTTGAACAAGATTTGAAAAGTCTAGGACACCCATTGTGTTTTCCATCCTGCAACAGTTATGTAAAATTTGTGTTCGAAACATATGAACAAATAGTGAACAAGACTATTTTTCTTAAAGTAAGGGGTGTCATAAAACAAGAAAGTGAAGTTGAAAACATTATTTTGTTACAGTCTAGAAAAAATAAGTGAGACACAACCCATTGTGTTTTCCATGATGCAACTATTTTTTGTTGGAAACATATGAGCAGATATTGAAAAAGAGTGTTTTTTCTCAAAGTAAGGGTTGTGAACAAAAAACAACGCGAACTTCAAAACATTCATTTCTCACAGCTTGCATAAAATAAGAAGTGAGCCACAACCCACTGTGTTTTTCATGATGCAACTGTTATGTAAATAATGTGTCGGAAACATATGGGCAGGTATTGAAGAAGAGTGTTTTGCTCAAAGTAAGGGTTGTTAAAAATTATGAGGCTCAAATTCAATACATTGTCTTCTTACAGTGTGCATAACACTAATTGTTGTCTTTGAACAAGATTTGAAAAGTCTGGGACAACCCACTATGTTTTCCATCCTGCAACAGTTATGTAAAAATTTTGTTTGAAACATATGAACAGATAGTGAACAAGACTATTTTTCTTAAAGTAAGGGGTGTCATAAAAAAAGAAAGTGAAGTTGAAAACATTATTTTGTTACAATTTAGAAAAAATAAGAAGTGAGCCACAACCCACTGTGTTTTGCATGATGCTATTGTTATGTAAATTTTCTGTTGGAAACATATGAGCAGATATTGAAAAAGAGTGTTTTTCTCAAAGTAAGGGTTGTGAACAAACAACAACGTGAACTTCAAAACATTCAATTCTCACAGCCTGCATAAAATAAGAAGTGACCCACAACCCATTGTGTTTTCCATGATGCAACTGTTATGTAAATAATGTGTTGGAAACATGTGGGCAGATATTGAAGAAGAGTGTTTTGCTCAAAGTAAGGGTTGTTAAAAATTATGAAGCTCAACTTCAATACATTGTCTTCTTACTATGTGCATAACACTAACTGTTGTCTTTGAACAAGATTTACAAAGTCTGGGATAACCCACTGTGTTTTCCATCCTGCAACAGTTATGTAAAATTTGTGTTTGAAATATATGAACAGATAGTGAACAAGACTGTTTTTTTAAAGTAAGGGGTGTCATAAAACAAGAAAGTGAAGTTGAAAACATTATTTTGTTACAGTGGAAAAAATAAGAAGTGAGCCACAACCCACTATGTTTTCCATGATGCTACTGTTATGTAAAGTTTTTGTTGGAAATATATGAGCAAATATTAAAACCTTACTTTAAAGGTTTTCTAGAAGGATGAATAGGGTTTTCTAATTCACCAATATATGTTTTTCTTTGTCATTGCCATTTGGGTAAGGGTACACCATGAAAATGAATACTTTACCAGTCACATTGTTGTCATTACCATATGGTTGAAGGTACATAATGAGAATCAAGGGTGCATTACTTGATTGAGATATTTTGATGGGCCTATTGTAATGACCTTTGCAATTGTTGACATTAGTCTGATTTGCATCATTCTTTTCTTGAGGCATTTCACTTGTTCATTTGGAAGTTGATTTGATCTTGTGAGTGACTCATGGATAGTCCTTATTTTTATGTTTTGAGGATTAAGACCCAACATATTTTTTAGGTTGTTTTATATATAATATGCATTAAAAATGGTGCATTTCAAAAATTAGTATATCATTGGTTTTCTTAGGGTACTAAGATATGTCTATTTCTTATTGACCATGTGTTTCGATCAAGCCAAATAGATATTGCCTATTTCAACACACACCACCATCCATAGAGAGTCCAAAGAATACAATTTAGAAACGGCTAGCAAAGAAAAGGTAAACTAAGAAATTCAACCCACTTTAACACTTTAAACTAGTCTATATGAGAAGTATTCTATCCACTTATATGGATTATCACAATCCAAAACTGGATTAGCGACACTTGATGGGTTTCAAATCCCATACCTCATGGATTGTTTTTTAAAATAATTTCTCAAATTTCTTGATAAATGGTGACATCAATTGTTCCCATACCAACCAATTTAGCATTAAAAACCAAATGTAAAGTGTAAGCTCTAGAGCAATTTAGTTATCAAGCATGTTTGATGATTTTTAACATGAATGAACATAAAGACCATAACCATATCACAGAGACTAAGAACATTATAGAAACCCAAAAGCTGAAATATTTACAAGATAACATAATCTTACGACAACTTTAAAACTGAATGACATATGATAAATAAATGAACATGAGGACCAAAATACTTCAGTGATATTGAATGCCTTCAACAACATGCATAAAAAGTGTTCTTCATTTTATAATAGAAAGAGAATTGTCTTCATAATTGTTTCAACTCATATAATTGTATTTACATATAGTCACAATTTTAGGTCCTTATCACAATATGCAAGGTGACTGAACATGAAACAATATGGAGTGTACTAGACTTGAAAAAAACTTGTATGCCAAGTCAAGTGATTGTCAAAGAACTGAAATGAAGAGACCATCAACTGAATTACCAAACCAATAATACTGACTTGTTTACCAATCAAGAACATCTTATTGTCTTATTTCTTTGACATTAATGCCAACACATCCCAGAGGGGAAAACACAAGAGTTATGTAAAATTTGTGTTCGAAACATATGAACAAATAGTGAACAAGACTGTTTTTCTTAAACTCTGATATGAAATGGATAACAATTATGTGTTCCAATGACATGAAAATAGTATATATGTTCAGCATAATTGTTCAATAATAAAATAATTAGAGAAGCCCATGAAAAGTCTTGTATGAAATCTATAACACCATAGTATTGAAACATATGCAAATAGTGTATCTCTACACCACAATTGTTCAATATTCCAATAATGAAACCCACAGAGCAGAATCAGTATTCAGAGCTTGTCTCATCAATTCCTATGCTACCTATTCCTTGCAATCGAGTTCAGGTCTGCATAAAATATGGCATGTTTCTTAGGGTCCTTGTGTATTTCGAGATGGGCAATTCCAAATCCATGAACCCTCGCAGATGATGAATGTGAAACAACAGATTTCTTTGTAGTATGTCCTTTGTTTGTGTCAGGTTTAACACCTTCACCCTATAGCAAACAATTAATGAGAATTAATGTATGCATGGAAACAATATACGTAATATGATATATATACAACATATCATTTATGTGTACCTTTAGAACAAAATGCTTCATCTCAATGAGATTCCATATGACAAAGTTGCCCACACACTCTTTGATGGTCTCTGCACCAAGCATGGGAAAAGGCATTAGCATTGACCATCAATGGCCTCAACAATGATGACTCTCACACAATTTTTTGGGTGCTTCAAGCAGTGGGTGTGAGTGTTTTTGTTGACAACATGTATAATGCCTTTGGCAACCCATTTATGCAGCCTCCAAAGGTCGACGTGATCGCTGACCTTAAAATTTATGTCATTGAACTCTATCATCTATTCATCCACCGAATTTTCCTGCAATGGAAATTTCATTGACGTGATGCATAATTGAAGGCACATTAAAAGATTCCTAAAGAAAAAGGAACAAAAGCATGGAAGTGTGTTGGGTCTCATACCGATACAGATGGCACACCGCAGCTCTCCCTGTCCCCATTTCCATCTTTATTTCCATCTCCCCCTTGCAAGCCAGTGCTCTCCTCCTCCCTGAGTCCATCCTTATTTCCCTCTCCCACTTGTAATCTAGTGCTCTCTCCATCCCCATGTCCATCTTTGTTACCCAGTTCCACATTCAAGCCAATGTTCTCCCCGTCCTAATGACCATCTGTGTTACCCTGTCCCACTTCGAGGTCAGTTCTCTCCCCATCCGCATGTCCATCTCTATTAGCCTCTCTCATTTCAATTGCAATGACATCACCAATTAGATCAAGTCCAGCACTTTGTTGTTTATCCTTGCCCTGTAATAGCAAGAATTCAAAGATCATTTCAAATTCAACTGCATGCAACCAATTCATTGAAATAATCAGAATAAACATTAAATAAAAGAATTGCAATTCACTGTTTCTTCTAGTTCCTCCATGTCAAGGCACCTTGACACATTTGATGGCATATGCTCCTTCTTCTTCTTCTTCTCAACATTGTTAGATGGCGGGTCAGGAGGAACAACATCATCTTCTGCTTTTGTGGGCAATTGTTCACCATCGAAAATCACAAAAACCTGCTTGAGGGCAGCAATTTGTTGTTCATCGTTGTTGTGTAATAGGAGGAATTGAAACGTTGTACCAAAATCAGATGCATGCAACCAATTCATTCAAATAATCAAAACAAACATTAGAGTAAACAAAAGATTTTGAGATCGCCATTTGTTTTCATTTCTTCTTCAGAGGGTGCCTTGAGACTTTCAACCGTCTAGGATGCTTATTCTAACTATTAGACACAGGGGTGGGAGGAACAGCATCATCTTCACCTTTTGTGGGCACAGCTTCCTCTAGCGAATGAACCCTACTCTGCTGGGGGGAAGAAACCACTTCTTGACCATCACCCTGTCATGCCATGTAAGTTAACGTTAAGTGAACCTTGTATGCATCAAAACAAAAAATATGAAGCAAGGAAAATTCACATTTAACAGTTCAGTTCAACATTACCATTCCTTCGTGTCTCTTTCTCTCCTGCAATTGTAATATTCTTTGCCTTCTCTACTCCTTCATCTCCTGACTATTATATAACACCATTTGCTTCTTCACCTCGTCCTTTCCTTCTTGGGGAAGTTGAAGGAAGTTATGTTTCCCATACTTTTGACAGACACGTCTAATAACACGCTTTTGTTGTAGCTATTGTCGTAGATTCATTTGGTACTCTATATTTTCCACCTTCTTTAGAAGGTACTCTTTCAATTTATCAGGGGGAGGAGCGGGTTGTTTTGGTTCCCCCCCAACATAGCTCGACCATGCTTTGGTGCCTCAAGAGTAGGAAGGTGGTGATGCTGAAACCTATGCATGTTGAACACTCTCCAATCATAATACTTTCTCGTACATTCTTCTACAATACAATAATATATATATATATATATCTACCATTCATTGTTTCTCTTATGTATTCAGCAGAAACCTACACAGCAAATTTGGAAAAGAAAATCGCTTAATATATTTGATATTCAAACAAATTGAATGCACAACATATACACACAATCAAACGATGCAACAATTTAGTTATTATATCTACCTTCCTGTCCACCACATTACCCTATGCTTCATTGGATCCCTCTCCATACTTAGGGTCTCCCTTGCACACTTTTCCTTCTAGTCATGGACTATGGCAAGAGCAAGATCATCTCCCTGATTACTTTCCTGAATCAAAGGAATGATATACTGCCAAAATCAAAATATTTATAATAGACATGATATTTTCTAATTGAAATTAAAATGCATTATGATTGATGCATAGGAAGGGAAGGGCAATCGCAAGTTCACAACTAATTACCAAACACGTCGTTGCCTTAGGGTTCACCATTTTTGTAAACTGAGGGGACTTCCTTTGTACCGTGGTTGTTGCCTCCTGAATAAAACATTCCCACTTTACAGTCAACATCATAACCACTTATGAGAGATTAAAATTTTACATTTGATTGCATCTTATAATTACCAAATCTTACCTGCACATTTCGTGAACGCAACCACCCCAAAGAAGATGTGCTACTACACAACCTTTCAGGTGTGTTGTCCACATCAATGAAATTCTTCACTGTAGGAAGCAATTTCCATTTTACAGCACGCATCCTTGGTTTCCTGTAAACTGTAAAATTGTTGCAAGTGTTATAGATAGTTAAAGTTCCAGAATTTATTGCACCATTTTGCAGTAATCAAGCATATATATTTTCAATGAAAAGAAGAATTTGAAACGCACAACCCACAATGTTGTAAAATGCTATACATGTAACCCACTGTATTTTACAACATGCAATTATTTTGTCCAATTATTATTGTCAATCACGTGAAGATACTGAATTGCAATTTATACCATAACTAACAATTGTAATTTTTGGAGGTGCCATTTTTACATTCATACAGTGTAAATAAGAAAAGCTTTTCAAGACACTCAAACTATTATCTGAATTTTCAGGTTGGAAAACATAGGGTGTTATAAACCATGCAACCCAAAAACTGTTCTAAAACCCTTTACAAGAAACAACCCTATTGGTTACTCCCCCCGCCTCAATTTGGTTAACATGGTTTTCCCTCACTTCTCTATTCTTCTTCAAAGACAACACTTTTTGTTATGCAGACTATAACAAAACACTATATTGAAGTTCACATTCATATTTTATAACAACCCATCACATGCACCAAACATTCCATTTGAATATCGTAATACGTTTCGAAGAGAAGATGTACAAAAAAAATTGCAGGATGGAAAACACACTGGGTTGTCCCACAGTTTTCAAATCTTGTTCAATGAAAAAACTTAGTGTTATGCACACTATAAGAAGAGAATGTATTGAAGGTCACTTTCATATTTTATAACTGCCCTTTCTTACAACAAAAGTTGCACACAAAAAAAAAAAAATTGTAGTTTGGAAAACCTAGAGGGTTGTCCCTCGCTTCTCAAAAGCTTAAATAATTATGGTTATTAAAAATCTTTAGGATCATTTAGGTTATATATAATGGGAGAAATCTAACTCCTGGACAAAATTCACATATGTATATAATATAGGATATGCCCCCCATATCGCATGGAGAAAAGAGCAGCGACGGAAGAGGTGGCACCCGCAACGGAAAAGGTTGTCGGACGAAAGGAAAGACTTAACGGCCGAACGTCTCATCCTGTCTATCGTTTGTTATCCCATCGTTGGGAAATCATGTCAGTGCTGGCAGGTTTTCAAAATAATTGTTCGACATGGATGGACAAAAATCCAAAAACCTGGCATTCAAAACCATTATTAGCAAATATCAATAAGCCCAGACAAGGTCCCATTTTCTCCATTTTTGGACAACGACGTTTTGGAGGATAGCAAGGGAAAGAGTTGTAGGCATGCAGAGCTCCTTAAGGTATGTATATCCACTCTATGTATGTGCCATTTTTCCATTCTACCATGAACACTCAAGAAACGAACCGCAATTCATTGCAAGGTTTTCATTTTGTGATTTTATGTTGAGGATTTTTTAATTTTGTTTCCTCCCGTCTGTTGGTTTTGAAAATTTGCGATTGCCCAATGAAATAGATGACAACCCATCATGGAAATATGAGTGAAATAACTGAATAAGTTTTACAGAGACCACAAAGCATTGTGAAAATCAAAATAAGTGAATAAGGTTTACAGAAGGAACCCGTGACAAAAAAGGTTTCCATTTGAATATCGTAATACTTTTTGAAGAGAAGATTGACAAAAAATTTGTAGGATGGAAAACACACTAGGTTGTCCCACACTTTTCAAATCTTGTTCAATGACAATAGTTATTGTTATGCACACCATAAAAAGAGAATGTATTGAAGGTCACCTTCATATTTTATAACTGCCCTTGCTTGCAACAAAAGTTGCACGCAAAAAAAAATGATGGAAAACCCAAAGGGTTGTCCCTCACTTCTCAATTCTTCTCGAAAGACAACACTTTTTGTTATTGACATTGTAAGAACATAGTGTATTAAAGTTCACCTTCATATTTTATAATAACCCTTACTTGCACCAAAGATTCCATTTCAATACTGTATTAAAGGGTTTTTGCATGTTATGATGCCTCTGACATGCATTCTTCTAGGGATAATAGCGACGTCCAATTGCAAGGCAGAAGCTAATCTCCCTACAAAATATAGTAAAATCAAGCTATTATCCTTGAAAAAACATGTGTTTGAAATGATAACATAATCAAACATAAATAAGGATGGTGTTGCGGGTAACAGCTCCCTGCATGAGGCCGCGGCCTGCATGAGGGCTCGGCCCTCTCTGCATGCTCCTTCTTTGACCTTCATTCTTGTCTGGGCTGCTTCTTTGTGTGGGTGGATTTTTTTGGGTGGGTGGGGTGTTGTATTTCTCTTGGGGCTCTCTCTTCTCTTGGCATGGGGTTTCGGTTGGGTCAGAAGCCTTCTTCTTGGTGGAGTATCCTTGTTGTAGGTGCTCTCTCTGTTGGCCGCTACTTTTGAGTAGGGTGTGCCTCTCCTTTGGACTGTTCCATTCCTTGTACGGGCTCCAGAGGTGTGACTTTCTATTTGCATTCACAAAGCTTTGGGACTCAAATTTGCATGGCTCAGGGGGAGTCATCTGGGGTCAAATCCCCATTGGATTTTCGTGTTGCTTTTGGGGCCTCGCCTCCAAATCGTTCTTCGACAATTATTAATAATAGTTTGTTTACAAATGATCCAAGTAATGATGGATTTGTTCACGCTGGTGGATCTCGTATTCCAAAGACAAATGGATGCCTTGAATGCTCCAAGGAAAGGCTGGTGTTGGTTATTCAACCTGAATCAATTGTGGAGGACGTCGAGCATTTCTCAAAACATGCTTTTCTCTGCAATTTTTTTGGAATGAGGGTTTCGCTCCAATTTCTGGAATCATGGGCTCATCGTTTTTGGTCCCCGGAGGGTGAGATGGAAATAATGTTGTTAGCTAACAACTACTTCATGGTGACATTTAATTGCATGATGGATCATAACAAGGTTTTTGAAGGTGGGACTTATTTCCACAGCCAGGTTGGTCTCTTCATTAAGCCATGGCATGCGGGTTTTGATCCTTCAGAGGAACTTTCGAATCAGGTGCCGGTTTGGGTTCGCCTCTCGAGATTTCCTGTGGAATTTTGGCGCAATGACATTTTGCATCACATTGCTTCATTACTGGGAAAACCGGTGGATCCTTCTTAACAAACTCTGAACAGAAAGGTAATGACTTTTGCTCATATTTGTGTTGAAATGGATTTAAATATCCCTATCCCAGATTCTTTGGAAATACGTGTGGGTTCTTGCTCTTGGGTGCAGCAGCTTGACTACGAGACTTTTCCATTTCATTGTCGTCTTTGTCGTGAGTATGGGCATTTGCAGAGAAGATGCCTGAAGTTTAAAACTCTAGGGAATCTGGCAGCCCAACCTCCTCGAAATCCCTCAAAGGTCGGCAAGGGTAAGGCTCCTGTGCCAGGTGAGGCAATGGATGCTGAAGGTTTTATTCCAGCCAAGGCTTGTAATAGGAACCGGGGCCAAAAGAGGACTTTTAAGGATCGCCAGGATGGAGATTCCTATAACAGATTTGAGGTGCTTGATGACCTTGGTCATCAGGAGGTAAATCCAAGATTTTTGACTTTGGATCAAGGGGTTTCAGAAGGGGTTCAGGAAGGAATTTTACCAGAGTGCATCCAAACTTCTCAAGAAATGGGGGTTATTCAATTGGAATCGAACCGAAGTATGGTGGTTCTTGGGACGGTTGAGCCTACAATGGAGTCAAATTTGGGTGAAGGGGGGCTCTCTAGCCCATTAGAGAAAGCGGGAGTGGGCTTGGTAAAAGGTAATAAGGCTTATCCCTCATTGGGAATTCTTCAGAAGGACCTAAAGAAAGGGGTGGTGGAGAAATCTTCTAAAGTAGGGAGAAAGAAGGATTTGGAGAAATTGAAATTGATGGGGGAGTCTCTGGTGGAGGCTGGGTCTGTAAAGACTCTAGATTCACATTTTTCCAATCCTCCAAAATGAATGTCCTCTCCTAGAATGTTAGGGGCTTGAACAATGGCCCTAGGCAAAAAGTTGTTCATGATTTGTTGTGTTCTCATTCTCCTAATGTTCTTTTTCTTCAGGAGACTAAGTTATCGGTTGATGGTATGTTGGGTATGATGCCTAAGTTGTGGGTGCGGGGAAATTTCCAATGTATTGGGGCTCATGGAAAGGCTGGTGGGGTGGCTTGTCTATGGAATCTAGTGAAGGTTCATCTTCTTTGGTGGGTGTCCTCCAGGTCTTCCATCTTTGTGGTTGTTTCAAGTCTAGAGTTGGGGGAAACTATTCTTCTCTCAAACATCTATGCGCCTACTAATTTTTCTAGTAAGAAGTTATTGTGGTCTCATTTTTCTTATGTTCGGAGCCTAGCTCCTCTGCTCCCTTGGATTGTTGTTGGGGATTTCAATGCTATTATTGAGATTGATGAGAATTAGGGGGGTGTTGTGAGATTGGAGCCCTTAGCTTTCCTTTTTCATGATAGCATCTCTGCTTTGAACCTGGTTGACATTAAGCCTTGAAATGGGAAGTTTACTTGGAATAATAGGAGATTGGGGGAGAATTATATTTTTGAGAGGCTTGATCATTTTTTAGTGTCCAGTTTCTGGGTTGGTGGAGGGTTGTCTTCTAGCTCTGAGATTCTAGATTGGAGGGGTTCAGATCACTGTCCTATTAAGTTTTCTGCTTCTTCTGCTCGGGTGGCTCGGTCCCCTTCTTTCAAGTTCCAGCCTATGTAGTTAAGAGATTCTTCTTTGCAGGTGCATATGGTTGACTGGTGGCGGAGGGGAAGACCGAATTTTGGTACTTCCATGTACTCCTTTTCTAAGATAATGCAGTTTATAAAATATCAACTTAAAAGGTGGAATAGGTAGCACTTTGGCAATATTTTTCAAGATAAGGCTGAGGCTCAAGATAGCTTGGATGTCATCACCGGGGAGATAAGGGAATGTGGGCTTTCTGAGGATTTACTCAAGGAGGAAGCCTAGGCTCGGAAAGCTTTGGAGGAGTGTGAGTTGCGCGAGGAAATTTTCTAGAAACAGAAGGCTAGAGTTGAGTGGTTACAGGAGGGTGATAGAAACACTACTTTTTTCTTCAACTCGGTGAAGGCTAGGAGACATGGTAATTCTATGCTTGTTCTGGTGAATGACAGGGGTGAGCATCTTTCTTCCTTGCAAGATATATCTAGAGAAGCCTCGAAGTTCTATTCTTTGTTATTTCGGGAGGACTCTTAGGATGTTACGGAGGAGAAAAACCATGTGTTGTCTTGTATTCCCTCTTTGGTCACTAGGGAGATGAATGAGCATATTTTGAGTGATGTCTCACTAGAGGAATTAGAGGGTATTGTGTTTCAGATGAAGAAAGGGAAAGCCCCAGGTCCTGATGGGTTGCTTGTTGAATTTTATCAAGAATTTTGGGACATTATTAAGTTGGACCTGTTGGAGGTGGTGCGCGAGTCTCAGGAAAACAAGCAGATGCTTCGTGCTTTAAACTCTACGTTCCTTGCTCTCATTCCCAAATGTGAAGGGGCGGATCGTCTGAGTCAATTTCGACCCATTTCTCTTTGTAATGTGGTGTATAAAATTATCTCCAAGCTGATAGATGATAGGTTGAAGCGGTGGCTTAGTGGGCTTATCTCTGAGGAACAAAGTGGTTTTGTGGAGGACCGTCAAATATTGGATGGGGTGGTCATTGCTACGGAGACCATTCATTCGATGGCCTCCTCAAAAGAAAAGGCTATGTTCATCAAGCTGGGCATGGCAAAGGCTTACGATAGAGTGAGGTGGTCCTTTTTGGGGAAAATTCTTAGTGCCTTTGGCTTTGCTGAGGGATGGATCTAGTGGGTGATGAGTTGTGTTACTTCCACCTCTTTCTCGGTGTTGATTAATGGGGAGCCTACCGCTCATTTCAGTGCTTCTAGGGGCCTTCGTCAAGGGGATCCTATCTCTTCGTACTTATTTATTCTTCTGGCGGAAGGTCTGGGTAGACTTGTGAAACGTAATGTAGAGTTGGTTTTGATTCAGGGATGGAAATGGGGAAACGACTTGCCTCCTCAGTCTCACCTACAATTTGTGGATGATACGGCTCTGATGGGTTTGGCCAGGATCAGAGAAGCTTTGAATCTGCATAAGGCCTTGGATATCTATCTTGCTGCTGCTGGTCAAAGGATTAATGAAGACAAATCCTCCATTTTCTTCTTTAATACTCTGCGACCTATTCAACAAAGGATTTCTCGTATCTTGAGGTTCCAGATTGGGTCTCTTCCTTTAACCTATCTGGGTATTCCTATCTCTGCCAGTAGACTCCCCAGAGAATCTTGGTAGAATATTTTGGACAAGTTTCATGCTAAGGTTAGTCATTGGACTCATCGATGGTTTTCTTTTGTTGGGCATGTTCTGTTACTTAAGTCTGTGGTGCAGGCTCTTCCTATTTATAGGTGCATGCTATAGGTGGCTCCTGCTAGGTTTGTGAAGGACTTGGATTCACTGGCTAGACAATTCTTATGGGCAGGTAGCTTGTCCTCATCCAAATGGAGTCTGGTTAAGTGGGATGTTGTTTGTAGCCCTCGATAGGTAGGGGGACTTGGTTTGCGGAAGGCGACTTGGTCTAGGTTGGCACTAGCTGTAAAGCTTTACTGGAGGTGGTGTGTGGAACAGGATCATAGTTCGGCCAGGATCTTATCCCACAAGTATCTTCCAGGGATTTGTAAGGAAGAGCTTCCCAGGTTTCCTCTAGCTGGGCAAGGCTCGGTGATCTGGGGAACACTTAAGAAAGGGGTTGCGCTAATCAAAGGAGGGCCTGTTCTGGATTTGTAATAAGGGAGTTGAGGCTTTGTTCTAGTTTGATGATTGGGATGGTTACACACCAATTCTTCATCAATACCCTAACTTGGTGACTCTATCTCAGCGCTTTTTGGAGGTCGATTGGTCTAGAGTGAGTGATTTTAAGAAATTTGTCCCTGGAGGACAGGTGGGGGTGGATAGGTGGGAGGACCCTAGTGAATGGCCCGTTCTCAGGTTGGAGGAGGATAGTAGTGTGCTTCAGAGTATCTTGGCTGGCAGACAATGCAACTCCCTTAGGGATAAGGATATTCTAGCTTGGAGCCCGAACCCCAAGGGAGTTTTTACAGTGGCTAGTGGTTATCAGGAGTTGATTTCTCATCAGTTTGGGGGGGTGGAGGTCCCTTGGTGGAAATAGGTGTGGAAAAAATTTTCTTGGACCAAGTGTAACTATTTTGCTTGGACTCTTGCTTGGAATAGATGTTTGACTTGTGAGAATCTTCGTAAGCGGGGATTCTAGGGCCCTTCTATGTGTGAGTTGTGTGGTTGTAACAAGGAGGATCCTCCCCATTTATTTTTTTGATGTTCTTATTCTCTACTACTCTGGCATTGGTGGTGGGGTGTTTGGAATCATCCTCGTGTTCATGCATCTTCTCTTGTTGACTTTTGCAGTAATCTCGGAAGGCCCCCCTCCCAAGCCTCTTTCATCCAGATTTTGTGGAGCATTGGTCCTACTTTCATCCTCTGGCAAATTTGGTTGGAAAGGAATCGTAGGATTTTTCATGGAGAGAAGTTGTTGGCTCAACAGGTTTGGCACAGAATTATTGGTATGATCTAGGAGACAGTGGAAGCTAAATGCGAAGTGGCCTTGTCGTTGGAAAGAAGTGATGATGAGATCATAATAGGTTGGGGGTGGAGGGGTTGTCTCCTGTCTCTACCTATGTTAGAAGAGGCAGGAGAACAAAAAAGAAGGTTCAAAGGGTTGGAAGGTGGATACCTCCTCTGATGGAGGTTCTGAAGATTAATACTGAGGGTTCCTCTAGAGGCAACCCTGGGCTTGTTGGTATTGGTGGAATTGGTAGAGACTATACGGGTTCGGTCATTTTTATTTTCTCCATCCATAAGGGGCGGAATACTAATAATCTTATGGAAGGATTGGCGATTCTTTGGGCTCTTGAGCATGCTTGCGCCTTGGGTTGGCGTAAGGTTATCTGTGAATCTAATTCGTAGATTTTGGTTAATTTTTTTTTGAGAGAAGGGTGGTTGATGTTAATTGGCAGATTGCGAGGGTGGTTAGATAGATTTGGCAGAGGTGCTCTACTTTGGAGGAGGTGTCTTTTGTCCATATTTTGCGTGAATGGAATAGGGCGGCTGACTGTCTAGCCAACTGGGCTTCTGAGCATGTGGATAATTGGAGGATTGAGGGGTGGAGACAGTTATCTCCTGAGTATGCTCTTGAACTTGAGAGGGTCATCGTTGATGATATGGAGGGATAAGTTGTTGATGGTTTGGTTGGGGCTTGATGTTCTGGGTTTTCATTTGTGGGAGCTAGTGGGCTCCCTCATTCTTATATACTAATTTTATTTTGTATTCAATAAAGTTTTTACCCCTGTTTTTATTAAAAAATAAATAAATAAATAATCAGACACAAATTATATCAATTTTCCACAATCCCAGTTATCTCCTGAGTATGCTCTTGAACTTGAGAGGGTCATCGCTGATGATATGGAGGGATAAGTTGTTGATGGTTGGTTGGTTGGTGGTTTGGTTGGGGCTTGATGTTCTGGGTTTTCATTTGTGGGAGCTAGTGGGCTCCCTCATTCTTATGTACTGATCTTCTTCTGTATTCAATAAAGTTTTTACCCCTGTTTTTATTTTAAAAATAAAAAATAATCAGACATAAATGATATCAATTTTCCACAATCCATATTGATTATTGCTAGTTGATTTGTGGATTTGATTGTGTAAGAATTCTTGCATCAACGTTTGGGATCACACTCTATGGTCCAACATCAAGATGAAGAAGATAGCATCATTCATCGTGATGTTGGATCACGGAGTCTCATCTGCAACGTTGATGCAAAAATTCTTACACAATCGAATCCACAAATCAACTAGCAATGATAAGCAGATATGTCTTATCCCTGAAGAAGGGAAATACATTATCATGTGTAAGCCATGTCACAAGGAGATCGCCTTCTGAAATTGGGAGCAGGCTATTCTCCCTACAAAAACTCGTGTCACATGCATCATAATAGTCATCTTGTTTTCAAAATAATTATTCGACATGGATGGACAAAAATCCCAAAACACGTCATTGAAAACCATTATTTGCAAATAGAAAAATGAGGTGCCAAGAATGTAATTAAATTGGAAAATAGTAGGTATTATGATACTTGCAAGGCACAGTGTTGTTATAGATGGTTTGCAGTGTTGGAAAACACACTGTCCCATTTCAGTTATTTGAATCTCATTGTTTAAATGTAAAGGGTTGTCTCATGGTGGGTCGATTGCTTCTTAACACCTAGGGTATTGCAACATGGAATGTTCCAAAATAGTATGAATGTCTTCCAAATCACACATTCCATTGTTGTGTTTAAATTTCAATCGATTGAAAAAAAAAACTGCACAAAATAATTGTGAATGGGAAACACAGTGTTGGGTTTCAGTTATTTGAATCTCCCTGTTTAAATGTAAAGGGTCATCTCATGCTAGGTTGCTTGGTTCTTAACACCCATGGTTTTGTAAGATGGAATGTTACAAAACAGTATGAAATTCTTCCAAATCACTCCTTCCATTGTTGTGTTTAAGTTTCAAGTATATATATTATGCCTTAGCAGTAGATAAGGAAATGGAATTATGCTTTTTACTTAGCCAAGACACCAACTTCTTCCCTAAGAAGAATGCACCACCACTTGTACTTTTCCTGTCATCTACATCTCTTGCCCAGTTTGCATTTGTAAAGGCATTCAGAGTAAGATCATCATCCTTAGGATACCATAGATCAAAATCAATTGTTCCTTTCAAGTATCTGAAAATTCTCTTTATTGCAGTCACATGTGATTCCTTTGGATCAACTTGATATCTAGCAACCATACATACAACATTCATAATATCTAGTCTAGTCTGAGTCAAATATAGCAATCCACCAATCATTAACTTGTACCTTGTTTGATTAGCTTTAGGAGAATCATCATTCTGTGTTAACTTGCATCTGGTTACCATGGGTGTACCAACTAGTTTTGAGTCTTCCATGCCAAACATTTTTAGTAATTCTATTACATTTTTGGACTGAGATATGAAGATTCCATCCTCTAACTGAGTAATTTGCAATCCTAAAAATAATTTCAGCTCTCCTATCATTGACATCTCAAACTCACTTTTCATTTCATCAACAAACTTCATGCATAATTCATCATCACCTTCAAAAATTATGTCATCAACAAAGACTTCAATAATCAACTCTTTATCCTGATCCATCTTGAAATGCAAATTGTTGTTAGCAGTACCTTTATTGATTCCAAGCTTCAACAAGTATTTATCTAGTCTAGCATGCCAGGCTCTAGGGGCTTGTTTGAGTCCATACAGTGGTTTCTTCAATCAACAAACCATATCTTTTTCATTAGTCAATTGAAATCCATTTGGTTGCTCAACATAAACTTCTTCTAATTCACCATTCATAAATGTTGACTTCACATCCATTTGATAGACTTTGTAATTTTTAAAAGTAGCATAAGCAAGAAATAACCATAAATCTTCAATTCTAACAATAGGGGCAAAGGTTTCTTCAAAATCAATACCTTCCATCTGTGAGTATCCTTTACATACCAGTCTTGCTTTATTTTTAACCACTTCACCTTGTTCATTTAGCTTATTCTGAAAGACCCATTTGGTTCCAATCACATTTTCATCCTGAGGTCTAGGAACAAGAATCCATGTATCATTTTTTTTATATGCATCATTTCTTCCTTCATTGCTTCCATCCAATATTCATCTTTACATGCTTCATTGACATTACTAAGCTCAGTCTTGGAAATCAAGCAATATTCTTTTGCAATTCTTCTTCTAGTCTGCACACCTTTGTTCTTGTCTCCTATAATCTGATTTTCAGAATGAAATTTAGCTTTACATACCTTGGGACTTTGGGATTCTCTCTGACTTCTGGTTCTTTTTTTCTCTCTTCTACACTTCCACTAGCTTCTTCTTCAGGATTCTCTTGATTCACCGAAACAATTTGAAATTGATTATGTGTTTGTGCATTCTTTCCATTATCAGTACTATCGTGTTGGTCATCTGAATCATATCCATAGTATCTGGATGATCTAACAGTGTCTTCATCAACTCTAACATTTGCACTTTCAACCATTTTCTTCAATCTTCTATTGTAGCACCGGTAGGCCTTGCTCTTAGTAGAGTAACCCAGAAAGATTCCTTCATCACTTCTAGCATCAAACTTGCCAATATCTTCATCTCTCTTAATATAACATCTACTTCCAAATATTTTGAAATACTTAACAGTAGGCTTATAACCAAACCACAGCTCAAAAGTATTCTTACCATAATTACCATTAACATTTACCCGGTTGATAGTGTATATAGCAGTGCTTATAGCTTCTCTCCAGTAGATATGAGGAACATTACCTTCTAACATCATAGTTCTAGCAGCATCTAGAATTTTTTTGTTCTTCCTTTCAACAACTTCATTTTGTTGAGGGGTCTGGGGAGCAGATAACTATCTTTTGATTCCATGCTCTTCAAAAAATGAATTGAACTCTCGGGAAGTGAATTCACCACCTATGTCTAATCTTAAGCATTTAACCTTCAATCATGCCTCATTTTCTGCCAAAGCTTTGAAACATTTGAAATTTCCTAGTGCTTCATGTTTTTCTCTCAAGAAAGCAACCCATATCATCCTAGAGTAATCATCAATAATCAACCTAAAGCATCTTTCTCCTTGTGGACTTTTGATTCTGGATGGACCACATAGATTAGTATGAACCAACTCCAGTACTCCATTTGAATGATGTTGTTTTCTCCTAAAATAAATTCTTGTCTACTTTCCCATCTAAGATTCCTTACATATAGTGTTAGTAGGCTTCACTAGCTTAGGTAGATCTCTGACTGCTTGAGTGGAGCTTACTTTGACAATGTTATCAAAATTCACATGACATAGCCTCCTATGCCATAACCAGCTTACATCAACTTGAGCAATTAAACAACTTTCACTAGCAGCACTTAAGTGAAAAATGTTACCTCTTGTCTTTGTACCTGAAGCAATTATATTACCAGAGCTTCCCAATATCCTGCACTTTCCATCTTTGAGCTGAAGATTGTATCCCTTGTTTACCATTTTTCCAACACTCAACAAGTTATGCTTCAATCCTTCAACATAAAGAACATCATCAGTATTACATTTACCACCAAAAGAAATAGTGCATCTGCCACAAATCACACCAACATTTTTATCTCCAAACCTTACAACACCACCGTCATACTTTTCCAAGCTTAGAAACTTGCTTTTGTCACCAGTCATATGATGTGAGCATCCACTGTCAATCACCCATTCATCCTTTTCATCAATTTTGGCTGCAAGAGCTTTCTCAATATTTTGATTGTTAGCAGATTCAATAGATGCCGTACCTTTTTTCTTGATAGCAATTAATACCCATCCATCTTCATTTCCATTTTCTTTATTAGATTCATCATCAATAACACCTTCTTCAGCATAATAACATTTCTTTTGAAATCTAGACTTGTCAGCTTTATACTTACCATGTCCTTTGGATTCTCTTTTCACAATCAATGCTTCCAGCTCATCTAGCTCTCTTTCTTCATTTTCAATTTGTTTCATCTCATCTTCATACTTGAATGTCTTTCTGGAACTTTCTCCCAGATCATATCTTTGTTGGCTTTTTCGAATACAGTAGCTTTGAATGCAGATTATGTTTTAGGAGTAGACTCACCAAATTCACTCAACTCAAAGGCAACAATTTTACCAGTTAGCATGTCTCTTGTAACATTTGTTACTGTCCTGAGCTCTTCAATAGCATGAACTTTCATTTTGTAAGAAGCAGGCATTGATCTGAGCACTTTAGCCACAATCTCATCTTTTTCCATAACTCCACCGGCACATCTAATACCCATCACTAGTTCATTTACCTTCTGCATGAAGGCAACAATGTTTCCATCTTCAAATTATCCCACTTGCCTTTCAGACTTGTTAGCTTAGCAATCTTCAATTGTGCATATCCTTGATACAATGTTTCCAATTTCTTCCAGATCCCATGTGTTATCTTCAGACCTATCACATTTGTCATCTTTGAATCTGTCAAAGCACTCAACAATGCTTTTATAGCCCTAATATTATTTTTAGCTTCTTTGATCTCATCAGGAGTAGTGGGACCATTCTGAGGAATATTATATCTGTTCTTTGTAATCTTCCAAAAGGGTTCACCAATGCACTTCAAATGACACTCCATTCTGACCTTCCACAAAGAGTAATTTTTACCATCGAATCTGGGACTATCCTTCTTGTATGATGTCATCTCAGATCACCTCAAGCTATTAAACTTCTTCAGAGGAACCCGCTCTGATACCAATTGTTGGAAAAACAAGGATAGACAACTAAGAGGGGGGTGAATCAGTTGTTACAGAACTTAAACTTATTTATCCTTAATCAAACTTTAATCTCAAATCTAATAATTAATAGTGAAAGCATGAATCAACAACACATAAAAATCACATGAACACCAAGATTTTATACATGGAAACCCTGTTAGGGGAAAAACCATGATGGATGTTAGTCCACAAGATTATACCCTGTTAGAAGTATAATAAAAAAATGAATAAGGAATGCACATGCATTCAGGCACACTACGTAGAGCTCGTTGCTCAAAGGGAAGGCTCACTGCCTTACATAAAACAATCAGATCAAATCCATCTGATGAGGTTGAACTGAGAAATTAGCTTCTATAAAATCCTGATAATAGTTTCGGTTATGCACAAAAAACACTTCTTCACACTTCACTCAATCTTCTTCAACACACTACCACCATCATGTCGGCCAAGAAAATGAAAACTCGAACACACAAGAAAAAATATTTGATCACGAACACACCGATCAATGCGGACATACCACAATGATAGAGAACGATCTAGTAACATCACTGAACATCGCAGGAGCATACGCAACAATTCAATTTACCAGAATTACATTCTCTTCTTCCATAAACACCTGCTACAGGAATAGAATAACTATAGGAACTCAGAAACTCATAACTCACTCCAATCTTGATGTGTACCACTAAAACTTCTGGAAAACATACTAGATAGGCTCAGCAAGAAACCCTTTTATGTGCAACCTCTGATTATCAACGTACACAACTTTCCACCATTCAGATCTTCACAACTTCATAGATTGTCTGCAACATATTTATTCTAATTTTCTCAATATCCTCGACATATACAGCCTTCAGAATCATCAATGCTAATAGTGTTGACATCAATGGCAACCACATATCAGCAACACAACCACAACATCCAGTAAAGCATGGATGAAAATATGAGGAAATTTGGCACCCTTTCAAAAAATCATGTCTTTTTCATGAAATGGTTGTCCAAACCTTTGGGTCGGATGCCAAATGAAAAATCCAACCCATTGGGTTGGTATTTCCCAATGCAACCTATTTGGTGCATGCCAAATGGGTTGCTTCATTTGGCTAGCGCCAAATTTAGCACTCGCCAAATTTCATGCATGACTTTTGGAATGCATTTTTCTAAACTATTTGATTTTCACTTTCTCTGTCAGGGAAACTATATACATGAAATAAACATTTAAGTATAAGTTGACATTTAAAAATGGACATTTACTTTCTTATACTTTAAGTTATAATTCATGTATATAGGCAAGATGTTTGAGAGTGGTTTCAGATCTCTAGGAGTTATAATGCAAAATTCTAGTTTTTGGAAGATCTTACAAATTTCAAACTTAGTCAAATTTCAGTAATCAGCATGTCAAATTTCAGTAATTAGGAGGTCAAATTTTAGTAATCAGGAGGTCAAATTTCATCTTTCTCTCTCTATCTCACTCATTTTCATCTCTTATTCTCTAGACCTCTCTCTCTCACTATCTTCATCCCTTTATTTGACAATCTCTCCCTTGATCTCAAAAACTACATCTCTACATGTCCATCTCTCTCTCCTTCCCTCTCTAATATCTATCTCCCTCCCTCCTTCCCTCTCTACATTTCTCTATCTCCCCTCCCTCTCCTTTTATCTCTATATCTCTCTCTCTACTCTCTATATCACCTCTCTCTATACCTACCTATCCCTCTCTCCCTCTCTCTCCCCTCTTTCTCTCTCTCTCTCCTTCCCTCTATACTCCTTATCTCTCCATTCTCTCTCTCCTTCCCTCTCTAGTTCTTTGTATCTCACTTCTCTCTCCTTCCCTCCCTCCCTCTCTAATTTTTTGTATCTCCCCCTCTCTCTCCTTCCCTTTCTACTCTCTATCTCACCTCTCTTTCTCGCCCTCTCTCTCTCCCTCTCTCTTCCTTTCACCCACCTTTGCTCTCTACTTCTCGCTATCTAACCTATCCCTCTATACAGCTATCTCTCTCCCCCCTCCTTCCCTCTCAATCTCTCCACCTTCCTCCTTACCCCTCTACTTTTATCTCTATCACACAACTCTATCACCTATCTCACTTCTCTCTCTCCCCTTCCCTCTCTACTCTCTTTCTCTCTATCTCACCTCTCTCTCCCTACCTATCCCTCCCTCCTCTCTCTTATCTCTCTCACCTCTCTCTCTCCATCCCTACCTCTTCCTCCCTCTCTCCTTCCCTCTATACTTCTCTTTATCTCCTCCCTCTATCTACCTTGATCTCTCTCTATTTTTGTCTCAC
>CM021107.1:47362100-47409226 GCA_007115665.2 Sequoiadendron giganteum | reverse complement strand
AGCCAGTGGGGTCAAGCTATTAGTCATCCGCCTTCAATATGCGTAGCTGGATTTATCCAAGTAAGAACTCAGCAAGTATTGTCCAAAAAGCTTAGGTTGTAAATGTTTTCTGGTTTTAAAAGTTTTATCACCACAAACTGAAAACACATTGATTTATGTGCTTGTTTTTGTTGTATTCATCAAAACACTTGATCAACAAACGGAGTTAGTCGGAAAACAATCTTCAAAAAAATGCAACTATCAACAAAAGTCACAACTGTCATTTTTAACACCGCATCTGTCTTAGCGAGTCGCAATTGTTAGGGTAAACGCCGCATGTGTCTGTCAACAAAGTCCACTTTTATAGTTCAAATATTACAAGCCGTAACTATCAAAATTTGAGTCGTATGTGTATATGAAAGCCGCATTTGTCAACATAAAAACCACATGTGTCTGTCAACAAGTTTAGGTTCACAGAGTCTATATTCTGAGTCGCAACTATGACTGTGAGTCGCATCTGTCAAAACATAAACAACATCTATCACAAGTCAAAATTACCAGTCGACATTCGAAACTTTTTTTTAGTCAAATCACCGCATGTGCATGATAAACCACTTTTTTCAAACATAGAACCGCATCTGATAGGTGAATTGCATTTGACTGTCAACAAAAACTGAGAAAACTGCAAACCGAGTCTGAAAACATAACTGTCATTTTCGCTTATGTTTCTTAAGATCAACCTTGGACATAAACTGGATTTTTTTTTTTTCAAAACCTTGCATCATTAGGTGTCATATAGGTCTTATTCATAGTCATCCTAATTTGCATGCATATAGATACTTCCTAGGAAATTGCATATCGTAGGATAGATAACTTTCCTCGTCATTGGATACGTTCATGTTCTGGTTTGTCACAATCATTGAACCTAGTCACTTTGGTCCTATTATTGAATCTTTCCAGCTCAACAATTTAGTTTGGGAAATTCATCTTCAACTGTCTTTGTCCTACAATCAGGTTCCTTGGTCAAATTCAAATTCTTGCATGCATTTATTCCATAGGAGGTAGGTTATACCCATTTTAGAATCATTTACCATCATATTCTACTCGAGATTTTCCATATTGTTCATCCTACCATACGTCATCTTAGTATACATCATTTTAGAAATCATTTTAGAAAAATTCTTTATTGTCAAAAAATCCAAAAAAATATAGCAATAAGACATATCAATTTTTAGACATAATCTGCATTACCCCATTTTGAGCAACTTTTCATGGTCGAAACAAGGTCTCAAAAGAAACAAAAAGAAATGTCGGACCCCAACGAATTTGTCAATCCTTTCATAAATCAACCATCAGGGAAAGAAAGACCACACAGACCTTTGCTTGAAAAACACTTTACTAGAGACACACATGGATAAATTTACATTGAAGACATAGACATCGCCGTACAAGATCCTGAATTTGCATCCTTCATGGATGAGTGTTTGGAAAATAATCCCCAACGCTATCTAGAAAAGTTGCTAGTAGAAGGTGCCACACTACCACCAGGATTTGATATTCATACTTTGAAAACACCGTCTACTCAACCAATACAAACTATGACGTCAAGTGTTTCTATTCCCCAAATCACCTCAGCAATACCAACTAGCATACCAACTCAAACATCATCAATTATGAACCCAACCCCTTTCAACATAACACAAGGTTTACAATTTATTGCGGAAGCAACTTCATCAAACCCCTTTGGCACCAACACAACTGGTAAGAGATCCAAAGTTAGCATGAATATTCCTATACCAAATCAGAAGATTTAGACAGGAAATAATCCTATACCAAATCAAAACATTCAGACAGGAAATATTCCCAATCACAATTATAACATTTAGACAGGAAATATTCCCAATCCAAATCAGAACATTCAGACAGGAAATATCCCCAATCCAAATCAGAACATTCTAACGGGATATATTCCCTTGCCAAATCACAACCCGTCACAGAACATGGCATTTCAGAATATCTACATTGATCCAAACAACGCGAACAACATGTACTTGACACAAGTAGATGTCCTCCAAAAAAAAATGCAAATGCTTCAACAACAGATGGACAACTTGTCTATGTCAGGCAAACAAACTATCTCAGCGCAAGATCTATGTCCATGTCCATTTGACAAAGCGCTTTATATGACACCCTTCCCCCATGGATACATTATATCGAATTTGCCTAAGTATAATGGGAGGAAGAATCCTTTGGAACACATTAGAGAATTCTCAATGGCATGCATGGACATATCATATGACCCCACATACTTGATGAGTCTATTTCCGTGAACCCTTATAGGGATAGCACTGGAATGGTTTTCTAAATTACCATATGGTATACGATCCTGGGGTGAAATTAGCTGAGAATTTTGTCGAACACTTTTCCTTTAACATAGACAATGAAGTAACAATAGCAACCTTGTTCCACACAACACAAGAAGACGATGAAACTTTCACCACTTTCTTCTAGAGATGGAGAATTCTAGCTAGCAGATGTCCAGTTGAAATACCAGAAAAAAAGGTCACGATATTCCTTGAAAACATCAATCCAAAACTGAGAGGTGACTTAAGGGTACATTGTTGTACTTAATTTCTAGACTTGGTACAAAAGGGCATCATCCTTGAAAAATGCCTTATTGACAAAGGAGAAATAAAAGTACCAGGTAGAAACCCAGTTGTCCAACATCAAAATGTTCCAAATGATAGAAACAAATTCTGGTCTAGAAACAAAAATGTTACAGATGACGACATTGTTGATGCTAAAACAATACATACGGGACTAGTTATCACACTTAGAGGTTACAACCCCAATCAATACATGACGAATAGTCCAAATCAAACGACAAATTATGTCCAAAATTCACAACAACAATGACCACAAAGGAGATTTCCTACACGTGAATTTACCCCTTTAGGGCAACCAATCAAGACAATTTTCAAAGAGTTGATTAAACATAATCTCATTAAACCTTTGGAACCAAGAGAGTATGATCCTAGATAGTTTAAACCATCATGGTGGGATGACAATGCCTATTGTGACTATCATTGAACAAAAGGACACAACCTACAACAATGTCGACAACTAAAGAATATTATACAAGACTTTGTTGAAAACGGAACCATAGAGGTCAATGGGTAGAAAAATACCAAGAACAATGATCATAAGGTCTTCACAGACCCATTACATGACCACATGAAAGGCCTGGCCTCTAGTTCGGGAACCAAGAATAATCCATCAACCAATTATACCAATACCAAGTATGACTATGGTAAAGGCGCGATCATAAATCACCTCCGCGCTGAAAATGAAAATGTCAATACCATCATCATTAAGAAGCATCTAGAATGTCTTGTAAACACACGCAAAACTAAGATAACTATTCCAGGTCCTTCTTCTAAGCCACCTACACAAGCTTCCAAGTTTAAGTACAATCTTCTTGATCAACTGAGCAAAACCCCCGCACAAATATTCATTTTGGAACTATTGACGTTATCATATGAGCATCGAGCCATTCTTGACAAAGCTTTACAGAACACGACTATTCCTACAGACTTAGATGTCAATCATTTCGAAGAAATGGTGGGATATTTAACCAACTCACATCATGCCACATTTTCCCAATAAGATTACTCAACTGAAAAGTTTGATCATAATGACCCATTACATCTTGAAGTCCTAGTCCATCAAACCAAAGTCAGACGAATCTTGGTAGACGAAGGAGCAGGTTTGAACCTGTGTACCCTAAAATTGGTTAAGGCATTAGGATTATCAGAAGAATGTGTGGACACCTCTAATAGTATAGTCATCAAGGCTTACGATGATGAGGAAAGATCATCCAAAGGAGTTGTCACACTCCCTATCAGAATTGGCCCAACAATTATGAACACTAGCTTCCAAGTCTTGGATCTCACCCTTCTGTATAACTTGTTATTAGGTAGACCTTGGATACACGCAATGAAATTTGTACCTTCAACATATCACCAATGTCTTAAATTCTCGTATAATGGCACCGAGATCACAATTGATGGTGATCCAGATCCTTTTCAATATTGTACAAGCCTAAGGGAAATTCCACAACGATAGGTGCCAGTTAACCAAGAAGCTTCATCATCCACTTTATCTCTATACATTGACCCATCACATCTTACTAAGTCCATTTCATTCAAACCACCATCATCCACTCCTATTCAAATAGCTAAGGACCAATATGGAAAAGGCTTTAAGATAATGCAAAATGAAGGCTATGACATGCACAATGGGTTAGGACTACATCAAAATAGAAGGACAAAATCGATAATTGTCTCACCACGACTGAAATATCTAGGGCTAGGGTTTCAACCACTTAGAATTGGGTTTCCTAGTACTTCGTTACCATTTCAAGAGGAAGTGAGTGCTTGTGTAGACATCGAGATATCTCATGAACCACTTCCCCCAGTTTATGATGAATCTCTGACTCAAGCGATTGTGAATGGGATTTCCTTTCCTCTACCAGTACTATGAACATAGATACTCTATTTGGAGAATTGGACCTAATGATAAAACCCATACCAAAACCATCTAGTCCCCATCATAGGAAGTCCTTGTCCAAAGAAGAATGGAATAAACACTATTATTTGGAAACCCTTGATCATCCATCTTGGGCACCTGACAAACCATCTTCTGATGACTCAACCCTTACAATAGTCCCACATCAGAGTTTACCTACCCGTAGGAAAACGAACAAGAAGGAGTTAGTCCAAAACTTATGTGATCATGTTAACCACTCTATATTCACCTTGTCAGCTTCCACCTTTAATAACTCTGATGATGACATGCCTCTCATATATCCCAAACTTATCGACTGGGATCAACAAGGTACACCCATCATCGACACATTCGAGAACGACGAAGCAATTGTTGAGTTCATGGGACTTCGATAAGGCATACCAAGAGGGGATCATAAAGCTGGTTTTACCATAGACTTGGATGACAAAGCATATTTTGGGGAGTCTATTTACACCTCTAGTCGCAAAAATGAAAATAAAAATAAAAATGATGAGTCCCTAGGTGAAAACCGAAAGGCGCATGTGGACAAAAAAATAGTCAAAATAAAGGACGTATCCGAGGGCGAAAACCTCTCTGAGGCATCCAAGGATAGAGGTTTAAATATTCTCCTAGTTGAACAAGAAAAGTCACCAATGCTAGTAGAAGAGTCTATTGAAGTCAACATAAATACAAAAGAAAACCCTCGACACATATACTTTGCAGCATCATTGACAGAGGTGGAACAACCTGAGTTTAAGGAATTCTTTGCAAAGAGACATAAAATTTGCATGGTCATTTGCTGACATGCCTAGGCTGGATCTAGATCTTATATTGCACCATCTACCATTACAGCCAGGTATTAAGCCAATCAAACAGAAGTTAAGGAAAATGCATCCACAGATTGCTCTACTGGTGAAAGAAGAACTTAAGAAACTCTTGGATGTTGGATTTATAAGAACTATAGACTATGCAGACTGGATTTCAAATCTTGTACCAGTGACTAAACCAACTGGGGGCATCCACATTTGAATGGACTTTAGAGACATCAACAAGGCATGTCCTAAGGATGACTTCCCTTTTTCAAACATAGACATGATAGTAGATCTTACAACAGGATACGAGATGCCATCCCTCATGGATGGTTTCTCTAAATATAAACAAATCAAAATCGTAGCTAAAGACCAACATAAGACGGATTTCACGTGTCCATGGGGCACATACTGTTGGAATGTTATGCCTTTTGGGCTTAAGAATGCAGGAGCTACCTATCAATGGGCAATGACTATGATTTTCCATGACTTTATACATACTCTCATAGAATATTATGTAGATGAAATTATAGCTAAATCAGAAACAAGGGTAGATCATTTGAAGGTTCTAGACAAGATATTTCAGAGGCTAGAGAATTACAACATCAGGCTAAATCCAAAGAAGTGTGTCTTTGGAGTGAAATCAGGGAAACTTCTAGGGTATATCATTTCCAGAAGAGGCACTGAAGTAGATCCAGAGAAGGTAAGAGCTATAATAGAAATGCCTCCTCCAGTTAGCATTGGTCAACTAAGAACACTACAGGGAAGATTACAGTCCATCAGGTGTTTCATTGTACAACTGGCTGACAAAATACACCCATTTCAACATTTACTCAAGAAAGGAGTACCATTTGTGTGGACACCTAAATGTCAGGACGCTTTCCAACAAATCAAGGATTATTTGCTCACTCCACCTGTCTTAATGCCACCCATAGATGGAAAACCATTAATACTATACATTTCAGCAACTCAGTCAGCATTAGGAGCTCTTCTCGCACAAAATGATGATCAAGGTCATGAGAGAGCAATCTACTACATCAGTCGTACCTTGGTGGGATATGAATTAAATTACAACAACATAGAACGTTCTTGTCTTGCGGTAGTCTTTGCTACCCAAAAACTTTGTCACTATATGCTCAATCGCCAAACAATGTTGGTCGCAAAGATTGATCCACTCAAATATCTCCTAAGTAAAGCAACATTAACAGGTCGATTGGTTAAATGGGTTATGATACTTAGCGACTATGACATCCAATATGTGGAAAGGAAGGCTATAAAAGGACGAGTGATTGCAGATCAGTTAGTAGATGCACCCATGAAGGCAGACCATCATATGGTGGCATATTTTCCTGATGAATTTATCTTCAACATTGACACTAGAACCGAATGGAAACTATACTCTGACGGGTCACATACACAACGTGGTTTAGGAGCAGGTATCCTATTTGTTACACCTCAAGGCGATACCATTCCTAAATCATTCAGAATTTCTTTCCCTTATACCAACAACATAGCAGAGTATGAAGCCTTAGTGACAGGATTAAAAATGGCAGCTAAGTGGAAGATTAAGAGTCTACATGTTTTTGGAAATTCTCAACTTGTAGTCTGACAAGTAATGATGATTATGAGACTAAGGATGAGAAACTTGCCCCCTACAAACGCATGGCTGATAGTTTCAAGTAGTACTTCGATGGCATTACCTTTCAACAAATACCACGTATTCAAAATAATGCTACATATGCTATGGCAACCGTGGGTTCCTTATTAGATATTTTGAGCAATGTGCCTAAGTTTGAGTTCCTGGTTGAATAGTTGTTGGCCCCCACCTATGATGTCCCCGATTCTACGATGGTGTGTACATTGTCGGTCCTACTTCCCCTTGGTATAAAGACATTTGATTATCTAACTGACCAAACCTTACCTCTAGACTTGTCAGATAACCAACATAGAACCTTTATATGTAATTCAGCTAAGTACACCATCATCGGAGATACCTTGTATAGACGTACCTTAGATAACGCCCTAATGAGATGTCTCGATGCTAAAGAAGCACAAACAACCTTATGAGTGGTGCACGAGGATATATGTGGATCCCATTCTAGTGGTCCTACTTTAGCCCATAAGATTATGAGATTAGGTTATTATTGGCCTACAATGGAGAAAGACTCATATATCTTTGTAAAGAAATGTAAACAATGTCAGATACATGAAGATTTGATCAGAGCACCAGCACAGGAGCTTTGTCCAATTACATCACCATGGCCCTTTGTCCAATGGGGACTTGACCTCATAGGTAAGATACACCCTCCATCATCCAACAATCATAAATTCATCATAACCGCCATCGAATACTTCACCAAATGGATTGAAGCTATCCCCATGACCTACATCGTCGACACACAAATATCCAATTTTATCTTAAACTATATCATTTTTCGGTATGGTGTACCCCAATCCATTATCACAGACAATGGTTGCCCATTCAAAAACCAAGAAGTACGAACCAAGAAGTACGCCATCTATGTGAAGAGTTCCATATCAAACATCATTTTTCCACCCCATATTTCCCACAAGGTAATGGCCAAGCTGAGGCATCTAATAAAACCATTGTTAGAATCCTAAAGAAGACTGTCAATGACGTTGGTCATGACTGGCACCTATAGCTAAATCTTGCCTTATGGGCTTACCGCACAAGCATCTGTACTCCTACTAGTGCCACTCCATACTCCCTAGTATTCGGATCCGAAGCTATCTTACCTATCGAGGTTGAAATTATTTCCCTGAGGGTATCCTTGAAAGGTCACATTGACGATGAAGAATACCATGTATCCAGATTACAAGAGCTAGATTTACTGGATGAGCAAAGACAAAAAGCACTAGACCATTTGCAAGCACATCAGAATCATCTTCGTCGAAGCTATAATAGGAAAGTTCTAAATAGACACTTTGACATTGGTGACCTGGTTTTAATGGAAATACCAAGAATCAAGCCGAAGGAGAAAAGCCAGGAAAGTTTGAACCTAACTGGTTAGGGCCTTATATTATCACAGAAGCTTTTGGATCATGAGTGTACCAACTCTCTACTCCTGAAGGAGAGCCACTTCTATCACCAAACAATAGCTTGCATCTGAAAAGGTTCTATGTGTAGCTTCTTAGAGTCTTTGTCTTAACCAGAAAAATGCAAAAAAAATAAAAATCGTTACCTTAATGAAAACCTGGCAAACAGGCGTCTTCATAACACCAAAAAACAAAATTTGAAAAATCAACAAAAAAAGTAAAGAGAAATAATTCGTCCAATAGTGAAAACCGCTTCGGTGGTGCTATGGATAAGTACCATGGTGAAAATCTGGAAAACAGGCTCCATGTGTAATCAAACTCACTCTTTCGTCTACCACCATTCCAATCAGAATTTTTCACCATCCCTCATAATAAATGGTTGTCTTATCCATTGCTTGGAACAATTGACATCAAACATCCATTCTGTCACACTCCCCACTCCATCTCACATGTCTTATTCCCGACTAGGGGAAAATCCTTGTTTTGTGCCATGAGGACCTTGTACATAGCATTATACCATCAAAAAATGTCTTGATAAAATCTCAAAAATAGAGTCAAGTCAGTCATGTTAAGTCAGTTGTAGACATAGTCGAACTACGTTGCCTCTGTGACTGGATGTAGGCAAGGCCATCAGTCGATGTGCCCCCAAGGCATTAGGTCTGTCTATCTAGGTTTTTCATGTATCACACACATTAAAATCATGACTCTTTTTACATTCAAAGTCATTGGTCGTGTCGAACTACGAGGTCTTTGCATGTACAACATAGGCAAGGCTAATCAATTGATGAGCTCCCGAGACCACACTAGGTTAGTCCAATAGGGTTCATTCACATTCACTATCACACACGTTGCGTATCATCAGCTTAAGTAAATATTTTTATTCAGTTATTTCAATTAAAGTTTGGTTGAACTACAAGGTCTCTGTGTGTACAACGTAGGCAAGGCTAATCAATCAATGAGCCCTCGAGGCCACATTAGGTTAGTCCTTTAGGGTATCATCTCAAGTCATACACGTTCAACACACACACACACACACACACACTTTTAATCAGTCAAGGAATCAAAACAAGTCATGCACCAACAAGGCAACATCTCAAAACAGTCATCAAGTCAATATCAAACACATTGTCAAAGTGATCAACCTATGTCTTAGCAAGATATGTCTTTCTTGTCAACAAACGTCATCAAATTGTCATAGCCTCATGTAGCTTGTCACATCAACGTCATCAAGCTCCAACGTATTATATGGCACGTGTCTTTCTAAAACCAGGCTTTGTCATGCCTTATACAGATAGTCACCAAGTCGAAACCAGACTCAATGTCTTATTGCGGTATGTGTCATCCCTCACATTATGCTATGTCAAACATAAAAAATCAAACAATCCCACAAGATCAAGTTTTGGCGAATACTTTTATTTGTCTTTATGAATTTATACCTTATTTTGTCTTATCTTTTTATCGATTTGTGAATTAAGTCTGATTACTAGCTTTTTCAAGGATAACCCTGGAAGGATTTAGAGAAGCAAGGATGTCTCAAGACTCTTTTCATTTGGTTGTTGTCTGTCAACTATCTTTTTAACTTTGATTTTTTGAGTCATGTTACTAGTTTCCTCAAGGATATCCTATCAAGGGTTTAGAGGAGCAATGATGTCTCATGACCGGTCTTTTATTTGTTTGTTGTCTATGGTTTGTTAAGACAAAACGACTGGGGCAATCTTGTCCTTAGTATGAGTTAAGACACTCCTTGTCTACGACTGTCTGTTTTTCGCAAATGGATGACTTTGTACACTATGGTCTATCTCATATCATGGTGTGTACTATAAATTTGTGTCATGTCTTACCCAATGATGATAACAAGCAAGCATAGCATATTTGGAAATATATTGAAGATCATATGTTTTTCAATCAATCAACCTTCATTATTTCTTACTAATATTTTGAATTCATTCGTGCTAACATGTCTTTTTTCATACATAATGATAAAGTCCTATGACACAAAAAAAAATTACATAATCTGCATTTCCATACATTCTATAAAAATTTCATATAGTTACATTTCATTAACATCTTCATTACATATTTACGAAATCATTGCATAATAGGCATTCCATCATCATAAGATGCATAATAGAAACATTGTATGTACATTTCACCATCACATATAAATAACATCATATAGAACATTACATTCATTATCATAAGCATATAGAATCATCCATAACATCATAGACTGTATAAACTCATCATGTAGAAACATCCATCCATAACACATTCAAATTCAATTCCGTCAACTCCATAGCATTTTTGACCATCAAATTGACTTATCGGGAATATTTCCTGATTTTTTTGAAAAATTTCAAAAATTTGTCAATTTTCCCGAGAGGGCATACCCTAACCTATTTCATACTGGGGCACGATCGGGGCATATTTTCTTTGACACAACGCCGAAACAACATTGTATCAAAGAGGGGCAAACTGTAGACACCGAAAATTGGTCTAGGCCTGCGAGCACCGCTTTCGACATAATTTTCTATTATCCATGGTCATGATTAAATAATGTTAGTTATTTAATTACCTTTCTAATACATATTTCCTCTATTAATTAAATACCACTTTTTAATTAATTCATTAATTCATAATAACCTTTATTCAACTTGATTAATTAAATAAATCATATTTATTTAATTATGTCGCTAACTGGGTTGGGGCCCTAGCTCGGTTGGTTAAATCTTTCCTGTTGCAGGAGGTTGGTCACGAGGTCTAGTCTCCCCACCCCCGTGGTACCAAAGGGCGTGTCACGCTAGCTCCGTCGGTCACATTAAAAAGTTTACCAGGTGCACTGCAGTTTATAGGGGGTCATGCTACCCGATTCCTGCAATCTAATATAAAGAAAAAAGAAAAAAAAAATTATGTCGCTAACTAATTAATTCTTCCTTCTTAATTAAATAATTTATTATTTAATTTCCTCTTTTGTCATTATTCAACTATAATTAAATATTTATTATTTAATTATTCAATTCCACCTTTTCAACAGTCAAATTAAATAAATTATCTTTATTTATTTAATTAAATCTTTCATTTTCGAATTTGAATTAAATTAACATTTAAATCATTATTAATTCTTTATGTCACATTCTTCTATCATGCAATTATCTAAATCATTCACTCACCTTTTGACTCAAGATCTATTTTTAAATCCGCCAGTTATCTCCAGGTTCGATATCTGATCGTCTCTGCGAGAGGACTCTCTGTCACAATTAGTCAGTTAACTAGTTCTAACTCATGTGCATGAAAGCGTGTATTAATTAAATATCTTTATTTAATTAATTAATTCATGTATGCATTTTAATTCTTCATCTTCGAGTTCTAACTTTGTCTTTGTCATTCAAAGTCTATTTCTCCTATTTTCGAAGACTCTTAACTGAAGATTAAATTGTTTATTTAATCTGGAACTCTTGTTCTTTCTATTTTCGAACAGTCTTGACATAAGATGAATTTATCATTCTAATTTAATCTAAAAAATTTTAGTCTTTTCTAACTCACGTTCTATCTGACACAGAACTCACATCACATGACATTCATCAATCTCATCCGTCGATCTCTCTTTGAATCTGAGTCGATCGTTCAAAAACCCAAAATCTATAAAATGACCTGTCATTATCATTATTCCTCCTCCTAAAATCATACACTTTTGAGAAGAAACTTATCTTTGATATTTTGCTTAGACATTCAACAAAGTTATGCTTGCATCAATACTGAAAATTTGAGGGCAATAATACTGAAAAAACAAAATGGAGAAGGGCAATCGAGATAATTCGAAGGAGTGGATGCATATTCGGTGAGATATTTCCAATTGATTTATTTAGTTTAATTATGTTTACTTGCTTTTTTCTTTGTTGTTTTGATTTAGATTATTTGTTAGATTAGACTCAATCGTTTTAATCTGTGCAGCTATAGCATTAATCTCCATAAAATCTACGTTACACCCACCACTGAGTTTTAATGATTGGAACTCTATATAACAATGAAATTTACTCCATACTAAGAATAACCACTAACCAACCCCCTTAAATGAGTCAAAAACATAAAAATATATCCTATTGGTTGACACCCTAACATATGGCATTATAGCAGTGCCAAATCCATGGCTAAGGATGAATTACACTCAAAATAGGTAACTCAAATCAAAAGGCAGGTTGAACATTTATTTTTTATAGTCTGGCGACCCTTTGCATTCATGGCAAGTAGCTAGGAGCAAACCCCAAATCTTTATTTTTGGCATCCAAACCCATTTTTAAAATTATTATTTATTATAACATCCTTTTTGGGAGTTGGGAGTTAGGCGTAACTTATAAATAGGAATCATGGATGATGCAAGAGCATCCAAGCGGACTAGCAATCAACATCACCCAAAAACAAATTTTAGTTTCATTGAGTTAAAAATCTCCCAATTTTGGAAGGCTAGAGAAAAATCCTTTTGTAGGGGTCTATGGGGTACCATTACAAGTCTACACGCCGGTTTTCATGTGAATCAAATGACTTTGGATTTTTTCGCCTCTAGACACACGAATCTCTCAATTCAAAAATCAGTCATCTCTAAATTTTATGAGCAACATTATTGAGGCAATAAAAATTAATTTCCATGTTAATTTTGATGTTTATATTGATGACCATGTGGGAGCGTGAACACATTTGGTGAATGATGATATTCAATATTTTAAAGCAGTTAAATGACATTAAAACATATATATTAAAAGGCAGATTGGAGGGAATAGAGAGGGGCACACAACTACAGGGAAAAAGGAAGTAATTAATAATAAGAAAATGTAAATTAAAGGAGGGGAGAAAATCACACAAACAGAGAGGAGAAACTAAACAGTTTATAATAATAATAAAATTGCATTTAAAAATTGCAGGGAGAATGTAAAGAGACTACACAACCAAAGGATGGTTTTATCCAACATATGGAAGTAAGACCATTAAGGAGGCATGCCATTTAGTATGGCATTTAAATTTTAAAAGATAAAAAAGAATGTATGGAGCAAAATCAAAGACAAGTCACATAGCCAAAGGAGGTAAATAGTTTGCATTTAAAAACTGAAAGTAGAATGTAAAGAGCTTGCACCCATTGGAAGGAGTAAGTCTATGAAAAGGAAAAGAAGTAAAAAATGCAGATGAGAAGAATGAGAATCTATAAGTTGTGTCTCTAAGAAGAGATGAAAGAGTATGTGGTAGTCGAAATAAAAAATTAATAAAACATTGCTTGTAAAAAGAGAGCAAGCTACGCTAGGTTGGGAATGTATACACTCATCTAGAGAGGTATACCATGAGTATAGTGTGGTCAACACAAAATATTGTGTCCAATTCAAAATTTGGAGTAATAAGAGAACACCAATATGCAGAGTGTGATAGAAACAGGAGGAGTGCAAAGTCCACTAGTTTGAAGAAAGATGAAAGAGGAATTGCAGAGAGTGAATAGAGTACCTATGAGAAAAATAAAGGACATAAAAGGCCAACATTGTACACATTTTGTAATTTTTATTACATATCTATTTTGTTTTAGTAATTGAATAAAAGTGATGAATGTTTGGTTGCAATATTTGCTTGGATGATATTTAAATTTTGGGCATAGTATTGTGAGTTAAATTGTGTTTTGTTGCAATCTTGTTGTTGTGAGTTGTGGGTTTGTTGTGAGAGAGTTCCCCTTTGCACCATATGGTATTAGAGAAGGGAATCTTGAGAGTGGAGAGAACCCACCAGGACCTACGAGTAGATTAGAAGTGCGGCGAAGAAGACCTTGTGTGAGGATTGTAGATAAAGAGAAGCCCTAAGAAATTGAGAGCTAGGGAGTTGTGAAAAGAAGTGTGATTATAGATTACCGAGCATGAGGTGAGAGTTGTGAAAGATTATAGCTGATGAGATGGGTATAGTCATAAGGAAGAAGCCCATGATTTGGGAAGCGTGGAGATGGTACAAATAAAATAATACATGGAGGATGATTGTGGATATAAATAAGCGATTGGATAAGTTAGATAAATTGGAAGCATAATTGAGTGGACAAAAAGACATGAGAAAAGAGAATGAGGATGGAATGAATAGTAAAGATCTTGGAGCAGTGGTAGTCGAAGAGGAGAAAAATGAAGATGCAACGATGGAATGCAAAGGATGAGGAAGAAGATGATTTGTTATCATAGATTTTGGCAGTGGAGAATGAATGGTTGGAGAAGACCGCAATGATTGAAAGCGGGAAGATAAACATCACAACAAAGAAAGTAAAAGTTATTGATGTAACCGATGGTGAATTTGTAGAAATGAATGAAGAGGTAAATCTTGTTGCATTTTGTGATGATTCTTTTGTATTTCCATTTGAGGTAGTTAGGATTGAAGAGTGTGGAAAAGAAACTATGGAAATATTTAATTTCCATAAGGTATTCGATGAAGATTTGTATACAATAGGCTGTGATATGAAAGTTTGGTGGAGGATGTCAATTACTAGTGGGATGGATCCCATGAAGGAGAGGAGAGGAGAGGAGAAATAATTTTGTGGAGGACGGAACATGGTGGATGTAAATCCATGAGAGGAGAGAAGAGTGGTGAATGGAGTCGTGGGAGGAAGATGACAGTTGTTCTAGCATGGTGCTAGAAGAGGAGGTAAAAGAATTGATCTTGTGCACTTATCCCAATGATGGTGTTTGTTGCAAGTTGGTTGCAACTTGTAAGAGTAGTTTGACTACTCAACTCCACCTTTGAGAGCCTATTCTCACAAAAATCCTATCCGACGTGTTTGATATAGGAGCATCCAAGAACACTGGCAATCAACATCACCAAAAAATAAATTTCAGTTTCACTAAGTTTAAAATCTCCTAATTTTGGAAGGTTGGAGCAGAATACTTTTGTAGGGATCCATGGGGTACCATTCCAAGTCTACACACTAGTTTTTGTGCAAATCAGATAACTTTGGATTTTTCCACCCGTGGACACTCGAATCTCTTAATTCAAAAATTAGTCATCTTCAAATTTTATAAGCAAGATTGTTGAGGCAATAAAAAATAATTTCCATGTTAATTTTGATGTTTATATTTATGACCATGTGGGAGTGTGAACAAGTTTGGTAAATGATGATATTTGACATTTTATCCAATTCACAAAGAAGTTAAATGCACATTAAGAAATATATATTAAAAGAAATATTGGAGGGAATAGAGAGGGGCACACAACTACAAGAAAAAAAGAGATATAATTAATAATAAGAAAATGGAAATTAAAGGAGGGGAGAAACTCACACAAACAAAGAGGGGAAACTGAACAATTTATAATAATAATAAAATTGTATTTAAAAATTGCAAGGAGAATGTGAAGAGACTATGTAGCCAAAGGATGGTTTTATCCAGTATGTAAGAGTTGTAGGAAAAAAAAATGGAGAGGCTTCAACATATGGAAGTAAGACCATTAAGGAGTCATTCCATTTAATGTGGCATTTAAATTTTAAACTACAAAAATAAATGCATGGAGCAAAAGCAAAGACAAGTCACATAGCCAGAGGAGGTAAACAATTTGCATTTAAAAATTGAAAGTGGAATGTAAAGAGCCTGTGCCTATTGGAAGGAGTAAGTATATGCAAAGGAAAAGTAAAAAATGTAGATGAGAAGAGAAATAAGCTACAGGTCGTGTCTCTGAGAAGAGATGAAAGAGTATAGGGTAGTTGGAATAAAAAATTAATAAAACATTGCATGTAAAAAGAGAGTAGGTTGCGCTAGGTTGGGAATGCACATTCTCATCTGGAGAGGTATACCACGAGCATAGTGTGTTCAACACAAAAGAATGTGTAGAGTTCAACATTTGAAGTAATAAGAGAACACCAATATGCAAAGTGTGATAGAAACAGGAGGAGTACAAAGTCCACTAGTTTGAAGAAAGACGAAAGAGGAATTGCAAAGAGTGAACAAAGTACCTATGAGCAGAAGAAAGGACATAAAAGGCCAACATTATACACATTTTTTAATTTTTATTTCAGATCTAGTTTATTTTAGTAATTGAATAAAAGTGATGATTGGTTGCAATTTTTGCTTGGATGATATTTAAATTTTGGTCAGAATATTATGAGTTAATTGAGTTTTGTCGTAATCTTGTTATTGTGAGTTGTGTGTTTGTTGTGAGAGAGAGTGCCCCTCTACATCAATGGAGGTACCATGTGGGTCTTGAGCTCTAGTGGAAACCTAGAAGCAATAACTTGAAATTTTGTGCACTATATCGATAGGGTTCGAGAGGAACCCATAACCTAGAATTAGAATTGGCATGAAACTAGTTGGCATCGAGCTTGGAGAAGAAAAAGGAATTGAAATTCACATGAGACTAATTTTGTTAAGCCCAAAAGAGAAACAAGGACTAGTACCAAAGGGGTCATGAAATTTAGACTCAACAAGGATGTTGGAATTGGAATCTAAGGTCCTGGGTTCCAACTAGGGTCAAGGGAAGAAATATGAGTTGGGGTAGAAGAGGACTCATAGTCAAAACAAAAGGTTCTAGGTTCCAAGTCCCTTTCAAGTTCTAAGGTTCAATGAGCTCAAAGATAAGACAAATGGTGTGGATCAGACCTCAAGAGGGAATAGGAAACCAAAACCTAAGGTTCCTAGTTCCAAGTTCATTTTTGGGCCTGAGGTCTAACAAGGAACTATTAGGGGATTTATGAGGGTTGAACCTTGTGAGAAACCTAGAACTTAAAAATTTACATTCCAAGTTCCAAATCCTTTATAATATCTAGGGTCCAATAAGGAATGGAGGCAAACCCACATAGGAGGTAGGAAGAACTAAGGAAATTAGACAATGGGCTCAATGCAAGGTTCCCATCAAAACTCAAGGTCTAATGGGCACCCAAAACATATATAGGGGAAGAGTGTAGAAGAACATGGAACTGGAACCAAATGTTCCAAAACCACATTGGGGTTCAAGGCACAAAATGCAACTAAAGGATAAGAGTGTCCATAGATCATTGAAAAAATACTCAACTCCACCAAAATTTGATCGAGTCCCAACACTTCCTACCATCCTCGATACTAAGGATTATCATACCCTTGTATTTAGTGATAATTTTGATTTTTTTTATGGATCCTGTAGAGCCTCTTTAATTTCTAGTTAACTTGGTGTGACTAGGTATACACACAACTCAGAGGACCTAAGAATCCCTAATTGAACAATTCATCTTCCATAAGAGGGTTAAATTTAATTATCAACAAGGGAGTCATAAAATTTAGACAGTGTTGGAAAAACATATGTGTTCACAGATCCTAGACACATCCTACATCAATGGAGTATAGTCAAATACACATGTACAAAAAGACAATAAAATATGGAAAGTGAAATGAATTGCCAATTCACAACATAGAGGAAATAAATATAAATTGCTACCTTATGCTACAAGTACCTAATGCTTAATATTGTAACTGTCAACTGTTAAAACTGTAGTATCCTGTCCTAGTTGATTCCTCTAGAGTATGAAACCAAACATGAAGCTACAAAATTCAATTTAAAACTACATAATTCAATTCATGAATTACAACACACGCATATAACTGGAAACTATGAATTGGATTCAACAATGCATTATCTAATCTAATAATATAAATTGAAGTAGGTTAGTAGTACCTCAAGTGGACCTTTCTTGAGTTGCTTCTTCCAAAAAAGTTGTCAAACACTCACTTACTCAGCAAATCATGATATTAAACCAATTTCCTTTATTGCATTCTAACTTTGAACTCTTACATAAAATCCAATAAGAATTTGTTGAATATCTTTTATTCAATAACACACATCCTATTGCTGCAACTACTAAGTAATAATGGAAAATAGATAAACAACTAACTAGAAACTATCAACTAGATTTCCTCCTCAACAAAAGAACCCACTATATAGGGTCTGTGAGGAGTTTCATTATTCATGGACTGAAAAAAAAACTCATAGAGAAATTGTCAACTCTCCCTCGAAGATAGGAAGAGGACTTAGTCTAAAACAAAAAACAATAATGATAAAGCAAGAGTAGAGAATCCACATTCAAATTCTATGCCCAATAGTTTAACTGCTTTAATAGAGACATGTTCCTAAGAACAATCTTGTCATAAATTAGTCCTACTGAGAGTAGACTCCTTCTTCCCCTGGCAGTCTTATTTGGTGAGAAAGAGTGTTATGTGGTGACCACTCACAAATGATCAATAAATGATCACCTTCATTTCCTTCTAAAAGTGTCATGCCTTTTTCGTTTGACTTCTTTTTTGCAACCATCCACAGTCCTTATGTAGTGGGCTGAGAAACCTGTTGTTGTGGGTTGACAGTCCTTCTTGCTGCAAGGTGTTAGTCTTATTCCTAAGGAGTCCACATTATTAAAAATCATAAATTAAACATAGAATCATACTAAATTTCATAGAAATATATGCATTCATACATACATATATCAACATAACATATTTCCATTTGTACATACTTAAAACTGCTTAAAAGTGAATAAAAGGCATATAAAAGGTATGTAAGGTCTTGTTAATGTCTTTGAAACTTAGCAAAAGAAATGATAGGAGCATAAAACAGTAAAAGGAAAACTAGCTAATGATTGATCCCATTAGATCCTAGTGATTCTAATATAATTATTTAAATTGGTGAGTACCTTTCTCTTGAAGAATTATTTATACATTCTCAACTTATGCATGAATTTCTTAACATATTCTCTTGGACACATGAAGACATTCCTAATATAGATAAGAAAAAATCTTATCTATCCATCATTCTCATCCAAAATGTTAAATCTGCCATTCCTCAATCCACTTCTAAGAGTTGGAATTGGATGCAAAGCAAGGCCATGTTATTGGAATGAGAGACTGCATAAACTCTCAATAAAATTAACCATATTGAGCATATCCCATAGGCATCAAGGTTCATATTGGTGAGAGCCTTGTTTCATTTTCCCTATTTGTGTGTATTCCTTAGCTCAATTAGAGGTGTAGCCATGTGTAGAATAGGAGATTTTTTATGTATTATTCTATTGTTTTATTACATAATTTAGCTTACACAATTATGAATCAACAATTTTTGCATCTTTTTGTCATTTTTTTCGCGTCAAAAATTGTCACCCTTAATAATTTCACACTATTTTTACCTCCCCCTATGTGCCTAGACCTAATTGTGCTTATGATTTACTTGTTTATTATCATTTTTGGGAAATTAGACTAAAATTAGAAATTGATAGTTATTATTTATTGAACAATGTACAAATCCCCCAAATTGGTCTAGACTAGGGTGTCCAACACCCCTATCCAAACTAGGGCGCCCAATGCCCTTGTCCAACCTATTTTGGCCCCAATTTGAATGTATCGATGTTGGCATTTTAATATTTAAAAATCCAATTTTGTTTGTTGGCTATTAGTATTTGATTAGTGAGAAATTAAAGAATTGCATACAAATACAAGTCATTTTTATCATTTTAAATCTAGCAAGAGCTAGCAATTTTAGAGAGAAAATTGAAGATCCTAAAATTAGTTGAGACAATTAAAGGGCTGAATTAGCAACATTATTACAACGCTTTCATCAATCAAGATCATGCTTGCAAGTCATTAGGAAAAAGGAAACAATTATGTGCGAGAAGCCATTATGATCAATCATACAAAATGTAGACATTTAAAATTGACCACTTTCGTTTGGTCAATTTACCCCTAATCAATCAATTTTATATCCTCTACATTGATTAAATAATACCCTATTATTTAATTAATATTCAATATCTCAACCTTCATCTTAACCTATTTCTTCTACTATCTTTAAATCCTAGCCTAAAGTAAACGATTACCTTTAATTATTTATGCCCATCACTTATCCCTTTCCTCCAAAAATTAAATAAATAATTTATTTATTTAATTCCCCTCATGTCACATCCTCCATAACCTTCTTCTATTTATGATTAACTTGCATAATATTTGATTAAGGATGTGCACATTCCTGTCACATCCTCCATAATATGCAAGTGGCCCCTAATTTCTCTCCATTAGCCTAATCGTCTTCTTAATCCCTCACTTGCACATTCTAATCCATTGATTATCTAACCTAATCAAACCCCTTGGTCAAACCCCTAATAAATACTACCCATACCCCAATGGAATTTTTATAATCTACCCACATCCCCAAATGAAATTTTAAATTCCATTTTATTCATCCAACACTTTCTGATGAATTTTTAATTCATCGCCCCCTTCCCCAAGGATTATTAAATTCATTTTCCTTCTCCCCATGAGGATTTAAGGAAATTTTTAATTCCCTTTTGTCACATCCATTACCTATGGTACTTCAGAGTACTCCCATCTTGTCTCATGCATCCACATGATGACAAGATTCATCATCTTGTGGGTTGAGATGAAGGCATCTCAACCCTTGATCTTCTTCCCCCTTTCAATCTCCACCGTCCATTCCCACCTCCCTTGGCTAAATGACTAACACTTAGTCATTTTTTGAAATCTATCACATTCATTCAATCATTCACCATTCTACTACATTCATCTCAATTTATCAAGCCTTCACACACCTTCATGCTATGATTGCATCCATAGCCAAACCTAACCATATTTGCATCCAAATCAAGCAAAAACTGTTGAGAAAAAGGTGTCTCAAACTTACTGGTGTAAGAGGCATTGATCAAAGGTTCATCGCCTTGACAGGTGAATTTCGGCAGGATGAGATGGCGAGTCTCCTCGACATCCCGATAAGCACTTTGGGCTTCAGGCTTCGGGTTCATGGGTTGGAAGTAAAGGTTCATCGAGCTAATAGGTGAATTTTGAAGGGACTTAGTGGATATTCTCCTCGAAATCTCATTAGCTTCTTCGAAGAGACATTACAATGTAAAAGGGAGTTGTTTTGTAATCCCTTTGACATTCTGATGGACTGCAAGAAGGGACATTAGATAGACAAGTCAATGTCAAAGGGAGTTGATTTGTAGTCCCTTCAACATTTTGATTGAAGGAAGGATCTCTTCATCAGAGGGAATGATGGATATCAGCGAGATCTTTTAATGTAAGTCCCTTTGACATTTCGATAGAATGTTTGCAAAGTTGGTGTGCTAGTATCGAAGAGACATATCATTATCGACATGACAACAATGGAAGTCCCTTCGACATTTTGATAGGATGGGTTAGAGCCTGCATTGTATTGTAACTATGTATTTGGTTGTTGAATAATACAATGGATCTATGCTTTTGTAGTGTGGGGTGTTTTACTTGAAAGGGTTTTCCTCGCGTAAATATTTGTTTTCATTCCTTATGTTCCATCTTTCTTGTTTAATGATTATGTTTATTGAATCTATTTAATGCATGTTGTTGAAACTGGTTGATCTTGTGTGATCTAAAATTGTATGAACTTTACTCTAAGGATTAATGGTGGGAAACAAACTATGTCTAATTATGCTTTATGGCATAGTAGTACGTACTTTTGAGGCTATTTGAAGAAACGCAATTTATCGAAGGCACCTACTAATATCAGATGTTCGTTTTGGGATGAATCCATTTCCCTTCAATTGATATTAGAGCTTTCTTCTGGGATTTGCTCATTCCTAGTGTTTCTGGTTCTGGGTATTCCTTTTGTGAAGATTTCTTAGTTTGGCAAGCTTAAGGAAATATGAAGGAATTGGTTGAAGATTGATCCTTTTGTGAGTGGAAGTTTTTTTAATTTTTTGTTTCAGTTTCAAGAGACAACACACAACTTGAAGGATGGTGAAGATGAAGAAAATGGAGTTGGTCATATTGAAATGATGTGATCTAAAGCTCGTAGTTGACAGCGAAATAGTCTTGATGCATGGGGTCGGATTTTTTGCTTTGTGGTTGTGTTGCAACAAATCTTTCATATTGGGTGTTTGTGTGAGAGGCTTCCTAGTGACATGGAGAAGCTTGGGTTATTTTTCAGCTATTGAGTAATGTGCTTATTTTGGGTGTTTTTTCTTGGTATTTGAAGGCATTGCTTTTGTTACCTTGATTGCATGTAGGCTATGGTTGATCATTGGATGATTTGGAAGCTTCTGCAATAGTTTGTCTCCCTTGGATGCATGTGCATGTTGGTGGTTGTGGAGTTGTCCTAAAATGGGCCTAGAGTTTCTTAATTGATTTTTCCTTTTATGGATGCTTTGTACTTGCATGGCTCAGATTCATGTTTCTTGGATATGAGGGTTTTATATATTTTCATAAAAAATTTATGGTTATGCTCATCTATGATAATCCGTTATTTTGGTTTAACCATTATGGTGTTTTTTGTTTTAGAATTTTGAGTCTTCCAAATGTGAAGTGGGTGCGGATTCACATGGGTGTTTTTTAAACACAATGGTTTTGCAAGTTTTATACAGTCAAAAAAACTTGTGGTTTTGTGGAGTTGCGATTAAGCTATTTTCTAGACCCTGGCTTTTAGGGTGTTACCGGATGAGATAGTTGTAGTTTTGCATGCATGCTTTATGCATAGTGTGAGGAGGTGAGATTCATTCTCTGTATGGGAGTGTTGGTATGTGATTAGTCACTCAACATTTTTGTGGTGATGCTTAGTGGATTCCTAAACTATGGTGCTCGGGTTGTGGACCTATTTGGCAAATCAAATTTGTGTATGATCTGGTGTCTGCGTCATGTGGTCTACATGACTATTCTTTTTTAATCTCAATTTGTTTATTACTAGTGCAATGATGGGTTTGCATGTTTCAGTGTATTGGATCTATGAGTTATATAATTTTGTAGGTGTCTATAGCCTATTGATTGAAGTGGGATAATTTGGAAGTGAACTGTCTATATCCACGGGGCTGATTTAGTTTTGATGTAGACTATATCAGTTGGCCTTGTCTATGGTCACTTGTGCATTGGTGTGGTTGTTTTGGGATGAGAGAATGGATCATGTTTGAGTACCTAGATAGTCATTTATGGGGACCTATAGCATGTGTATCACGATGTCATGAATAGCTTGGATACACAACTTGGTGTAAGTTTTTGAAAGTGATGGTATTTTTGCTTGGTTTGGAGATCTTGGTGCCACTTGGTATTGTTGTCAGAGTTGGACATGTTGATTTTTGGACTTGGAGGATTTTCAAATTAGTAGATGTTTGGTCATGATGCTTGGAGAGCTCGATTGTCATGGCTCAATGGGAGCTTTAGCAGTGACTTGGTCATGATACTTGAAGAGCTCGATTGTCACGATTCAGTAGGAGCTTTAGCAATGACTATGGGTTTATCACTTAGTGATGGATGATCTTCTTTAGTGTTGCAGATGTTACTAGGAGGAGCTCTTAGATCTTGTTGTTGCAGAAGGGTTCTTTCACATTTTCATGGACACTATTTGGAGATGGGTAATCTTCATGATATTAAAGATGTGTATCATCTTAAAGACATGGAGGACTCTTGTGGTCTTTGGGTTGAGGTGTTGGTGGTGCTTGAAAAGTGATGTTGGTTTAGAGTTTTCTTTTCTTAAGTCATGATATACTCTTGATTCTAGATTAGTGTTTTGGCATAATACATTAATCTTGAGACCGTGTTGTGTTCACTTGGAGAATGTGATCTACTAAGGAGGATAGTAAGATCATTATGTCATGATAAGTTCCCGATTCAGATGATTGGAGATTTGACAGTGGTATGGTGATTCTTCGTGTTTTGGGTGCATTGGTCATATGCTTGAGAAATTCATGATAGTGTAGTGATGCATTTGGAGTTTAGCATGAGATGATTGTTTTTAGGTGCTTATGGATACATGGATAATGAGGTGAGGCTATGTTTCTCTTGAGATGAGAGAAGTGTTGTTGAGATGGTTACTCTTGATGAGATTTTAGTAGAAAGTCCGAGAAACCTACACCTTGGTTGGAAGTGAGTTCAATAGAGACCTATGAGGAGATTGCTCTTGGAGGAGTCATGATGGCATGCATATCTTAGAGGAGCATTCTTGTTCCCACTCTTGGTCTACTCGATGACTTATCACTTGAGAGGTAATGCCCATTATTTCTCTCAGGTGCTTTATGCTTTCTTTCATAGACATGGATCTTGAGCTGCTAATAGATGTTTATGAAGGATTCATTGTGAGAGATGAATAGCATGGTTATCTCTTTGGCATTGAATTTTCATTTATGATGATCACAGAGAATGATAGTGGGCTGATTTCCTAAGATGGGAAATGGAGTAGTTTGATCTTCTTTGAGAAGCTTACATCCATGTAGATACATTATGCATATGTTATGTTTGATCTCTTAAGGTTGAAAGAGGTTGGATGTTGTTATTAATTTTATATTAGGGTTGTGAAGGAGATCTTACTTGACATATTTGGAATTTAGGTGTGTATGTAGAAGGGCATGCTACATGTTTATGATTTGCAGATTTTTATTTTTAGTCTGGTTCTTCTTCCTGTATGTTCAGATTCATATGACTTTAGATGTGAGATTTATATGTGGAGCTACGATTATCACTAGTTTTTGGTCATGTGTTGTCACTTAGGTGATGACATGGAGGTTATTCTATCTCTTTCTTTTGTCAGATATGGAGAACATGGGAGAGCTGTGGAAGATTGTTGAGAGAGATGTTTCTTGCAGTAGTTGGTTGCAGGATTTGCAAATAATTGTGGATGGTACTTGGTATTACATGGCTATAATTTCTATGTGTTGTGATTGGTATACTTGTTATGCCTTGGATATTTTTTAGATTCAGCATTACCCATGTAGTGGGAGTTCCTGGATGTGTTTGGTCTTCTTCAATTGGTTGGCACATGGAGCTTCTATTTGTAGTTGATGGGTTGGCTATGTAGGTGGAATGAGTTTGATGATGTGGATACCTTCAAGGTACATGTGATTGGATGGATTAGCACTTGTTGTGGATGCTATTTTTAGTCACGTGGGTTAATCAGTTGGATGGGAGCAGTCAATTTCCTTATTGTTGTTCTAATTGATGTTCTATCTCATTTTTTGGAGGATGACTTCATGGTTGTGTTCAAATTGTGTGCTTGGAAGTTGATGTTGTTGATGCTTTTGTATAGCTTGTGAGCACAGTGGAGTGGTGGCAGTATTTTGTAGCCTTTGCTATTAGTTGGATTTGAAGCTTGTATTCTTTAGATTGGTGCATATACACCATGGATCATTCATTTCCCTTGGAGGATGGATAAAAATATTGCCTAATATGGTGGACATCGTGGATGATGTTGTAGGTGTCTAGGGTGGTACAATTATTTTGAGCATTTATTGGGAGCCAATAAGTTCTTCGTCAAGTGGGAGAATGTTGAGAAAAAAGTGTCTCAAACTTACTGGCACATAAGAGGCATCGACTGAAGGTTCATCAAGTTGACAAGTGAATTTTGACGTGATGAGATGGTGAGTCTCCTTGACATCCTGATAAGCACTTCGAGCTTCGGGCTTCAGGTTCACAGGTTGACAGTAATGGTCCATCGGGTTGACAGGTGAATTTAGATGATACTTAGTGGATAATCTCCTCAACATCCCATTAGCTTAATTGAAGAGACATTACAATGTCAGGAGGAGATATTTTGTAGTCCCTTCAACATTCTGATGGATTGCAAGAAGGGACATCAGAGAGATAGGTCAATGTCAGAGGGAGCTAGTTTGTAGTCCCTTCGACATTCTGATGGAAGGTAGGATCTCTTCATCAGAGGGAATGATGGATATCAACGGTACATTAATGTTCCCTTCAAAATTATGATAGGATGTTCACGAAGTTGGCGTGATAGTATCAAAGAGACATATCATTATCAACAGGACAATAATGGAAGTCGCTTCAACATTTCGATAGGACTTTGATAGCGGTAAAAGGTAAAGACAGTTAAGCTTACTTGTGATCGCTTGATTGGAATGGAAGTTGGAACACCATTTTTTTTGGTTAACACTTGAGAAGTCTATATTTAATGTTGTAGTGCTTTGGAACAGTGAGAAGAGAGATTGGATTCAGAGGGGTTATGCTGTCGGATTTTCTCTAGATGGAACATGATGTAAATTGTTGGAAAAGTACCTCAATTTACTGGCTTGGATCTCTAAGAGAGGCTTGATGAATTTATGCCCTTATTGCTTTAATGAGGTGTTCTCATTTTGGTCAGCATGACCCTTTTGGTCATTGAGACTCAGCCTGATCGGCAAGACCCCGAGGGTTGTCATAGCAATGGGCCGACGGGCGTAAAGTTGGAAAAATGTTTGTTGGCCTCAGCTTTATCGACATAGCAGTTGTCTATCGGCAGAAGGAAATGCTAAGTCTCATCGATGTGCCAATGTCTTGCATCAACGACTACTATCGACTTCATTTGATGGTGTTGGCTACTTTTCGCGGCATTTGAAGGCATGCACGACTATTAAACTTTTCGCCGAGCGGAATTGCCTGTGTGCATGATGCGTGGCAGCTTGTCAAAGAGGTGAGTGCAACAAAGAGAAGGTGGGCCCCGAGCTACTTTATGAGAACGGTTGTCTGGCCATGGACACTTTTCTGCGCCTCAGGAATTCCTTGGGGAATCTAGCGGATACCGCTAGAGATTCCCCGAAGGAGATCTAGCGGCTTTCACATAAGCTAAGCGGAGTGCGCGAGCAGTGGACACATGGCAGCCTTGGAAGCTCATTCTAGGAGGGCTCATGGGAATCTTGGTGATTCCCTCCTGAATGCCCCGAAACCTCCTGAGCAACGGACGTGTGGCTTGTGGGACCCGATAGAGCTAGCAGTCGGTGTTTTGGCTATAGCGGATTATTGTCGGCTTAGAATGTGATGAAAGAGTTAGCAATGGCGAAGGGTTTTTAGAGCCCGATGACATTTGACCGATCACTGCTCAGTCAAGCGGTGGAACGAATCATAGTGTGACACGTGGTGATTTCTCACCAGTTGTTTTTGCACCGTTGTTGCAAAACAACATTAATTGCTGGAAGATGGATCGGTGAAAAATTATATTTTATGCAGTGATATGAGATCGGATTTTGGTGGTTGGTAGAGCCTGAAATTAGTATTTTCTCTGCAATGAATTATTGCAGGGGTGGCTCGATGCAGGATTACAGGTGGATCTGATCCGAGATCGATTTGGCATGTCAATGAAAAACTAAAATGAATGCACCCTAATTGGTGGTTATATGGAGACTTGTAATAGTCAGTCTTGACTAGAAGTCGAAGAGATTAGAAAGAGAAGGATACTGAATTTTGTTTTGTATTCACTATATGCCAAAACAACATTGTAACAGTGAGTGCATGAAAACTCAAGTGTTGTTATGAGCTAACTATCAGAGAGTGAGGACTGTAACTCTGTATGTAATCTTTTGCTTATTGTAATACAAAGTGTCTTTCTCTTGGTGTGGTGGGTTTTTTCTCGAAAAGGTTTCCCCACGTAAATTTGGTGTTATCTCTGAAATCATTTTATTTATTTTACTCTTGTTACCCTGCATGTGTTCATCTTAAGTGTTTTAATGTTTTAAAACTAGTCTTTGCACGTCTCCTTTGTGGTTTTAGCGTTAGGAAAGCATTTCCGCACTGTTGCTTTTCCTTTCATAAATCTCCAAGTAAAGGCTTAGAGCCTACATTGTATTGTAATTATGTATTTGGCTATTGAATAATACAATGGATCTATTCTTTTGGAGTGTGGGGATTTTTACCTGAAAGGGTTTTCCCCACGTAAATCTTTGTGTTCATGTATTTTGCTCCATCTTTCTTGTTTAATGATTTTGTTTATTGAATTTGTTTAATGCATGTTGTTGAAACTGGTTGATCTTGTGTGATCTAAAATTGTATGAACTTTCATCTAAGGATTAATGGTAGGAAATAAACTATGTTTGATTATGCTTTATGACATAGTAGTACATACTTTTGAGGCTATCTGAAGAAACACAGTTTACCGAAGGCACCTACTGATCACAAATGTTCATTCTGGGATGAATCCATTTCCCTTCAAAAACAAGTCATTATGTTGCCAAAATCAACATAGAGCACACAACAAATAACATTAAAGGGGAAATCTCTCCATCAAGCTCAAAGAGGACTTCAATTTCATGGGTTTCTTGTAGGTTTAGCTTCATCTTGGCCCTAATCTGAGTGTTTGTTCTTGTTTTCATCTCTTGCTTGGTTTACATTTCCTTACAATTTTTAGATAGATAAAAACACTTGCACACACCAAATTATGAAGATGTATTTAGTTATCCTCTACATGCTAGCTACAACAATCTATCATGTTTTGGGAGCTAACCTTTTGCAGGTCTATCAAACAATCAAGGTATTCATAAATCAATATTTATGGCAACTTGTGGTGTGGCATCACTTCATCAAGGATTTCACATCAAGGTAACATTGTCATTTATCATTTATTATTTTAGTCAATTATTATTGTTTTATCCTTTGCTCGACCTAGGGTATGCCCTCTTGATCATCATCATTTGTTGTACATGGAGGTAGAAATACCAAAACATGGTTTGACTTAGGTAAGCTCCTGTACAACACAACCTTTCCCCTCTTTTCATGCAAGCAAGTCAAATTTGAAAGATTTATTAGAATTGTGAAAAACCACAAAACCATGAGCCACAGGATCAAACAATGAACAAAGACACCTTCCACGCAAGAGATCTGCAAACAATATGCACAATATTCCTCAACAAGAAAAATCTCCAGAAGTAAGAGACTATCAAGAGATATGAAATCTTGAGCTAATCTCAAAAGAGATAATTACAATGAGGGTTGAGTGCTATATAGGAGCAAAACCCTAAAAGAATTAAAAACACTCCTAAGTTTAGCTTAAGTGCATAAGAATAAATTAGACTATAATCAATTAAATAGTAATTAATTATTATCTAATGCATGATTACTCTAACACCCCGCCTTAAGATAAACTTAGGGAGTAGCTAAAAACCCTAAAAAGAGAAAGCATGATGGGTCCCGACAAACAAGGCCTTGTTCGGTACCCATGTACAAAAAAAAGATTTCTCAAAATTGGAAAAAAAAAGGAGAAAACCACAATGGGAGAAAATTCCTCTCCAAAAGAGAGAAAGGCGAATGAAGGATTGAAAAAAGCCTCTAAATCAAGGTGTGAAGGACCAAGAAGCCTCCAACCAAACAATGTCCTGAAAAGGAGGAACATGTAGAACATCACAAAAGCATGAAGAAGTTGTAGACTATTGTTGAATGATAATTGATATGGTGTTGAAATGAAGAACCTCCTTTGAAACAAATTATGATCAGGATCATGATAACAAGAATCTGCACGAGTGCCCCAATGACACTACTCGAATCAAATGGAAAACAAAGCCAAAACATCTAGAAATCGAAGATACAAATGTTAAGATCAAGGAAACTATAATCTGCATGAGTGTCCCTAATGACACTACTTGAATCAAATGGAAAATAAAGGAAAACATTTGAAAGTCGAAGATACAGATGGTACATGAATATGCATGAGTGACCCCAATGACACTACTAAACATGCAATTCAAAAATGCAGGTACCCAATAGTCTGAAGAACATTGATCATTGGAGAGACAATAATCTGTATGAGTGTCCCCAACGACACTACTCAAATCATATGGAAAACAAAGGCAAACATCTATAACTCAAAGATACAAATGGTACACAAATCTGCACGAGTGACCCGAATGACACTACTCAACATGCATGAAAATTGTAAGTAAAAAATGACGATACCAGTAGTCTTTGATCAAATGAAATTGGAAGGTTGCCTCTAGAAATAAGAATGTAAGAATGTCCATATGGTAAATGCTCCAACTCACTCAAATGCATGTAACTAGTCGTTTATGTACATTGCATTTGAAATTATATAGGAACAAGAACTAGATACGTAGATCATTCCAATGCAAAACCAAGGAGGCATTAGCACCAACAGTAGAAACCCCCTCATAATGCTAAAAAGGGAGAACCATGATAGGAAAACTCAAACTATGTGAAAGCAAGAAGTGCATGTAGGAGAAACAACCTTCAAATAAAAGGGTGTGCAAACTAAGGCACACATGCATGAGGCAAGAATCATTGGGATTCATTGTTGTCGTGGAAGGGACACTCACTTGACAAAGGTGTGATGGCAAACAAATGAAAACATCAACCCCCCATGACACTTTATATGATAGTGCTAATACAAAAGGCACAATAGGATGTGCAAAATCCCCAAAAAATGTATACACCAAAATGACACTTTATCTCAATGCATCTACAAAAAAGAATATGCATGAAAAAGATGTCTATAATGCCCAAATAGGACAAAATACTAGAAACACATAAAGAATATCCAAAAAAGAGTCATCCCATGCAAACAAAAAGTTTTCAGGAGCTAAGACGTCCAAATAATTCACTAGAGTGTGAAAACACAAAAACCTTAATAAAATGTACCTAGAGAGAAATATGGAAAAATTGCATGGATGGAACTAAAGAGCTTTGTAAGATGGTTCCAACGCCGCTAGAATCGTGAAAAATGAAAAAATTGGTCAAAATTTACAAGCTTAAGACTAAAAATAGTACCTATGACTTCAATAGGTTGTAGAATGTACCAACAGCAAAAAAAGGTGGTTTGACCCACGCCACTAGAAAGTTGACAAAACTATTTTTCTGAAGATATCTCGTTCATCAAAATCCGACATCGTATGCAAAAGTTATAGCAAAAAAAATTGCTCCCTTAGGGAACAAAGGGGTTCAAAGGGGCCATGATGCAAAATATTTCACTAAATATTGCCTATTGCGTCAGAAAAAATATGGTCGCCGAAAAGTTGAGATTGTTGGCTGGGAAAATCAAGGTCACCAGAGTCACCAAAAACTAGAGAATATTCATCGTTGGTAAAGGGTATTAGTCTGTCGGTAAAATCTTGAAAGAGCTAGTTATAAGAAAAAGCGACTGATGGTTTGAAATGATGTTGGAAAAGAGAACCGGGCCGATGTTTGGGAGAAGTTGGACAACTAGGCTATTGGAAATTATGGGTCCCATAGGTACAAAAGTACCTGTGAGTTATGCACCCAAGAAAAGTCGCCTTTGTAAATAAAACAACGCCTCCCCAACATAAATGAATTCATCTTGCAATATTTTATACATTTTTTAAAAATTTTAAAAAGAAATTTAGAAAAAAAATACTGACGGATTTTTTTACCCTTTTTTTCGATTTTCATGCCCTTGGGGCCGTACAGCCCAAAGGCAAAAAAAAATTCCTCAGAAGCTCTCGGCGACCAAATTGGACAAATTTATAGTCAAAAATTTTGGAATTGGCCTCCTAAATGCAACGAGGAGGTCCTTTTCATGCCAAAATGCACTGAAAATGTAGCTACCTTCTGAATTTGAAAAAAAAAAAACTGCTTCAAACCCTTGCAGATCTAGCGTTAAAAACCCAAATCAGGTGAAACAAAAGGCAAATCTAACTTTTGCAACGGCTTTGAATCCAACGGCAAGGTCCTTTTCTGCCAAAATGCACTTAAAAATCACCCACCTCCAAAATTTACAAAAAAAAGCAAAAAAAATTCAGATTTGAAGCCTATAACCCTTGTTGAAGAAAAAAAAACTCATAAATCGAGAAGGGGTTCGTTGAATCCACGCTTTGATACTAAGTTAGTATTGTGAAAAACCACAAGCCACAAGATCAAACAAAAAACAAAGACACCTTCCATGCAAGAGATTTTCAAACAATATGTGCAATATTCCTCAATAAGAAAAGCTACAGATGAAAAAGACTATCAAGAGATATGAAAGCTCGAGCTAATCTCCAAAGAGATAATTACAATGAGGGTTGAGTGCTATATAGGAGAAAAACCCTAAAACCCTAAAAGCACTCCTAAGTTTAGCTTAAGTGCATCAGAATAAATTAGACTAATAATAAATTAATGAGTAATTAATTATTAGCCAATGCATGATTACTCTAACAAGCTTTAGCAAAAGAAAGTCATAGAAAACATAGGGCAGACTATAACTTACATCTCAAAGTTTTCAAATCCAAAGAAAAAACATCCCAGTCTAGGGCGCCCAATGCCCTTGTCCTTGCAATTCAACCTTAGATTTCAGTCACAGGTTCCTCTCTATATCTCATTCTTAGATTTGAAGCTATTATGTTACTTTTCGTTTTTGCTTGTGCGATAAATTACATTTTCAGATCTAGGGTTATAAGTGAAATAGGCTTGTTAAACACAAATCAAATTTATCATCCTCACAACTCAAAAAATACATAAACCCTAGTGACAAAAAGCTAATCATCAACCCTAGTTGGTTTATGTTCAAATGTGGAGTCAAGTGAAAAGAAGCTAATCCTAGTTGGATCTAGGACCACTTTTCCTACTCTACAATTTCTATTATTCCATTCTATATATTTGGTTGATTGTTGTATTTTAGTTGTTTAGTTAGATAGTCCTTGACTAGATCCTCTAAAATTGATTATGTTAGTTGGTATCAAAGTAGAAGTTTAAAATCCTATAAGAGAGTCGTTTTATTGAAGAGTGAATTTTCTAGCATTGAGCGTTGGGAAGAAGGTTCCTATTGGGTTGTTTGTAAGTAGATTTCTAAACTTTTTAGGCAATTGACTCTAGATATACAAATGTCTCCTAGAAGGAAGGATAGAGGCTTAGATGTACTCCATGTTGTAGAAGTAATCAAGCAAGTGTTTAATATTATGAGGATTGTCCAAATCTAGTTGAATATTATAAAAGACAATAAATGAAGAACCGTTCTTGACCTCAACATTGATGAAAGTGGTGATGAATCAAATAATGAAACAATTAAATATATCATAATATATGAAGAAGATAAAGATGAAATAATATAAAAGGCTATTTCCAAAATTATTATGAAAACTAGAGTTGATTTGCTTAAATATTTTGGTAGTTTGAACCCTAAAGAGTTGATTGATTGGATTATTGATCTTGATGAATATTTTGAGCATGAAGAAATTAATAATCTCAATATAGTGAAGTTTATTAAAGGCAAAATTGAAAGTTTGTGATGATATTTAAAGGAAAATTTGAAATATTGTGATTGGATTATTGATATGCTAGAGAGTGTCTTATGTGAGTGTTAGAAGATTGCTTCTATGGGAATGTCTAAATAATTTCTAATTTATATCATTTTATGATGGTTTGGGGCAAAGTAGACCATGTTTAAAACTAATATGGAGGATGGTTTCAATCACAACTAAAATTGTTAGCTAAGAGTAAGATGTAGTATGGGAGCGTAGAGGAAAGGGAAGCAATATGGAGGTGATCTAAAAGAGACATACAAAATCTTAGGGTATGACCACTACCAATGCTTTTCTCGTTTTGCTATGCTAAGTGACACTATTAGAAGGTCAACACATTTATGGTAATAATTTAGTAATAATTCTCCTGATTATGTAAATACAATACATTATTTAGTTCAAAGTTTCAAACATACATGTCACTCTATGAATTTTTCAATTAAAAACTCACTACATAGACTCTTCTTAAGGGTATTGCTAACTACCTATTCCAAACAATGTAATAGATTGGTAATTTTTTCCTACAACCTAGAGGAAACTTTATATAAATAGTATTCATATTAGGAGATCATGCCAATTACAACAAATTATGTTAGAAAAATTACTAGGTTGATCAAACCATTTCCTACATAACCCCATGAGAGGAAAACATACATATAAACTTACAAAATAACTATATTATGAATACCAAGGACATATCACAAGATTACACGCGATGTACCTTGGATAAATCCTTAAGAGGGAAAACTCAACCTCTAGAAGCATCTACACATTTATTATTCAACAATGAAACATTTCAATATAGTTATAGAGTCTTCATGAATATTTTTGAAACATGAAGCTCCTCAAATGCATCTTCCATATGTTTGAGCATATAACCACATATTGTATGCCATGCTTCACATATGCATCCAACAAGAGAGATCAATGTAATGATAGCCTACTCAACCAACCAACCTCAAACACTAAACATGTATATGCTTTTATAGAATGAAACTCACACAAAATAACTAAGTGGTAAGGTATAACTGTTGACTCAAAGCTATGAGTGCACAAAACCATTGACCCCAACATTTTTTTTGTGGTACACTTAAGTTTTTTCAATATTAAATATTGTTTCCATGTGCAATTCACAAATAAATATCTAACCAATGTTACATGCAACTTTACAAATAGATCCAAATAAATATTTAATGTAGCTAAACACATTTCCTAAAGATACACCACAAATAAATATTTATTTTACATATTTAAAACACTTTTTCTTTGTGCGAGGTGTACAACACCCTTTTCCTAACAAAATAAGCCACTAAAGCTTATATCCTTGCTACTTAGAGAATTTATTTTTAAGTAATGAACACAACTAATGATATTGATATTAAGAATCAATTGTATTGTTTATTACATTGAGAGGCGTTCTATAATGACACCAAATAACCTGTGTCAATAAAAACTCTTCAAGCAAAAATTGACGTGCATTTGTCAATATTCGAATCTGAAGAAAAAAGAAAAGAAATTTTATGAGATACGTGCATCACGTTGGCAGGGTAATGGAGAGTGGTGTTGGCATGCAAACTGTTCCAAAGTATGTGAGGGGGACTGAAACACATTTTATATAAATGAATCTATATATTTGTCCTCTAATTTGTTGTGTTATCTTATGTGGAAGATCTTTGGTCTCGTGTGTTGTGTTGGCTGTTCTTGCCAGACTTAGACGAATGTATTCTATTGTATTTTTGGTGATGCTTCAATGGTGGCGTTGTCCTCTCTAGTAGTTGATCTCGTCGGATCTCATGTTGCTTTTTTGGTCTGCTCTTTTCGTTGAGGAGTTTAACAGAAGGGCAAGGGGTTTTCTTTTCTCCTGCGTATATTTTAACATGATGAGGCCGATTTTTTAGTTGTTTATAGGAATTTTTTTAAGGTTGTTTGTTTGTTTCATCATTTTTGCCTTCTAGGAAATAACTTGTTCAACACAAATACAAGCCTATATTATATTTTTATTATAGTTTTTTTTTTGTTTTGGGTGAGTTGGAAGTGATTTAGTTGGATATTGGTATTAAATATTTGAGTTTTTTGTTTTGTTTCATGGGTGGATCTGTGGTTTGATCGGGGATTTGGGTGGGGAAATGTTTTTTTTTTTGGTCGAAGTTCGAGTACAATCAACTTCAAAATACCTTTTATAATCAATATAATGATATGATGATACACTCAAATTGCTGCAAAAAGAATGGTGTTCATCTTACAATTGCAAAAGTAGAAGCTCGAGGTAAGTCTCTTGGTATGTACCATGAATATGTCAGAACAATGATTTCTATGTAACTTCTGTAAAACTTGAATTGGGTTATATTAATCTGCCATATTTTTAACGTGTTCTATAAAGTTAGAGGATGCTAATCATTTCATCTATTGTATATTAAATTAATTAATCTGGTTTGTTGAATGTCTCAAATCAGTCGAAGTTGCACAAAATGCATTTCAAATCAGTTTGCTCCCAATTACTAAAAAGGTTAAGATCGAGGAGAGGCCACAACTTGAGGTGATTCTATTTTTTTTCTATCAAATCCAAATCTTTGATTGCAGACGATGGAGGCATTCATCCCACCACAAAGGTTCTAGAAAATGGAGCGAGCATTTAGGAAGTGGACTTTGGTGTTGTGGACGTTGTGTTAAATGAGGCTCATTTGTGCCATGTCGATATTGATATTGGTATTGGAAATTTGGCATTGCTCTTTCTAAATAGTAAGACATATAGGTTGTTTTAAGAATTAAGGGGTTTCCTTATGGTGTTGCATTCTTTAGATGTTTAATTAGAAATACACAAGAATATAAAAATTAGGAAGAACATTTGGTAGTCTGACCCTCGTGTCTTAAGATTCAGAGTTATCATCTTGAAGTATATGTAATGATCTATAATGTCTTGCTTGATAGAGTCTTGGCAACAGACCTCACCGGTTTATCTCAAGATAAGGTGAATTTGGTTTTGGTCCTTTTACTACTTTACATTGTTCTCCAGAAATCTTCTTCCTAAACATTCCCTTTTAAGCACTCTAGATTTTTAATGCATTGTAAGGAAACAAAGTGTTGGTATATAACAATAAAATATAAGATTAACCAAAGGTAGACTTCACTGTCCATTTCACTATAAGTTTCCATCTACTCAAACTATCATCTGCCAACGAATGATAATGCATGAAAGAAAGTACTTAAATGTTTACAACTAAAAATTTACATTATAGTATTGCATTTTTTTTACATCTCAATTCTCAAGTATTTTAAAATTGTTTTATTTTGTATATATTTGACATAAAATATTCATCATTTAAATGATATTAATTTTGTATGTCTTTTTAGTAAAATTATGTTTAAAGGGTTGGATCTAAAAAATTGATTCTTTTTTTTAATGTTTCTATATGGTTCAATAGACTAATCACATTTGTATTTCATACAAGTGGAAGAACAACCCTTCCAATGGAAAAAAGGGGTAATAAGAAGTATTCATGTGTTCATTTTCTTATGTTTTTACTTCAAATTCTGCTTTTAGATGGGTGATTAAAATTAATCTCAGTAATAAAGCATTTTATAATGTAATAATAAATAAAACTTTTACTTTCTCTATAATGAATTCATATTTTTATTTAATATTTTTTTAGTGGTTCTCTATTCCTCTAGAAGCATATCCTCACAAATGAACTTAGATATTCTAAAATAAATCAAGAACAACAATCTAATAATAATTTTTTTTTATTTGCACCAATCATTTCATATTTTAAAATTAAACTAGATTATAATTTCATATTAAGTTAAATTAAAAAAAACACTAAAAATAAACTAATTAATTACTAAAAATAAATTAGAGTTATGCAAAAGAAAAAAGCCACCTATAAAGAAACTAGAGTTATGCAAGGAAAAATAAACTAATTAATTACTAAAAAAGAAAATAATTAATTGTCAAAAAAAAAACTAATTAATTACTAAAAAGAAACTAGAGTTATGCAAAGGAAAAAACACCACCTATAAAGAATTATTATTATTTTTTTATTTTTAGTTTTCTTTTCTCAAATGCATTTCTTCTTTTGCTTTTAATGTCTATCAAAATATTTTTTTAAACTCCTAGAAGAGAAATGATAGTAGAAATTTTGTTTGCATTTATAGATTTTTCTAAATTTTTCATTAAAAATATCTTAAAAGAACATTTATTTTATATTAAATAGATCTATTTGACATATGAAATTGACTATACAATTTTTAGATATAAAAATATAATTAATCAAATGTATGATTGTGTTCTCATTGTAATTATTTTTTAAATTTAAAACAAGAATATATATTCAATTTCATTAGATTTCCACAATCCATATGAAATTAGTTTGCATGCTTCTAGATTCGATTGTGTTAATATGTTATATATTAACATATTAAATTTTGTTTTAACTTATTTTATCAATTTATTTCTTAAACATCAATTTAATTAAAATACAGTATAGTTGAAATATTTTATTTATCAAATATAATAACATTTATTATAAAATTTGAATTGATATCTATTATCAAGTATGTAATGAATATACAACTAGCAATCACACCTTGGTGTGCAATGGGTATGCGAAGAGGTGTGGAATGTCAATTAGGGGAAATGTGCTTTATTTTTTTGCATACATTTGTGTAATACATGAGATCAATTGGTAGATATTTTTAAAATGATATTGTTTATATTTTTTTGTTATTATTATTATTTTTATTGGTAAGTACTGCCAAGGGGACAACTCCCATAATATAGAGTCCCACAACCAAAATTTAAGTGCATGCCCTTGCCACAAGGGGTGCGATACAACAACAATATGTTGCACAAACCATCTATCCTACTTTAATTAGCACAAAATGTAGCCATAATGCCTAGAGAGCTTGCACTCACCTAAAGAAGGATGTGCCTCTTAACACTAAACTTCTGATTCCCCAGATTTTTTTGATCTTAATGCCATTGAATGTTTGATCCTTGAGGGAGGCATTTTCTTCCTCTTTACTTCTATCCATTCTTCCACAGTCTCGTAAGAAGTATTTTGATTGTTACAATTTTCCTTCTTTGATGATCCTTCAAGAGTTAAATATGTCTGAACCATTGAAGACATGGGGAGCATCGAATCTGATTTCTCTGGTGTTATTGATTCGAGTTTATTCGTTGTATTTAGAGTAGTGCCAATAACCTCGATGTGTGCATCTGACAAGCACCTAAGAACTGGAGTTTACAGAGTCGTTGTGGGAGTGGAGCACGAATTAGGATTCACTTCTTGTGGAGTTTTTGAAGAAGATGTGTCATCCTTAACGTCAGGTGCAACAACATAGTGGTTGGAATCAACCCCAACCCACCAAGATGGCTGAGAGGAGGTGCCAAGACCTCGCCCAACAACATGTTTTTATTGCACATGGAGGTTCCATGAGCAGTAGAGAAGCATTTTTTGCATCTAAAAGCGATTTTTTTGTAATCTATAAGTTGTCTCCATAGCATGTTCTCGACCAACAGTGAGATTTCAGTTGGCAAGACTTTGGATAAATCAAATTCCACACATAACCGGGCACATGTTGAGTTTTCGTAATTGATAGTTTCTTTTGAGATGTTGTGATACTTGCCTAATCCATTGGCAATAGCCTTCAGACACTTGATTTCCCAAAATTGCAGAGGGAGGTAAGGCAAGCTTACCTAGAGAAATGCATAAGTAAATGTCTTAGTTCATGGATCGAATGAAGGGAACCATGGCTTAATGCATAAAAAATCTCCTTGATAAAACTAGGGACCTATGTTGAGAATCAATTCTTTATCACCCAAAGATTCAAACTCTAATATGAAAAACCCCTTTGCATAAGGATAGATACTAAGTTCATCCTCCATGCATTATTTCCAATTTTTACTTATCCAGGCATGGAGGTCGAATAATTTTGGCCAAACTTTCATGAATCTGCATATTAGGGTGTGTTCCATTAGATAATCCTCTCTATCATAGGCAGTGTTGTCCATACAGATTTTTGGGATTGAGTCTGAATGGCGATTGGAGAATGGGGGATTTTGTAGAATGCAAGGGCAAGGAGGAGAACAGTCATGGAGAGATTCGCAAGCCTTCATATGGGAATCAGGAGGCAATCTTCCCCCTGACACAGCTAGGGCATCTACTCTGAGTGTCGTTTTGAAACTGGGTCGAGATCCCACATGCAATGCCTCATATCTGTGTGAAGCTCAGGCCACACAACCCCACGCCATGCCATGCCCAGGCAATCAAGCCCTAGCCGCAATCAAATCTGTGTCCATGGTAAGCCGAGCGGAATGCCCTATGCGAAAAACCTTTGTACCAGAGGCGAGCAAAATTTTGTAGAATTTCAAAGCTTTTATATCATATATATTTTTAGTATTTCTAAATAAAGATATTAAGGTTTGGGCCTTGGTTGTTGGCACTACAGGAAAGAAGCCCCACAGTTCACCAAGGAGCCTCCCCTTAACACTAGGGTAAGCAAACTCCATTGTTGATGTGGTAGAGAGCGACCCCATGAGGTTTGAACCTTGGTTGTTGGCTCTACAGGCAAGAAGCCCCACCATTTCACCAAAGGGTCACCCCTTAAAAAAAAGATATTAATGTTTGGGCCTTGGTTGTTGGCACTACAAGCAAGAAGCCCCACTAGTTCACCAAGGAGCCTCCCCTTAACACCAAGGTAAGCAAACTCCATTGTTGACGTGGTAGAGAGCGACCCCGCGAGGTTTGAACCTTGGTTGTTGTCTCTACAGGCAAGAAGAGTTTATATTTTATTATGATTACTACTATTATTATATTATTTATTTTATTTTGTATTAAATAAGAATATTTTATTATTATTAATATATATACTTAATAATTTGGTTAGAGAATATTAATGGAATCCAGGTGTCTTATAAAACCATAAATTTCTACTTACGCTTAGTGTGTTTGTGCAAATAATTCAAAATTAAAATCTCATAATGTATAAATAGAAGATACTTGTGTATATTTTGTAGGCTAAGAATTTCATTTTAATGCTAGGAGAGAACTCATATCTTCCATAGGGACATAGTTGAGGAAAATAAGGATTTATCTCCATTCCACTAATGCCCAACACTTACTTCCCTCTGCCACATAACAAATCTTAAGTTCAATGCATGCTCTTCGGTTGGTCACTTATTCAATCAAGACTAAAAATAAACAAGACTACCTATTTGAGATGACACGTAGCTTGATAAATTTCCATACCCTATTCCAAAGCTACCATTTTTTGCACACGTTGTCCCTTTCTCAATCTTCTCAATTACCACCATTTGTCATGCATTTTTGGCCATAATGTTAAGTCGATGCATTTGGGCATTTTTTTGGCATATATTTTAGAGCATTATTTCATGTTGATTCATTTCGTCTGAGGAAGCAAATAAAATATTTGGAGCACGCTCATTAGCTTCTATAAGCCAAAAAATAGTGTTATGCAAAACTTTGAATAGGGATGTTTATAATTGGTATTATTCTAATTTCTATGTTGTGATTGTAGGGCTAAAATGGATCCATACAGACATAGGTTATCTAATCAAATGTTAGGTTCTAATATATCTTTTTCTCCTATTTCTCTTTATCTCTTTATCTCTTTATCTCTTTATCTCTCTATCACACTCTTTCTATGTGACTATATCTAATCAAATGTTAGTTTCTCACTCTCTCTATCTAACTTTTAATTTAGATTTTAAGTTAAAATTTATTTTATTATATAAATTAAAATTAAAATTAAAAAAAATTATTCTACAATAATTCAAATTTTAATATGACAAATAATTATAAATTAAATTAATTATAATAATGTTTAATTAATATTTTTAATTTCATAAGATGAGGATGGCAAAAGAGGGGGAGGATGCTGAGTGGGGTCATGATGCTGAGAAGAGATCCCATGAAAATGAACCATGGTGTACGGTCGAAGTAGGCAAGAAGAAGGTTGAGGAAACTATAAAGATCAATCTCGTAGATATTGTTCAACCAGATGTCGATTTTCTCCTGAAGAAGGCGGTTATTGGACGGTTCCTGGGGAGACGTTTCACAAGGAAAGAGATTGGATCATGGGTGCTAGAGAATTGGAAAGTGGACCCAATAATAAACTTTATGCCAAAAGGCTTTTTCGTGGCAGTTCTGGAAAGTGAAGAAATGAGAGAAAAGATCGTAGAAAAACTGGACTGGAAAAATGGTGATTCACATCTATACTTGCAATGGTGGGAGCGTAATTTCAATCCTCTAGAATGTGATCCAAGAGATGGTCCGACTTGGATAAGGCTCTAGAATCTGCCTCATGAATATTGGTCGGGAAATTGCTTAAAGAAGATAGGGGAAGCATTGGGGTTAACAATGGATGTGGACTTAAGGAACAATGAATCTTTGATTTATGCAAGAATAAAAGTCCTTGCAATTAAAAAAATCCCAAGAGAAATAAAACTGCTTTACGGTGGAAATGTATGGACACAAGTCCTGGAGATAGAAGAAACGGTATCTTATTGCCTAAACTGCAAAAGAAGAAATTATAATTTAAACAACTATAAGTGCCTACCAAGGAAAACCAAAATGATATGGAGGCAAACACAAAACAAGGGGGAAACAATGTTAAACACGAAAGAAATGGGCACAAAGAATAATGAAAAATACTGGGCTTTAGTGATTGCTAACCCAAACCCAAATGAAATGGTGTCTCAAGACTGTAGCAGAGAAGAAGGAGAAATTATAGAATGCGGTACTTAAAACCCCATGGTTGCCCTTCAAATGATAGATTTTTTCCGAAGATTGGTCAAAGGAAATCCAAGAAGAAGCCTTGTCCCAAGAGGAGGAAGATGATTTAGATATAACAGAAGAACGCCATATTGTCCAGTTAGTGAGAGCAGTATTGGCAGGGTGAGTAGAAAGGAAGACCAATTAACAAAAGTGTGAGGAGGAGGTACTGAAAGGAAAACAACCCCTGATTATTAAATACACGACTAGATCCAAGGGAGGAAAACCCTCCCTTAGAAAGAAATTAATTTTCTCATATGAAATGTTAGGGGCCTTAATGCCCCTAATAAGAGACGACTGGTGCTTGACCAGTTGGAGATTTTAAGAGCAAATATAGTGCTTTTTCAAGAGACGAAACTAGAAGGTGGAGAAAAGGATTTGTTTATTAAATCTTATAAAAAATGGAAGGGCAATTTGGCCGATTCAACAAGTTCATCAGGTGGTCTAGGCATTGTGTGGGATCCAACGAAACTTGAAGTGGCAGTGGTGGCTGCAAACACAAACTGGATGAAGTTGGCGGTTAAGGTACTTTCTTCAAAATTAGAATTTTCATTATTTAATGTTTATGACCCTACAAAGTCAGAAGAAAAGGTCTGAGTATGGAATGAAATAAGTATAATCCTCACAAAGAATAAAAATATCCTGAGAGGGGATCTCAACGCAATACTAGATTTAAATGAAAAAAGCGGAGGTTGCAAGCGGGTAGCACAAAGCCAAAGGGACTTTGCAGAATTTGTTGATACAAACAACTTGATCGACATAAAGGCAGGTAAAGGAATTTTCACCTAGACTAACAAGAGAAAAGAGTTTACAAATACAGCAGAGAGGCTCGATAGATATCTAGTCTTGGAAGACTGGTTGTTAGAAAGTATACCCCTAAAAGCAATGATAAGACCAACTTTCATATCAGATCATTTTCTTGTAGAATTGTCTCTATGCTTAAACACAAAACCTGCCAAGGGCCATTTCAAATTTGAGAAAATGTGGCTTCGACATGCAGGGTTGGTGGATTAGATGAAGATTTGGTGGTCTGAACCGGTGTAAGCACGTGGAACAAAGATGTTTGTGTTTCATCAAAAACTGTCAAAGATGAAAATGAAGCTTAAGGATTGGAATATAAACGTTTTTAAAAACATTTTTGAAGAAAAATCCAGATTGGAGGATGCTTGGAGCTTCTTGGTGAGAAAATACTAAAGGATGGGATGAAGCTAGAGGAATTCAAAGCAGAAAAGAATTTAATGGTTGAGTATAATGAAATTTTGGCCCGTGAGGAAGTTTACTGGAAAACCAAGTCGAGGCAGAGTTGGCTTGAGGAAAGTGACCTAAGTACGATTTTTTTCCACAACACATCAAAGATTAGAAGAAGTTGGAACAAAATCACACAAGTCAAAGATGTAGAAGGAAATTACATCTTGGAGGAAGAGAACATTCAAAGAATGGGTGTTGAATATTTTGAAAAAATGCTTGGTTGCTAGGATATGGCGAATCCTTTGAATTATAGCTTACTAGACAATGTCACGGTTGTGGTGTCTGAAGAGGACAACCAGATGCTTTATGCACGATTAATGAAGGAGGAGGTCAAGGCGGCCACTTTCTAGTTGAAGCTAGAAAAGTCCCCTAGACCAGATGGCTTTGGCGCCCTGTTCTATCAATCCTGTTGGGAGTTTATGGGAGATGAAATAACAGGGGTGGTGGAGGAGTCTCGAAGGAAAGGCGTAATGCTGAAAGATTTCAACAACACAAATATCGTTTTGATTCCAAGGAAATAATTGTGTGAGGATTTTTTGGACTTTAGGCTAATTTCACTGTTTAATTCAATTTACAAAATCATCACAAAGGTGGCAGCGAACAGGCTAAAAAGGTTAATGCGAAAGATTATTACAAAGGAGCAAAGTGGTTTTGTCCCGGGAAGGAATATAACGGATGGCATTGTGATAGCCCACGAAGTGATGCACTCACGGAAGTCCTCAAATCACAGCGGGATGATAGTCAAGTTGGACCTTAGCAAAGCATATGATAGGGTACAATGGATATTTTTGTTTAAAGCTAAGGAAAAATTGGGCTTCAACGAAAAATGGTTGAAATGGATTTTTAGCTGCATTTCTTCTCCTAGATACTCGGTGCTAATCAATGTTGCACCATGTGGCTTTTTCCATGGGGCTAGGGAACTCCACCAAGGAGACCCAATCTCACCTTTTTTATTTGTCATTTTGGCCGATGTGTTCAACAAGCATATTGCAAGCTTATGTGGTACTCGAAAATGGAAAGGTATCAAAGTAACAAACTCTTTCTCCGTGATCTCACATCGCCTTTTTGTTGATGATACCTTGCTATATGGTGAAGGGTCTACAGAAGAAGCAAGGATAATGAACGAAGCAATGGAAATATTTAGTATCAAGTTTGGCCAATTGGTGAATAAGGAAAAGTAAAGCATTTTCTTTTTTAATGTCGGAAAAAGAAACCAAAGGGAGATAAAGTCCATTTTGGGTTTCAATAAAGGCACAATCCCGACAAAATACCTGGGAATTCCTTTGTTCGTGGGGCAAGTCAAAACAAAATTATGGGAAGAAACCATACGCAAATGTAAAGACAAGATAGGCAATTGGCGTGGGTGATGGTTATCACTGGCTGGCAGAATAACGTTGGTGAAATCAGTACTAGCAGCAATCCCCATTTTTATGATGACATGCTTGTCTTTAACAAAAAATTTATCCCAAAGATTGGTGGGTATTCAAAGGAAGCTCCTATGGGATGGATCCCACAATCAACACAAAATCCCACTAGTAGGTTGGGATGTGGTGAAATGCCCAAAAGAATGCAGAGGGTCTGGTATAAAAGACTCAAGACTGCAAAATAGGGCCCTAGGGGCTAAAATGGTATGGAATCATTTTGCATGCCTGAACGCTCAATGGGGGAAACTCTTAAGAGCGAAATACCTTGACAATATGTTGGAGGAGAGGATACTAACTATTGCAAACCCAAGAAAGATTTCTACGGTTTGGAACTTCATAATTGATAGCAGGCCTCTGATAACGAGCCACCTAACGTGGGCAATTGGGGATGGAAGTAAAGCGTCTTTCTGGGAGGACTCGTGGAATGGCTACGCCCCGCTCAAGAAACTCCCAAGTTTAGAGGAAGCCTCTTGTATGGTAAGTGCACTAATGGGGGACAAGGTACATGATTACGTGTCAATCCAAGTAAAGAATGGTAGGAAAGAATTTGAATGGAAAAAATTGTATATGTTGGAAGCCGATGCTTGAGGCTTGCTAGAAGAAGAGATGGAAAAATGCAAGATTTTTTCACCTTAAAGCCAGATTGTATAAGGTGGTGCACAACAAAATCAGGTGCTTTCTCAGTCAAGCTTGGTTATGAAATGCTTAGCAGAGACCAAAACCAAGGAGGTTGGTCGAGCAAACTATGCTGGGGGAGGTTTGTTTTACCGAAGGCGGGGGATTTTGCCTGGACTGCCCTACATGGAAAGATTTTAATAGGTGAGAGGTTAAGTAAAATAGGTTTCAGGGGCCCTTTTAGATGCATATTATGCACGAAAGCAGAGGAGACAACATATCACCTTTTAATTGGTTATGAATATGCACAAGAATGTTGGTCACATTTCTGTAGGAAATTACAATGGAAAGGTCCTCTTCAACAACGCATTAAAGAAGTTTTTGAAGCTTGGCCACTAATAGGGAAAGGTTCGGCTCTAGCGGGGTTGTGGATGGAAGTGCCAGCAATGATTATCTGGAAACTTTGGAGGGAGAGAAATTCTAGGATCTTTCAGGAAAAGTAGCTCTCCGTACATTAGGTAATAAACAAGATCGAGAATGGGGTGAGTGAACACTTTAATATGAAAATAGTTAATAAGAAATTCAATTTTTTCTCTTCTTGGGATGAGCAACTGCTAAAGGATTGGAAATTGATAAAGACCCCGAGTGGATCATTAATGAAGAACAAATCCCAAAGGGTGAAAGCCAAATGGGTCTTGCCTCGGAGGGGAAGACTCAAGCTAAATTTTGACGGCACCTCGAGGGGCAACCCAAGCCCCTCAAGTGTCGACTTTGTGCTAAGGGATGCATCAGGTTCCCTGATTTGGGTCACTTCGATAAAATTGTTACCTAGCACAAATAATGAGGTGGAAGCGGCAGGGTTGGTTAAAGGTTTGAAATACTGTGTTGATAAGAAACTATCAAACATTGATTTTGAAGGTGATTCAGAGATAATTGTAAGGGCGTTTAGCACATGCAAAGCAATGAACTAGAAATTACAAGAATGGGTGGAATTGGCCTCCCTATTATTGGCCCATGTTGGAAACTTTAACTTTCAGCACATATTCAGGGAAGGTAACAAATTGGCGAATTTGTTGGCCAACGAAGGGATTGATCAATTTGAACATTTTCGAGCTTCAAAAAATATTGATGCCTGGTCAAATGGTTCAAAAACACTTAAGGAAGATCTTGATACCCTGCTACTTGATTGATGAGAGAACATCAGAGCACAAAAATTCATAGGCCAAAATAAGGGGATCACAAGGCAAACAAAAGTGCCTAGTTCTCGGGTGAAGTGTAACCACAAAAAGGAATTATGCAAAGCAGCCTCGGGGTCAATCAAAAAGGTCATCCAAAAATCAAAGGTTACAGGGCCACAATTACTTGTAAGTCTCCTTTCCAGGTGATGAGTTCGTTTGGCATGCATCACTTTAGTTTGGCATCCAACGTAGGAATGCTTCAAGGAAGAAGCAAGGAGTTGTGGTATGTGTAAGCAACATGGCAAGGAGTCAAGGAGGTTTTGATTTCTTGGTGGGTAGGGATCCTTTCACATAGACATCAGTGGTGGAGGGGAGTGCCCTAAGGATGGCAGAGTGGATGTCGAAATTTAGTGAAGTTGTGTTGGCGCAAGTCTTGAAGGGGTTTTTTCTCTTTGAGTCTCATGTCATTGGCATGACTGAAATAGGAATTGTTCTTAGAACCATGCTCTCTTATGTTGCCTAATTGAAGTATG
>CM021107.1:47286855-47362000 GCA_007115665.2 Sequoiadendron giganteum | reverse complement strand
TTTTTATCTCTAAGCAATAGAAATATAAATAATAATTTAACTTTTCACATTTTCACATATTTCTAATTAACAAAAAATAGATATTTTTTAAACAACATGGAGACTAATGGTCGTCTACGGGAGTCTTCTGAAACTAGGGTTTCTCTTGGTACAAGTCTGGGTGGGGCTTCACAGGGAAAATCCCAGGGATTTTGAATCAATGGTGGAGGCAGTAAGGAGAAATGGGAACAAAACAACCAAATAGAGCTTGTTTTAAAAATGACAAGCAACAATAGAGAGAGCTTTGGGCTTGACAAGAATGGCCTGGCTATGTAGTAGGGCCGAAGTAGTGGACGACTGGATGCGCTTGCCACAGGGGGTGTTGGATCTTTTAAGGTGTCCAAGGTGCCTGAGACATGGAGGAAACATACATGCCCCTCTTAGGATTCAAAGCTTCACCTTAAAACAATAATAGGAAGGGGTGGAGGGGATTCTAGCCTTCCTCCTTCACCCAAAACAATCATAGTGATGTTGGATGGTGAGCTTGAGCAAGAAGTAGTTTTTAATGAGAAATTTTTTCTGGGCTGGGCCTAATTGGGAGGTTCAAGGGTTTGTGGCCAAGTTTTTTTTTATCTTCACCAGTGAATCTCTGCCCAATGGAAGCCTGTTTTGGAAGAGTATGTCCAAATCTACCCTATGGCTAAAGGTTTATTCATTGTTGTTTTTGAAAAGGAGCAAGACAAAAATAAGATTGTGTAATTATCATTGGGATTGGGAAGAAAAATATAAATTGTTGTTAAAGCCATGGAATCTAAATTTTAACCCAACTACAGAGGTGTTTAAGAGGGTTCCTCTCTGGGTGAGACTACCCAATCTTCCCTTGCAATTCTAGTTTGATTCTTGTCTCGAGGCTATAGGAAACTCTCTAGGAAATTTTTTAATGGTAGATGAGGGGTCCTCAAATCTTCTACATTCAAATTTTGCTCGAATTTTGGTGGAAATGGATATGTCAAGGGAGCTTCCATAAGAGATCAGGTTAAAAACCTTGAAAGGATGTTGGGTGCAACCCTTGGATTATGAGGGGGTACCATTTAGGTGCAAAATTTGTTACAAAACTGGGCACTTGGCTGCTCAGTGTGCCAAAAACAAAACAAAAAAACCAACTTCGTGGTGGAAAGATGTAGCTCCTCAACACTACACAGTGGAGAAAGAGAAGGAAAGGCATGGGAGCTCTTAGGAGAAAGGCAGGGAAGAGGAGGGCCTGGCTCAGAAGGCTCTGAGTGAAGAAGGGGTGGTTGTGGAAAAAAGTGTTTCAAGGGAGAATCAACAACATACCGGTGAGGTATCATTATAGGAAGGGATTCTGGTTGTCAATGGTGAAAAGGAGTCCAAAAACTGGACAACAACACCAGAATATCAGGAGAAACAAGGTGGGGTGAGATCACAATAGAAATAATCAGGGAAACAAAAAGCTGGTGAAGAGTGTCAACAAGTAACAGGTAGTTTGACTAAAGCTCTGCAGAGTCCCATGGACAATTCCTTGAAATGGCAGAAGGAGGCTACAAGGGTGGAAGATGGATGGAAAACAGTTAAGGGAAAGAAAGCTAAGAAAATAGAGAATAAATCTTTTGCAATGATTCTTAGATCTCAAACAAAGGGAAGACCATGCAATGCTTCAATCCTCTGACCTGTTAAGAGGATTTTGTCAGGGATTGATGAGTTTAGGTTTTTTTTTTGTAAGGTTTCCTAGGGAATTTTTGTCTTTAATGTAGCATCTATTCTATGTAGCTGATTATAAAAATTTCTCGAGGCAGGGCTAGGGGGTTTTGGTGTTGAATCTAGAGGTGTGAGAAAGGGATTTTTAATAGATGATGTATTGAAACTAGCTTTGTACTGTGTTTTTTATTAATAAAATAAACTATGTTACCGACCAAAAAAAAGAAGATATTTTTTATAAATAAATTCTTTAAATAATTAAAAATTAAAAAACATAATATTAATAACTACCCACATGATATGTTGAATCCATATGATTTTGAGACCATGCATTCAGAGGATGAAGTGACAGGTGAGATACCTTCAGATTGGGAGGATGCTCTTTCAGATAGGGATGAACTTGATACTATAGAACCTAGATGCATAAGCCAATTGGCGGTTGGGCTGTTGGGAAGAGCCAAAAAATGTAGGGGAAGGAAGACCAACACGCAAAAGTGGGAGGAGGAGGCCAGGGAGAAAGACCTCCCAAGTATCAAAAACTTTTTGACATCCAAGGGAGCAGAGACCTCCCTTGGAGAATAATGAGGTTGGTTTCATGGAATGTCAGGGGCCTATTGGCCTCTGACAAAAGACGCTTGGTGAAGCGTCATTTAAATAGGGTAAATGCATACATCTTTCGTCTTCTGGAGAATAAAATCAATGGTCTTGAAGAAGGAAAAATTTGTGAAGTATATTAAACAAAGATGTGGTTATTTTATTGATGTCGTTGGGACTGTGAGAGGTTTGGAGTGATCTAGTCCCCCAACGTTGTTGATGTCAGGTTGATTGAGGTGAGGTCTAACTAGATGGTGTGTTGGGTCAAATGTTGGGCTGTCAACCTAGAATTTCCAATCTTCAATGTCTATGGTCCAATTGGGACCAATGATAAGCTGGTTGTTTGGAATAAGATTTGACAGTGTATAAGCAAATTGGAATGCAACTTCTCTATCCTTGGCAGAGATTTCAATCCCATCTTGAACTTTGAAGATAAGAGTGGTGGTATGTTAAGGGTCAACAAAGTTATGACAGATTTCAAAGAGTTTGTTTTAGACATTGCAGTGGTCGAGTGTATTCCCAAGAATGAATCCTTCACTTGGACAAATCGAAGGTGTAGACATGCATGTAGAAGTTGAGAAAAACCAACTTCATACTCCAAGATCACCTGCATGCAAATGGATACCTATCACAAGGAAGAGAATGGATGGATAAAATAGACAAGGATTTGATGCTCTGAAATATGGAGAAAATAACTTATCAGAACAAAAGCAAATTTAGTAATATGATGTTGTGAAATATACAAAGGGATCAATCCTTATAAAAGGAGATCATGCAAACCCTAAAAGGAAAACATTTAATAATTAATATAATTATTAAATGTCACTTTATGCAAACTAACGTGAAATATTAAGAAGGGAATAAAGGTAACTTAATCAACATAATTAAGTTAAAACCTTTACTCTAACACCCCCCTTTAAGATGAGCAACAGTGCAGCTACAAACAAATGCAAGAAAGCAAAGGTAACTACAATGCAAGAAGGCAAACATGGGTCCCGACAACTAGGCCAGATCAGGTGCCCAAATACAACCAAATCTCCAAATCTCTGTAAAGTGGAGAAATAGAGAAAACCTCATGGGAAAAGCTCTACTCCAAAAAGAGATGTAGAAAGCCAAGAAGAAGCAAACAACTCTCGAAAGATGACTGAAATGGTGTTGAAGAACCTCCGATGAAGATAGGATGATCAAGATCAAGAAGACAATAATCTGCATGAGTGCCCCAAATGACACTACTCGAATCAGATGGCGAACAAAGACAAACACCTGGAACGAAGATACAGATGGAACAAGTACTAATAGTCTGAAACAATGATCAACTGATAATGGAAGATTCCTTCCAAGGCGAAACCAAGGAAGAATTAGCATGAACAGTATAATACCCCCCCCCCCATAATGTTGAACTGGGAGAGCTTGGCAGATCTACTGAAATGATGTGAAACACCCTGTAGTGCATGAAGGAGAAGAAACAACATCTGAAAGTGCACAAGAAAGCACCTGCAACTGAAAAAGTGGTGTGCAAAATAAAGCACACATGCATGAGGCTGGAATCATATGGATCCACTGTCGTCGTGGAGGGACACTCACTGGATAAAGGTGTGATGGCAAAAAAAAGGCACTACACAACCCCCCCCATGGCACTTTATAAAATAGTGCGAGTATAAAATATGGTACAACCTTATGTGCAAAATCCCCAAAATACATGTACAATAGTGTGACACTTTATCTCAGTGCGTTTACATAAAATATTGCTTACAAATGATGCTCAAAATGCTCACAAAGGACAAAAATACTGGAAATACATGAAGAACAACCAAAAAATGAAGCATCCATGCAAACGAAAAGTTCTCAAGAATGAATATGTTCAGGTAATTCACTAGAGTGTGAAAACACAAAAAACTAAATAAAATATACCTGGACTGAAATCTGGAAAAGTGCATGGATGGAACTGAAGAACTCTAAAATATGGTTCCAACGTCGCTGAGATCGCAAAAAAGGGAGAAACTGATCAAAAGTTATGAGCTCGGAACTAAAAACAGCTTCTTTGGCTTCAACTGGTTGTAGAATGCACCAACAAAAAAATGAAGCAATGAAACTTACACCACTGGAAAGTTGACAAAACCAGCTTTCCGACGATATCTTATTTGCCAAAAAACGATATCGTATACCCAAGTTATGGCCTCTGGAAGAAAACAGGTCCAAAGGGGAAAAAAGTCAGCGCTGCATTAAATTTGATGGTCATACGGTCGTCACAGCGAAAATACGGGTTTAAATTTGATGGCCAAACGACCGTCACCACAAAAGCACGATTGGGCTTATTAAATGAAAAAATGTTTTTTTAATATTAAAAAAAACAAATAAAACAAACTTTTGATTTTTTTTTTAAATCATAAAAAAACTTAGTTTTTTTTTAATTATTAAAAAACCTTAAAAAAAAAAGGGGGTGGGGTCCGCATGGCGCCGCTGCTTGCCAAAGTGGCAGGGCGGTACCCATGCGGTACCAACTGTAGTAGGGGGGTGGCACCCAAGGGGCTACCACCTGCCATAATGACAAGCAACAGTACCCTTGGGTACCGTCCCTGCTTGCGCAGGGTACCCGCAAGGCCCGAGCAAGCCTTTAAACTACTCTTTTTTTTTTTTTGAAAAAAATCTGAAACAAATACAATAAAAAAACTGCAAATAGTTTTGCAGAAAAAAAAAATTATTTGTTTTGACGAAAAAAATGATGCGGAAAAATAAATTCCGAATAAATTTTTTTTACCAGGTAGGCGGACGGTCGTACTGGTAAAATTTTTTTACCCTTCAAATCAACTTTGTCCAAAATGGACGAATGAATAGTTGATTTAGGGGTTTTGGACCACTGCGGACGCAATGATGAGGTCTGTTTGGACTCAAAATGCTTTGAAATTGCAGGTGAATCCCTAGATCAAAAAATGCAAACCCCAAAACTGTGAATGCCTGATCCAACCTTGTAGCTCCAAATAGCTCCAAATTCTTCAAACAAGAACATGCATACAACATAAAAGCTCTGATACCATGTAGAAGTTGAGAAAACCAACTTTAGACTCCAAGATCACCTGCATGTAAATGGATACCTTTCACAAGGAAGAGAATGGATGGAGAAAACAAACAAAGGTTTGATGTTCTGAAATACGGAGAAATTATCTTATCAAAGCAAAAGGGAATTCAATAATATGATGTTGTGAAATATACAAAGGGATGAATCCTTATAAAAGGAGATCATGCAAACCCTAAAGAAAACCTAAAAGAAGCCCTAAAATGAAAACATTTAAGAATTACTATAATTATTAAATGTCACTTTATGCAAACTAACGTGAAATCTTAAAAAGGGAATAAAGGTAACTTAATCAACACAATTAAGTTAAAACCTTTACTCTAACAATTCAAATCAACATCATGCATCTAATATTCTTCATTTAATTAAATAAAACAAATTTATTTAATTAAACATCTAATGTTCTTCATTTAATTCAATAAGTCAAAGTTATTTAATTAAATTCCTAATGTTCTTCATTTAATTGAATAAATCAAACTTTATTTAATTAAATTACTAATTTTCACATTCTTCTCATTTTGATTTAGATAAACCCAAAAAATCTAAATAAAGTGTCATATCAACTAACCTCCATTTAAGTTAATCAAATCTTGATTAACTTCTAACACTAATCCTCTTTTCTCTAGCTTTTGCAATCTACACATGAAATTCATTTTAAATAATTATCTAATTATCTCTATTTTCCCTCACAAGGCATATTCCCAAAGAATATTCCCTCATTAACTCCATTTGTTTGACTTTCTTGCCCAAACAAATTTCCCCCCAAAATCCCTCAACCACATGCATTTAAAACTATTTTCCAAATTTCAAACCCACCTAACTTCATTTACTTGCACAATCTCCAAAATGTGTCCATTCCTCCTCCAATCACATGTGGGCAAGTGGCCTTCTCTCATTGGTTAGTATTTTGTCCCACATTCATCCAAATCCTTCAAACTTCCAACCTTCAACCTATAAATTCATGGCACTTCTACTTCATTTTCAACTACAATTTGAGTATTCTTATTATAGGCATTTTGATTTCATCATCTTGCATCTCTTATTCATTGTCATCTTGAAGCTTATCAAGGATTGGGAAAGGATTCCTTTTCATATCAAAAGTGCACCAATCCACTATGGGATAGGTATGCGCTATGCTTCTTTTCATGCTTTCATTTGGTTCATTTGATATTTTGTTGTTTTGATTGCGTTATGAAGCATGTTGTAGTATTTCATAGGGATGTTATGTTGGTTTTGCTTTGAATCAATAATTGTTGGTGTAATTAAATGTTTTGTACCTTGTCCTAGGTCATAATTACACCTTAGTTAAGTTTACTTAGGGACCACATAGGAGTTGTTGGAGAATTTCCACCTTTGGTGGACTTATCTTCTTATTACTTTATCACTTCCACCTTTCATGGACATATCATGTGATTAGGTTTCCACCTTTTGTGGTAGATCCACCTTTTGTGGTGGTTATCACATTATCACCCTTCCACTTTAGGTGGAGTGATAGTTTTTCATTATTGTCTCATGTCATAAGATTACGACACTTGTCATAATCTTATGCACTCCTATGTTCTCACCTTGGCTATATAACCAAGGGGTCTCTACTACATTTACACACACATTGAATCATTTTTATATCATTGACATTGAATACAGTTTATTCTTGTCACATTATTTTCTCTCTTTTTTGTGCTTTCTATTTGGTCCATAGATCTTGGCATCCATAGCCAATTTTAACACTAACTATGCTAATGTGTGGGATAGTTTAAGCTTTTGCACCATTTAGCATCTGCAAAATGGTGCTAGAAGGAGGGGTTTATTTGAGGCTCTGTGAAACCTTGTTTTCATGTTGTCTCATTTGGGTTACTATTTTATATTAGCTTGGCTTTGTGCTTTAAATAAGCTTTGATTATGTATTAACTTTTTTGATTTGTTAGAAGTAATAAAAGCACACCATTTTTGTTGTTCTGAAGCATTAGTAGAAGAGAAATTGTGCTTATCAAAGCTTGATTAGTCATCGTATTAACTTTGAAAGTTTCTAAAACCTTTTGCAGATCGGTTTTACACCTAACAATTTGTATTTGCTTGAAAGTTTTTTTATGCCTTTTCAGCCAAATCTATTTTGCGCAGGTCTTGCCATCATTACATTCCATAAAATGACATCTCTTTTGAGGCATTTAGCTAGCCCGTACCCTTGTTTGTACACTTGAAATTTTTAAGTAGAATGTTGGGAATAAATATAAATAATTAGGAAGAATACATACGCAGGCCAGAAACATCAAGGAAAATAAGAGCAATCCAAATCCACAACGCGTCATTATACCCCTTTCCATCCCTGGATCTCAAGCCTACTCTCTCTTTTTCTCTGTAATTAACGATTATGGATTCACCACTTCTGTTACAACAATAACAACATTAAGGCCTGTTCATCGGGAGTGAAAATCAATGTCGAAAGCAAGTGGTCACATACAAAGGGTTTATTCCAGCAGACGACTCTGCTCTCTCAGCCCCACTTCGATTCTAATTTCGTAGTTTATTCATCTTCCCAACAAAAAATGCTTATGTCCTACAAACCAATTAATGTTTTACAGAGAGGACATGGATGAATAGAGACTTAAGCTATTCAAAATTGATGCTAATTTGACATGTCTTTTAATTTCTACACCTGCTAACAACATTTGCTTAAAAATTCCTTATGCCTTTTTATGTGCAGGTCTTGCAATCCTTGCAGTCCATAAGGACCACATCCTTGAGGCATTCTGTCAAAAAGTTGTCCCAATCATAGATCGACACATTTATCTCACACACGTATGTTGCCTGTGTAACCCTGCATGTTTCTTGTGATACAAGTTATCACCACTATTTAAGTTAGTTGTTGCACCATTTAATGACATTAATCAACACAAATTGGTCTGTAATAGATATTCATAGAATATTAGTCATTTGAGCTTTAAATAGTGATCACTCTTAGGGTAGGCTCTTTCTATTTAATATCGATGATGCCTACCTTAATATTTTATGTATTTCATCCTTGAGGAGAATGTTTCCTTATTAGTTGTATAAAGTACGTCAATCCATCCCCTTCTATCAAACTCTTAATGTGTCGATGAGGCTGTAGGTATTCTTCATTATTCAATGTACTAACGTGAGCATTTTTCTGTTGAATTAATGGTTGCCCGGGTGGTTCTAATTGTTTAGAAATTTTGATTAGCCTTATTTTGACTTGACTTTCCTCTGTTTATCATTACAACTGAGATATTATCTTCGAAAGGAAGTCATCAAAGTCATGCTTTCACACTATAAGGTAGATTTTACTTTTATGGCTAATTGGGAGGATGATGGATATATTAAAACAAGTTATCCTTTTCAGGTTGTAGCTCACCTTTATCCTTGCTATAATCAAAAGAAGCTAGAATCAAGGGTAAGATCTGAAGCATCAAAATAGTGTCACCGTTTCTAGGTCATCCACAGGATAAACTTCAGATTGGATTTGCTTGGATAGTGATCAAATTTTATGTCCCATTTCATTTATTTTTTTGAGGATTGTGTTGTCAAAATTTTGATTCATCAATTGGGGCACCATAAAATTTGTATTTATTTGTTGGCAACATTGAAGCGTAGGTTGATTAAGTATTTGAATTTGGCTAAATGAATAGAGGTGTTACTTGTCTGCATTAAATCACACAGGATCTTTATTGGCATTAATTTTTTTGATGTTAGCAGAAGAGGTTTTGTTCATTATTCACAAACTTTATCTTTATGGTTAAGATCTTCTTTAAATTCTTTAGAAAGAAAGATTCTTAGTAATACTACATTCATTACTTCAAAATCATGAGTCCTTTTAATTTGAAAATTTTATTGTTTGAAGTTAATGGTCAACTCAATTTGAATTAAATGACTTGATCTTCACATGATTTTCCTTTTTAATCTTATAGGAGAGGAAGGAGTGATTTAATTTGCACAAAGAACATGCGACATTGAAACATCAAAAAAAATCTTTGGAGAAGATTTGAGTTGAAGAAAATCGAACATTGAAATGAAGACTTGAAAAACATTTTTTAATGCTTGTTGTTATAATCTAGTGCTTTTATTTTCTTCTCTCATTTTTTGTTTTAAGATAACTCACTTCTTTTTGGGGTTTAAAATTAATCACTGATTTGATCTTTTTCAAGTTGGATTAAAATTTGAACCTTAGAAACACTTACGAGAATTTCAATTTGGTCTAAAACTAGACAGTCAACTTCACACTTGGATTTTGGTGCTTAAAACGAACTCACCATTGCTTTGGGGATTAAAACGAACTTGTGTTTTCATTGTTTTGTAATATTTTTCTCAATTCGTGTCATTCGAATGTGTATGCACTTTTCTCGTGCTTCACAACGATCTTAAGAATCACAAGCATCCTAGTGACAGTAATTGCCTAAAACATTACCTACACACTTTAATCTGGGTATTTTAAAATTGAACAAATCTTGTGAGTGTGAGTGGAGTATATCACGAGTGTTCTCTCTTTGTTTCTCAACAAAGATCAATTGAACTATGGATGCACTTGCTCACTTTTGTTTATCCATAGAGGGCTTGCCTGATGGGAAAAATTAATCACCCCAGGGAACGACCTAATCGGTAACACGCCAAAACCAAGCGACTTCCAACTGAGATATAAGTGTGGGTACTCGAGAAAAGTTCGAGTATCACGAGGATCATTCTGAAAAAAAGGGAAACAATGGTCTCTTGCTGCATGGATGGTCCCCCATGAACGAAATGCCCACATTAAAACCCCTTGTTTAGAAAGGACAAAATCTTTAACTATTTGTTGGTGCTTGAGAATGCTTGTTCTGAAGCCATCCCACATTCTTATGGATTTTAGTAGAGATGAGAAGTATGCCATGGGAGATTCATGGGTACTGATGCTTGGTTGAATCGAGAAGCGAGTGCATTGTAAGGGGGAGCCTGTGTGGTCAAGCATCTAATCATCCACTAAGAGTAAGCGTAGCTGAGTTCGTCCAAGTGGGAACTCAACAAATATTGCCTCTTTTATCCTAGGATTGTGCATCACTTCGAAATAAATAAATAAAAAACTTTGTTTGGATCCAAAATGCTTGAAAACAAACATTAACCAATTTCTCAAAACTTCAAACCCTTTTGTTAGAGTAATTGGGTATTTACTTTATTAATTAAACAATATTTGTTTAATTGCGTAAAGTTCCCTTTTACCTATTTTCACTTAAGCTAACATTAGGTGCATAATAATTAATTACTTTATTAATTATTATTGTGCAAGCCTAGGGTTTTCCTTTTTAGGGTTTTCATCTATATGTAGTTGAAAACTATCTTTTGTATCATTAATTTATTTTACATTTTGTGTGAATTCGTGGCTCCACATTCTTGAGCATTTCCTTTGTTGCTTCTCTTTGTTTCTCCTTGTAATAGTTTATTTGCTTGCAAAGATCTTTTGGGCTTCTGTGGTGTTGTATCTTCTCAACTCCAACATGGTATCAGAGCTTCAGATTTGCAGTTGCTTGTTCTTGTTTTGAGATTTTGCATTGGAAGCAAATCTAGGGTTCTAAGTTTTTTTTGGGTGGATTCAGCATACTCCATTTTTTAGGTTCACTTTGGGCTCAAATGGACAGTGCCATTGGATTCATAGCACCCAAAAACCCCTAAAACGACTGTCAAATCGTCGATTTTAGTTACAGTCAATTTGGAAGGCAAAATTTTTTTGCCCTAAGGCCATACGGAGCAAAAATCGTAAATTTTTTTTAAAAAAAAATCAAAAAATCAAAGGTTTTTGATTATTTTTCTTGCGCGGCTAGTACTTTTTTTTTCCGCTGCCCGACGGCCACCACTGCGCCGCCAAGCAGCCACCAGCCGCTGCTTCGCCACCCGCTGCTCTGTCTAGCATTGCCTCCGCCGCTGGCTGCGTCCGCCGGGCTTCGCCACTGGCTCCGCCGACTCCATCCGAGCTCGGCCTCTGCATTGCCTCTGCCGCTAGCTGCGTCTGCCAAGCTCCCGACTCGGCTCCACCGACTCCGTCGAGCTCCCTGCCGACACCAGACATTGAACCCGCCGACGTGAGCTCGCCGACCCGAGTCAGCCCTGCCAGCCCCCGCGGGCCTTTAAACCCCCGCTGCCCAGTCACATGGGTGACCGCGGGCCTCCAACCGCCAGCCCCTTGGTCGTCCACATGACCAGGGGCTGAAGACTTTAGCCCTTGAGGGCTGCAAACAATATTTTTTTGCACATTGGAGCAGCTTGAGCTAAATCGGGCATAGAATGGGCAATTTTTCTCAGTTTTTTGCAAACGAGATATCGTCTTAAAGTTGGTTCCGGCGCCGTTCCAGTGGTACTAGTAATTTTTCCTGATTTTGCAGTTTTGCTGTGTTTTTTGCCAGTCAAAGTCAGAACTTGGTTTTTTCACTCCAAGGGGCGTATCTTTTGTGTCTGAACTCCGTTTTGCACAAACGAATAGGTGTTGGAAAGGTGTTACAGTGCTCTTTCCATATTTAAAGTCTATTTTACCTGTTCATTTACTAGGTATTTTTTATTCAGTTTTGTGTGTTTTTACACTTTGCTCAATTACTTGGTCATTTTGGCTCCTTCATGAGTTTTGTTTGCGTGGGATGGGTTATATTAATTTGATCTAAATGTTGTAAGGTCAGAATTCTCAGTTTTTTTTCATTTGAAGAGTTATCATGGGTTTTTCTACTCACCCTTTAGTTGTTCTTATAGAATGGGGTAATTATGAGTCATGGGCAAAGGGTATACTTACACATTGTAGATGGCTTAATATTTTGCCTTATTTGTATGATCTCATACCTAAACCAACAACTTTAGAGGGTAGATTAGCATGGGATATTATTAGAAATCACATTGCAGGAGTTATATTGTCTAGTGTTGATCATGACACTGTGTTGGTTATATAGGACATTGATTGTCCTCACCCACTTTGGACACGTCTTTGGGAGATCTATGGAGACCCTATTCTATCTTCATTCCCAGAGGATCCTGCTTCAGATTGTCTCATACCCATTGCTTGGTGAGAGAATACACCATTTGATCATGATACTTTAGAGGAGCTTGAGTATTTAGACACCCTTACATATACTAATGGATTAGAGGTTTGTCTCACCGTTCCTACTCTTCAGACTGAGACTTCATTAGCATCTCTTGTTGTTCTTGATTTAGTACAGCAGGGAATCATACATCTTCCAAACATAGCTACTTTGGAATCTTATGTTGCAGACATATCTTTCTTGTTTATTGAGTCCTATATTGCAGATTTGGAGGATTACTTTGAGGACATTCATCTCCTCTACCTTGACAGTCAGGTTTTCACTATTCGCCCACCATTATCTGTGCATTCAGAGGTTGCATTTCAGTATTCTCCACATCAGTTTGGATTTGGCATTATTTGTTTCCATTCAGACAGTGAGACTCTTTAGCATCCTATCATGGCAAACATCTTGAGACAGATTGGTTCTTCCTTCTTCATAGGGTTTCTTCGATACAAGTCCATGGATCCGTTTCTTCCCAAGGGGAGGAATATCATTTTCCGCTTCAGGATCTCCTTTTGGATTCTACATCAGGCATCTACCATTGTGACAGGAGTTTCTTCATTGTGGTGGGGCCTTCTTCTCTCTTTCTATATCTCCTGTGGAGATCCTTGTACATGTACTTATATGATAGAAGCTGTCTATGGGGGGTATTATGTTATCCACCTCCTATCCTTCTTTCATTAGTGCATTGCATTTCTTCCTTGCATTCTATTTTGGGGAGGAGTTTTGTTCCCACTGGGTTTTCTCCTTTACCCCATTTCATTTAGTTTGCATTGATTTTGTACATGGGTACCTGATCTGGCCTTGTTGTCGGGACCCATTGCTTTTGCTTTCAGTAGCTTCTTCTAGGTTTTAGCTTCTCCCTATGTCTATCTTAAGGGGGGGTGTTAGAGTAATTGGGTATTTACTTTATTAATTAAACAATATTTGTTTAATTACGTAAAGTTCCCTTTTACCTCTTTTCACTTAAGCTAACATTAGGTGCATAATAATTAATTACTTTATTAATTATTATTGTGCAAGCCTAGGGTTTTCCTTTTTAGGGTTTTCATCTATATGTAGTTGAAAACTATCTTTTGTATCATTAATTCATTTTACATTTTGTGTGAATTCATGGCTCCACATTCTTGAGCATTTCCTTTGTTGCTTCTCTTTGTTTCTTCTTGTAACAGGTTATTTGCTTGCAAAGATCTTTTGGGCTTCTGTGGTGTTGTATATTCTCAACTCCAACACCTTTGGGGGGAGCAAATACCTTTTATGAATCCAAGTTCTCTTGCTTGCCCTAGGGATTTCATCCTTAGAGTCATCTAAGTACTTGGGTTTTATCAAAATCTGTTCTCACTAAAGTCAACATTAGGAAACTTTTGCCTTAATTTCCTCGATTCTCCACATAATGGACTTTGTGGGATGAGAATAAGTTAGGACATTAGACATCTAGTTTGAAAACCTAATCAAGAATTGTTTGTGGTAAAAGGAAGTCATTAAGCAAGGTTAAGAAACAATTGAACCCCACACATGTGTTCTTCCAAATGATTTCCTGAAAGATCAAAATCCGAAAACCAAAGTTCAAAAGTCTTCGTCCAAAAGCTTGTGAAGAATGTCTTTCAAGGATTCACGAAGTTAGAGAAAGGTTGGTTTATAATTTTTACAAGAAATCTTCAAGGAACAATCCTAAATTGTATGATTTTTATTGCCAACAAAATCCAACTCTCTTTCAAAGGTTTGCATTTCTTACATAGGAAGTACCAAGCATGTTCTTCAATACTGAGGTCTTGTAGAAAGGAGTTTTATCTAGGTCTAATCTAGGATCAAAGTCAATCATTATCATCCATCCCCCAAACGTCAAAATCAAAAATTATCTCAACTCTTGGAAATCTTGAAAACATCATTCATGCTAGGCTTTTGGAAAATCCAAATCATCTTGTTTGATTAAATGTGTGTAGATGAATTCTTCTCCACATATTTAGTCAAATTATCAAACCTTGTGAACAAGTATACCTCTTCATAATATCCAACATCTTGAGGTTTATAAGTTCATTATCCTAAAATCAAATCAAAATCATCTTGTTTGGCTAGGGGTGTTTAGATGAATCCTTCTTTACACACTTAGTAAAATTATCATCTTGTGTACAAGTCTACTCTAAGACAACATCCAATCTCTTAGAGTTTATTAGTTCACTATCCAAATCAAAATCGAATCAAGCCAAGGTTCTGATCAAATCAAACCAAATCAAAATCCAATCCAAGTCCCAAAGTCTAGTATTTCCTTCAAGATTTCTTAAAGAGTTCAATCATCCACACCATCCGTCCTCTGTTTATCTCATCCTCATCCTTTGATCCTTAAAGAAAACTTGGATTCTCTTCTTTGAGCCTAAATTTTAGACCAATCTAAGGTGTTAGGGGTTCATGTCTTACATTCCTAAAAAATTGATCCTAATTTTATGGTTCAAACTCGATCTCAATACAAGAAAAAAATGGAGCAAAATAAAGAAACATCCACTTCAAGCGATCTAAGTCAAACTGAAACAAAATTCAACCCTACAATATCTATTGACCTCCCAATCAATCCTCCTCCAATACCTCAAAATCCTCAAGAGGAAGGTCAAGTGGAAGACATCACCAACAATATCTTGGGGATGACACAAGATGAAATCCTTGAGATGGTGCAAAATCCCGAAAATCATAGACTTTTTAATGCCATGATGAGGTTATACCCCTCCCAATACATGCTTGAATTGGCGAAAGAAGGGGCTAAACTCCCTTCCGATTATGACATAATCACCCTTGTGAAGAGACCTCTTAGGATCATGCCTCCAATCCCACCCACACCTCCATATCAAAGCATCACTCAAAGCATCCCGCAAATCACATCATCCATTGCTCCAAATCTGCCAATTATTAGCAAAGGAATCCCATTACTTCACGCCCTTCAAGCACATCCCCTTGTGAATAACCAAGAGTTGGATGCAAACACCATATTGGGCAATGCATCCCAATAAATCCATTACACCCATACATTCTGCTTGCATTTCATGATCCTAGCCATTCATCCTCTTTTCATGCAACACCAATTTATCCTCTTAACATGCAAACCTCTCTCCCTATGACCTCACAAGGAGAAGGTGATGTTTTTGGAGCGGGGGGAGTCTTCAATCCCTTATCATCATCTCTTCAAGAGAATGCATCGCCCCTCTTTCCACAATTTCCACCTCTACCACTTACATCCACATCATACCCCTTGGGTCAAGTCTTCCCCCTTTACCCACCATCAATCAACCAAATCCAAGTAATCCCCCCATCATAAATTAAATCATCATATTGAATCCTCTCATCTTGCCGTAAATATCGCAACAACAGGTGGCAACCATCCAAGCAACCCCGCCATCAACACATCGACCATCCCCCAAGTATCTCAAAACACAGTCTCCCAAGGGCCAAGCATCTCAATCACGCCATCCACCATTGAAACGCCAATCATATATACAACAGTTCCTCTCATCACAATAGTCAACAATATTCCTAATCCACCAGCATCGCCAAAAACCAACATGAAAAACTCATTTACATCATGTTGCAAGCAGCTCAACAAGCCACCTATCAAAAGGCACTTCAACAAATTCAAAACCAACAAGCTGCACAACTAGTTGCTCAACAAGTACAAGCAGAATTAGTGGCACAAAAGTGCGACAGATTGCCCAAGCCCAAGCTTTACTATAACAAAAAGTCACCCAAGTCGCCCAAGCAACGTAAGCAGCTCAAGCGGTATAGGCTGCTCAGGACACACAAGCAGCCCAATATCAAGCTCAACAAGCACAAGCTCAATACTAGGCACAACTGCAAGCAAATTAGTAACAAGCATATCAACAATTCCTGCAACAGTATCAAGCGCAATAACAAGCGGCTCAACAACAATCTTTGTTGGCGCAACAACAACAAGACCAACAACAAGCTTTGTTGGCACAACAAAAAATAGACCAACAACAAACATTATTGGCACAACAACAAATGAAGGCATATCAGCAAGTCTTAATTGTGCAACAAAGTTTGCAACAAACTCCCACCAACACTCCATCCATCACTCAAGCGCCCCGATCGCTTCAAAACACGTTCACTCCACCTCCTGATCTGCAAGACGATGTGACAACACAAATCAAGTTGCTCTCACAACAAGTTCTTGATCATCAATGAGGAAAAAAAGAGGACACCCGACAATCTGTGTCCCTATCCTTTTGACAAGAGCCTTGCAATGATACCATTCCCAAAGGGATTTGAAATCCCCAAATTTGACAAATATCGTGGGTTGGGAAACCCTAAAGATCACATCAAGGAATTCCAAGTACATTGCATGAAATTTGCATACAATGATATGTATATGATGCAGTTGTTTCCTCAAAGTTTGGCTGGTCTTTCCATTGAGTGGTTCTCTCATCTGCCTACTGGCATCAAAACATTCCAAGAAATTGTAGATGCATTCCTCAAGAATTACGCATTCAACAGTGGCATGGATGTTAGTCTAGAGGAATTATCGATGCTCAAACAAGGAAAGGGGGAATCAGTCACCTCCTTCCTACAATGATGGTGATCCAAGGCCAATCAAAGCAAGTGGGCCATGCCAGAGGAGCAAAAAATTTGCACTATCATTGCCAATCTGGAGAAGACCTTGGCATTTCATCTAAAGATGTAATGCATTACCACATATGACCAATTGATACCCAAGGCATTCAACATCGAATGAGCCCTTATTGCACAAGGGGGTACACCTACATATCCTGAACATCAATATAATCGCCCATCCACCAACTATAACAAGAAACCTCACACATGGGAAAAAAACAAGAATGTCAATAATGATGGTGTGGTTGACGCCAAGGTCATGATCAGTGCTCTAAAATAGAATTCCCAAACATATCACCAATCGCAAAACAACAATCACAATAACACGTAAATCAATGCAGTATCCCAACAACCACCCCACAATCAAGTCAACAATCTAAATAATCAAGGAGTACCGCCTCCATGAAACAAATATCCCCCAAGAGGAATTTCACAGCCCTTGAGGAATCAATCAAATTCATCATGAAGAAATTGGTCAATGAGAACCTCATCAAAATCCCCACTTATGATAATTATCAAGAGCCCCAGGTAAAACCACCCTGGTACAATAAAAATTTCCTTTGTGATTATCATAAACTCAAGGGGCATACAACAACCAATTGCATGAAACTGAAGAATGTCATCCAAGACCTCATCAATGACAAGATCATAAATGTGGAGCAATCAGCTAGTAATCAAGATCTAAAAATCTACACGAATTTGATGCCCAATCATAACCAAGGAAATAACAAAGGGAAACAAAAGTACGGAAATGTGAACCATGTGTACGATCATGTTATCGCATCCTTGGACGAAATGGTCACTATTGTTAGCATCAAGGGAGCCAAAGCTGATTGTGGAGTCACCACACACGATGGCAAGGTCACCATTGTCGAGTCATCACAACCACCTAGAGCATCCACCTCAAATCAAAAATTCGTTCGTAGTGGCTACAATGTCCTAAACCAATTTTAAAAAACCCTTGCTCAAATCTCCATCATGAAATTACTGAAGATTTCAACCGCCCATAGGGAAATCCTTGAGGAAGCATTGGCTTCATCTATAGTCTTTGCCAATCTTGATACAAAACAATTCCAATTTATGGTCAGAAACATCACCACCCTAAATCTCCTCACATTTTCTAATTACGACTTCCACACCCAACCATCTCACAATCGTGCACTCCACCTTGAAGTCTTGGTTCACAAAAATAAGGTCAAAAGGGTCTTGGTGGATGGAGGTGCAGGCATCAACATCCGTTCACTAAAGCTTATAAAGAATCTAGGATTCTCTAAAGATTCCATTGAAAAAGGTAAGGGTATCACAATCAGGGCTTACGACGATCAAGAAAGAGTGTCTCAGGGCACTATTCAACTCCCTATTCAAGTAGGGCTAGCCATTATGGAAACTTCCTATCAGGTGCTTGACCTTGATCTGCCTTATAACATCCTCGTGGGGTGCCCATGGATCCATGGGATGTAAGAAGTTGCATCAACCTTCCACTAATGCGTCAAGTTTTCGTACCAAAATCAAGAGGTCACAATCTATGGTGATCTGAAGCCCTTTGTCTACTGCAAGAACCTATAAGCCAAGTACTATAAAGTTCCCCAAGTCCCAAAGAACGATGAAGTCCTCTCAACTCCATATATAGACCCAACCAATATATCCTCCACTTCTGGGACAAAGACACCCACCATCCCCGACATATCTGACATCAAGCTTATAATCCAAGACAACGGGTGTGGGGAATACAAAATGAAGAAGGGAGCCTTTATGGTCGAGGAGTTACCTCAATCCCCCAAATACCATGGACAACCACAACCCGCTAATACAACTGCTCAAACCTTCATAGTAGATCCCTCCCGACTCAGGAGTTGGGGAGATCTAGGCCAAGAAGTGGCAGACGAGCAAGACGTATCTAGTCTCCTCTATCAAGAAGAAAGATTTGTGCCAGCCCTTCCTATGGAAGATGCCAACATAGGACTTCAGTTAATGTTGGGCATGGGCTATAACATGAATGGAAGTCTGGGAAAGAACAACAATGTCCAATTAGAACCTATCATTGTTGAGAAACAAAAGAAAAATCTTGGCCTTAGGTGTACCCCTCTGAGTGTAACCATATGTGGTAGAAGTCCCCTAGTTAAAGCAGTCAGGACTCCCCCTCAACTAACGACAGTCACCCTTCAACTACCAATATCTATAGGTTTTCCCTTAGATAACTTCACCTTTGACATAATCGATGTGTGTAGTAGTGACGAGGATCCCATAACTGACTTACCTATGCTATTTGAAGAATCCTCTTTATGCATAATTAGCACCCTGTCTTTTGAGTCGGACCACCAAATCCACGAAATAAACTTAGTCTATCCCCAACTCATTGATTACGACCAACGAGGACCATCGATTTTGGACACATTCAAAAATGATGAGGTGCTCTCATAATTCATGGGACTACGAGATATGGTACCATGTGGAGATCATAAAGTTGGGTTTGACATCATACTGGATACACAAGCCTATTATGGGGAAACAATTGAATCCTTTAGTCACAAAAGCAAAAAATTGAGAATAATCTCAAGGTCTTTGAGTGAAAACCACATTGTGGAATTCTCTGACTGAAAAAAAGTAAAAATAAAGGACACATCTAATGGTGAAAACACCTGTCAGGTTCCAGAGGATGAAGGATTCAATCTTCCTCTCAATGCCATCCATCAAGAGAATTCAGTGGTTTTGGCAGAACAGTGCAATCTAGTTAATTTGGGAACAGAGGATCTACCACACGTAACATTCTATGTTGAGTCACTTCTCACAGAATAATAAGAACTCTTAGCAACATTCCTAAAAGAAATAAAGGTAAAATTTGTGTGGACTTATGCTGACATGCCTGGGCTTGATCCAAAGGTGGTAGTGCAACACCTAGCAGTATATCCCGAAGCAAAACCTATGAGACAGAAGCTCAGAAAGATGCATCCCCAAATAGCCTTGTTAGTCAAAATGGAATTGCAGAAACTCCTGGATGTAGGTTTCATACGCCCGATTGATTATCCAGAGTGGGTGTCCAACCTGGTACCTATTTCAAAGCCCACTGGGGGCATCCGCACCTGCATGGATTTTAGAGACTTAAATAAAGCCTGTCCCAAGGATGACTTTCCACTCCCAAACATTGATATGATAGTGGATATGATGACCAAACATGAGATGTTATCGCTAATGGATGGATTCTCAGGATATAATCAGATCATGATAGCTAAAGAGGATCAGCATAAGACAACATTCGCTTTTCCATGGGGAACCTATTACTAGAACATGATGCCATTTGGGCTGAAGAATGTAGGAGCAACTTATCAAAGATCCATGACATTAATCTTTCATGACAGGATTCATAAAACTGTGGAAGATTATGTGGATGACATATTGGCTAAATCAAGGAAAAGGCGAGACCATATATCAACTCTGAGCTCCATTTTTGATAGGTTGGAAAAGTACAAAGTTTGACTTAACCCAAAGAAGTGCATCTTCAGAGTGCAATCAAGCAAGCTCCTGGGGTATATCGTGTTAATGAGAGGAATCGAGGTAGATCCCACCAAAGTTAAGGAAATCCTCGAAATGGAAGCACCCAGGACATTGAAGTAGCTAAGAGGCCTACAAGGGAGACTCCAGTCTATCGGTTGATTCATAGCAAAACTAACAAACAAACAAATCACATATTCTCATCTACTCAACAAGGGGGTAGAATACAAATGGGATGACAAATGCAACTAGACATTCAACAAGATCAAGGAATACCTACTCACACCACCAATTCTAATGCCGCCAATTCCAGACAAACCATTAATCTTATACATATCAGCAACAACGACAGCCCTCAGTGCTCTCTTAGCCCAACATGATGAAAACTGAAGGGAAAGGGCTATCTATTACATCAGCAGGACCATGGTAGGACATGAGCTAAATTACACACCTATTGAAAAATCTTGTCTAGCAGTCGTGTTTGCAGCTTAGAAGTTCAGACATTACATGTTGGCACATCAGATTAAGCTAATCACAAAAATAGATCCGCTCAAATACCTACTTTCCAAAGCAACTCTCACAGGACAAATGGCTAAGTGGGTCATGATCCTAACAGAGCATGACATTGAATATGTAGAACACAAGGCCATCAAAGGAAAAGCAATTGCGGATCAACTGGCAAAGGCTCCTCTGTATGCAGAAAACCCACTTGTCTCAGAGTTCCCCGACGAATCAATCTTCAACCTTAGTGTAGCGGATCATTGGAAGATGTATTTTGATGGATCCTACACAAAACACGGGTCAAGGGTAGGAATCTTCTTCATCAATCCACAAGGGGATTTCATAGCTAAGTCCTACAAGCTGTCATTCCCATGCACAAACAACATCACAAAGTATGAGGCTCTTGTCATAGGGCTAAGGATTGTAGTGCAGTGGCAGATTATGGCTCTTAAGGTATATGGAGACTCACAACTCATAATCAACCAAGTAAATAATGAATATCAAACAAAGGATGATAAGTTGACTCCATGCAAGAAATTGGTGGAGAGCCTTAAGGAATTATTTATTGATATTACATTTGAACAACTACCTAGAAAAAATAATAGAGCAGCGGATGCAATGGCCACGATCGGATCGCTCCTAGAGATCCCGCACAACGTCCCAAAGCAAAAATTCTTCATAGAGCAGCTTCTCGTACCAGCATTTGAGGTACTAGAGTCTGAATTCATGTGCAAAATCGTCCCGGTGATCCTTGGTACCATGATATTTAAACTTACCTGAGAATAGGAGTCCTTCTCGCTGACATAACCCCAAACCTCAAAAGAGCTTTTATCAAAAATTCATCCTATTTTGTCATCCTAGGAGATACCCTACATCTTAGGAGCATTGAAGGGACCCTTTTATGTTGCCTAAACATTGAGGAAGCCTTGATTGCTTTAATCGAGGTACATAATGACATTTGTGGTTCACACTCGAGCGACATGACCTTGGCCAAGAAACTGTTGAGGACAGGATACCATTGGCCTACAATGGAAAGAGAAGCACATGGCTATGTCAAAAGGTGTTTGTTGTGCCAACAACATGGGGACCTCATCCATGCACCAGCTCAGGAACTCCAACCCATTATCACACCTTGGCCCTTTTCGTAGTGGGGGCTTGATCTCATTGGTAAAATCACCCCACCTCATCCAATGGCCATAAGTTTATCATTACCGCCAAAAATTACTTCACAAAGTGGGTTGAAGCCATTCCCATGACCTACATAACTGGAAAGTAGATATCCAAGTTCATCTTGAACTACCTTATATGTCGATGCGGTGTCCCTCAAGCTATTATCTCAGATAATGGGACACCTTTCAAAAATCAAGACATTCGTGACTTATGTGAAAATTTCAAAATCCAACATCGCTTTCCACACCATATTATCCCCAAGGCAATGGCCAAGCATAAGCCACCAATAAAAACATTTTAAAAATCCTTAAGAAAATAGTCAATGACGCTGGTCATGACTTGCATCTACAATTGAATCTCGCCTTATGAGCCTACCACACAAGCATCCGCACACCAACAGGTGCCATCCTTTTCTCCCTAGCCTACGGATTAGAAGCCATACTCCCCATTGAGATCGAGCTCCTGTCCCTGAGGATATCACTGCATAATCTCATCACAGATGAAGAATACCGAGTATCACGATTAAATGAGCTGGAACTACTGGATGAGCGGCATATGGATGCCTTAAACCACTTGCAAGTCTATCATAATCACCTCAAGCGAAGCTACAACAAGAAAATCAGGAGGCAGACCTTCCAAGTTGGCGAGCTAGTACTAAAGGATAATCAGAAGAATGTTCCAAATTTGAATAGCAAGGGCAAATTTGAACCCAACTAGTTGGAACCCTTCGTCATTACCGCAAGCTACAAATTAGGGGCATATCAGTTGTCAACACCCGAAGGCGAACCTCTGCAGGAGCCCCTAAATAACTCTCATCTCAAAGAGTTTTATGCCTGGTCTTTTAAAGGTAAAACTGAAAATACAAAAAAATATAAAAATATAAAAATCCAAAAAAATAGAAAAATGATTAAAAACAGTAAAGAAAAAAATCGTCCTCTAGTGAAAACCACTTCGCTGGCGCTTTGGACAAGTACCTTGGTGAAAACCTGGCAAATAGGCACCAAGTGTAAATAAAGAACTCTTCATCCACAGAGATATTCACGACTTATTTTGCACAATCACTTATCTTTTACATTCCATTTATCCTTCCACCATTCGTTCGCATCTGTACCATAGCTTGATCTTATGTTCATATCATGATCCCCCCTAGTACTACTTGGCATATTCCTAAGGTCAATTTGTCTTGCTTGTATCGAAGTAGTCTATCACATCACGTTGGGGGCATGTTCCTATACCTGCATTATATCAGATTTGTGTATAATCTTGTGATCTTCCTTAAAATCAAAAAATCAAAAAACATTCAAAAAATCCTTCAAAAAAAATCCAAAAAGTCAAAAAATAGAGTCGTCTTACAGAACTATGTCATCTCTGAGCTTGAACATAGGCAAGGCTAATTTGTTGATCAGCCTGAGACCCCTAAGATAGGTCTTTAAGTTAGTCTCTTGATCAACATCTCATAAAATCTCCAAAAAATGAAAAAGTCGAAAATCAAAACAGCCTCAAAACATTTCAAAATTCCAAAAACATCCAAATATTTGAAAAAACCCAAAATGGTGCATCCATCTCCATCTCGCTCTCACTCAAAATAATCTCATTCAAAATAAATCAATCATCATTTTCATCCTTTGGTAAGTCAGGCAGAAGCAAGTCTAGCAGGTTTAAAAGTAAAAAATCAAATCGTCAAAGTCTCAAGTCTAAATCAGTAAGTAAACAAGTTGGTCAACTCTTGGTATCAACAACTTATCATCAAGTCAATCCCATATCACTTGATCACAACATGTCCTAGGATGCATCCTTCCTACAATGGACATCAACATCAGGCATCACCGTAGTTTAGTCTTGGCTAGTGGTACGAGGAACATTAGCCTGTTTGTTTACCTTATCTTGGTCTTTTTGACTTATCTTATTTTGCGTTCATTCCAATGGCCTCTCGATGATGCCTAATCAAAATGGTTTAGAGAGAAAGGAATGGGGCAACAATTTTTATCTTTATATCTACTATGATTGTTGGATGTTCTTGTAATATAACTTGGTCATGTGTGCTTTGTTTGGTTTGTAGGGAAGGTGTTTTACATGTCTTGTTGACCACATAGGAAGGCTTGCGTTTCTATGTTTTGGTCTGAGATGTTTAGAATATCTGAACTACATTCTGAAATAGGTTTTGTATGTCAGGTTTGAATAGGAGTACTCCTATCTGATTGTCGAGTCAACGTCCATCACACTAGGTGCAACACCATCCTGGTTCTTTATACCTTGATGCATCGTACCTATGTGTGTTATAAAACATAAGGAAAGTTATGTTCTTTATCTCTCCCATCATGCAAATCAACATCATGCATCTAATGTTCTTCATTTAATTAAATAAAACAAATTTATTTAATTAAACATCTAATGTTCTTCATTTAATTAAATAAATCAAAGTTATTTAATTAAATTCCTAATATTCTTCATTTAATTGAATAAATCAAACTTTATTCAATTAAATTACTAATTTTCACATTCCTCTCATTTTGATTTAGATAAACCCAAAAAATCTAAATAAAGTGTCATATCAACTAACCTCCATTCAAGTTAATCAAATCTTGATTAACTCCTAACACTAATCCTCTTTTCTTTAGCTTCTGCAACTTGCACATGAAATTCATTTTAAATAGTTATCTAATTATCTCTATTTTCCCTCACAAGCCATATTCCCAAGGAATATTCCCTCATTAACTCCATTTGTTTGACTTTCTTGCCCAAACAAATTTCCCCCTAAAATCCCTCAACCATATGAATTTAAAACTATTTTTCAAATTTCAAACCCACTTAACTTCATTTACTTGCACAATCTCCAAAATGTGCCCATTCCTCCTCCAATCACATGTGGACAAGTGGCCTTCTCTTATTGGTTGGTATTTTGTCCCACATTCATCCAAATCCTTCAATCTTCCAACCTTCAACCTATAAATTCATGGCACTTCTACTTCATTTTCATCCACAATTTGAGTATTCTTATTATAGGCATTTTGAGTTCATCATCTTGCATCTCTTGTTCATTGTCAACTTGAAGCTTTTCAAGGATTGAGAAAGGGATGTTTTTCATATCAAAGGTGCACCAATCCACTATGGGATAGGTATGCACTATGCTTCTTTTCATGCTTTCATTTGGTTCATTTGATATTTTTTTGCTTTGATTGCATTATGAAGCATGTTGTAGTATTTCATAGGTATGTTATGTTGGTTTTGCTTTGAACCATTAACTATGCTAATGTGTGGGATAGTTTAAGCTTTTGTAGATTTAGCATCCATAGAAGGTTGGGTTTTTCCAATATTGTTGAAAGGCTCGATCAATTTTTCTCGGGGATGGGATGGATGGGGGATTCTTTCAAATGTGGGGTTTTCATTCTACCAATTTTGGTTTTTGATCATTTTCCGGTGCAACTTGATGTGGACTTAAGCAAAAAATTGACCAAAAGTTACTTCAAGTTCCAATCAATGTGGTGGAACGACCTTGAACTGTTGAACAATTTGGAATTATGGTGGAAAGATGGTGCCTATTCAGGTGGCTTTGTTAGTTTTTGCTTCTTCAAGAGGTTGGCATATATAAAGGCAAGACTCAGAGAGTGGAATTATGCAGTATTTAAGGATATCTTTATAGAAAAATTGAAGGTGGAAGCAGATCTGCAATTACTGAATGAGGTTGTCCTCAAATACGGGATGACAATTGAATAATACAAGAGGGAAAAGGAGCTAAAATAACAACACTCTAAGCTTTTGGCTAGAGAAGATCTCTACTAGAAGGATAAACCTCGAGAAAATTGGCTGAAGGAGGGTGACTCAAACTCCAATGTTTTTCGTGCTTCCACATGGGCTCGACAGTCTTATAAAAAAATCAACAAGGTGAAGCTTTTAGATGGCAGTGTCATTAGCGATCGAGAGAGATTGAAAGCGGAGGCAGTTCAGTTTTTTTCTTTGCTTCTCGATGCTAACAAGGAAAATCAGGTACGGGACGAATCATTACTAGATTGTATCCCAAACATTATCGGTGAGTCTGAAAATAAAATGCTCTCTAAATTGTTTACTTTGGATGAGGTTAGGGAGGTGACCTTTGCATTGAATTCGAACAAGGCTCCTGGCCCGGATGGACTATCGATTTTTTTTTTCAAAAAATGATGGAATTTTGTTAGTGAGGATATCTAGAGATTTGTTGAAGATTTTAGGAAAAACAAGAAGCTTTTCAAGGATATAAATAACATAGTGATTGCCTTAATTCTAAATAAACCCGATTGTACTTCCTTTGCTAACTTTCGACTGATTTCATTGTGCAATTTTGTGTATAAAATTTTGTCCAAAACGCTCGCCAACAGATTGAAGAAAGTGATGGGCTCATTAATCAGTCTAGAGTAGAATGGTTTCACCACGGGACGTGAGATCATAGATAAAATCTTCACTGTGGTTGAGACTATTCACACTATATCCAACAAAAGGTTGAAAGGGATGCTAATAAAATTAGATGTAAGCAAGGGTTATGATTGGGTGAATTGGGGCTTCTTGCTTGAGGTCATGAAGAGATTTAGTTTTAGTAGGGATTGGCTAGAAATGATAAGTATGTTTGTTTCTTCCCCTCACTATTTCATGTTTGTTAATGACTCTCTTTGTGGATTTTTCAACACCTCTAACAGTCTCCATCAAGGAGACCTCATATCACCATGCTTGTTCGTCATTATGGTTGAAGCATTAGGGCGGCATATCGGTTCCTTATGAATGGCTAGTTTATGGAAGGGGATCAAAGTGGCTAAAGGTATTGACAACTTGAACCATTCCCAATTTGTTGATGACACAATGCTCATGGTTGAGGTTATAATGGGTGCCCTAGAGAGGTATGTTGTTGTCTCTAGGCAAAATGTGAATAAGGATAAATCAAAAAATCTACTTCTTCAATATGAAGAAATATGTACATAGGAAAATTTCCAATGTGATTGGCTTCTTCATAGGCTCCCTTCGTATAAAGCATCTAGGGGTACCTTTGTTCCAGGGATTGGGGAAATCTTCACTATGGGAAGATTTGATCAGGAAATGTGGGAATAAGGCAGAAGCATGGATGAATAATTAGATGTCCTTCATAGGGCGAATTCAAATGATCAAATTTGTTTTGTTTGTTGTCCCCATATATGTAATGTCCTGCTTTAGAATTACCAGTAAAGCCATTGGCCTTCTTGACAGTTTCTTGAAGAAATTCTTGTGGGATAGTACCAAGGAGGTTAGGAAAATTCCTCTATTCGCTGGGAAATGACTTGTTTCTAGAAGGAAAAGGGGGGGCGGGGTTGCGGAGGATGGAGCCTCTTAATTTGGTGCTAGGAGCAAAACTTAGCTGGAAATTGTTCAAAGATCCCAATAGACTGTGGTGTAAAATAATTCAAAGTAAATATTTAGATAACAGTGACTCAAACTGCATTTTGATGATGGTAAGCTCTTTTGGAGGCTTTGCAACTTGGAGGTTTATATGGGAAAGTAAGAAATTGATTGTTGATCACTTATAATGAAGGATTGGGGATGGAAAAAAAGTTAATTTCTGGTACGACTCTTGGAGTGGGCTTGCTCCATTAAGTTCCCTTGTTTCCTCCAATGATTGGATTGAAAGAGTGGTTGGATAATGGGGCAACAAAGTTGTTGATTACGTCACATTCAGAGAAGACATGGGTGGTGGTAGGCACAAATGGTTGGAGCTCGATCTCTTGCAAGTACCTAAGGTTGACCATGGGGTAGTCAAGAAGGAGCTAGAAATGCAGAGTATCAAACTGTCTAATGACAGTGACAAAATTATATGGTGTAGATCAAAATCTGATGAATATTCGGTGCATCTTGGCTACGAAATCCAGAGAGCTATGGAAGGTTGTGAGACTTGGCTTGCTCGGCTATGTTGGGGATCCAAGCTACTTCCTAAAGTGGGGGCCTTTTTATGGGTTGCTTTACACAAGCATATCTTAACCAATGACAGGTTGGCTAAGTATGGTTTCCATTGGCCATCAATTTGTCCTTTATGTAGATTGAATAGGGAATGGGTTGATCATTTACTAATTTCTTGCCCATATGCGTCAATGTGCTAGGACTAGCTGCAGGGTATGTTGGGTTGGAGTAATCCCAAGCACTGTGACCTAAAGGTATTTCTTTCTGGCTGGCCAACTCAAGATAGGAAGGATTTGTGGAGTGACGTATGGGTGTTTTCTCCTTCCTTGTTGGTGTGGCATCTATGGAAAGAGAGAAATCGTAGGATATTCAATGAAATTTCTCTTTCTCCAAGTGCTCTCATTCAGAAAATTGAAGGCAACTACTGTGAACTTGCTAATGCAAAGGGTTGGGTGAAGAGTGATACAATGTTCTCAGCTTGGGACAAAGAATTAAAGAATAAATGGGATAGACTGCGTCCCCCCATAATGGTTGGTTTAGGGAAAGTGGCAAAGAGAAGGCTGGCTCGGTGGTCTTTGCCTAGACCTGGGCGAGTAAAACTAAATTTTGATGGTGTTGCCCAAGGGAATCCTAGGCCGACTAGGGCAGGTGTGGATATTCGCAATGGTGCTTGCATTATGACGATGGCTTGTAAATTGGGGGTGGCAACTAACAATTGGGCCGAGTTTGAAGCTCGGGCCAAAGGGATTAAGTTATGTCTAGTTAAAGGTTTTCGTGAGGTTGATATGGAAGGAGATTCTATGGTCTGCATAGATTCGGTTAGAAAGAAAAAAAGTGTCAAACTGGAAGTTAAAAGGTATTTTATCTGAAATATCTCAATGTCTCGATGGACTACATGATTTTTCAGTGCAACATGTCTACAAAGAAGCAAATAGGGTGGAAGATGTAGTCGCCAACTTGGGGATCAATATGGATGAAAGGTTGTGGTCTTCGAAGTGCATAATCTACCAATGTCGATTCAGGATATGGTCATGGCTGATCTGGGTGCTTCTTGATCTGAAAATTTCACTCATGTATAGGGATGGTTAGATTTGAATTTTAAAGATGTCGTATGGCTAAATGTAACTTGTTTGATTAGCATAATAAAGGAGCTACCCCCATGGTAGTACTTACCAAAAAAAAAACTATATCAATTACATAATAAAAAAGATAAATTTACTTTTCAAATTTCGTATAGCCAATTCACTATTATTTAATTTATACCACGTGGTGGACGAGAAAAAAGTACAAGTTTGTAGGCAAAATATTACGAAACTGAATGTGGCAATCGGTAACGACAAAATCGACGACGACAAAAAAATGAAGGGAAAAACAGTGTAAGGTGATAGATGGACCAAATAAATGAAATGCGAAAAGTTCATCAATTATGGAGCAGAAACCAAAAGCGGTGGGGAGAATAGTAATAATCGGTGGGGAAAGCAGTAAAAGGTGGCAAAAAACTACTAAAAAATGGTGGAAAATTATGAACGACTGAGATTAGTTTAACTGTCAACCAAGGGTTGTTGGGGATTTTCAATCGTTGACATATAAAATTTGCTCGACACTCTCGAATAAGGAAACGCTTTCGACGTAATTAGACTACACTTCAATATACTTAAAGTTTTTATTAATAAAAAAATTGATAATTATTTAAGAAAATATTTTGAAAGGTTGTTATAATATTTAATAAAGTCAATAAATAAAACAATAGCATAGAGAATAGTTAAGGCCTTTTATCTAACATAGATTCAATAAAGAACAAAAAAAAAAGTTAACAAAAGTTTAATCAAAAGACAATTAGAAAAAAATAATTTCCAATAAAAATAATTGAAAAATAATTAAAGGACATATAAAGAGGCATAGGCCTATAGATAACTAAATCATTAAGACTTTATTCTACGTCCCAATCCTCTTCTACATTTTTCTTTTCAATAACTAATTTCACAATCAATCAAGAATTTCACAAATTAACCTAATAGGGGAAAGAATCCAAAACTTGACCATCTTCGAACAATAATGATAGAATTTATTGATTTAATGTCCAATATTTATAATAATATAGCACTAATAGATATGAATTTAAATTTGTTAGTGTTGATCTTAAAACTCATAATTTAATGAAATATATTCCTTAGATTTAAAAGTCAACAAATAATGTGATGCCACATTAATAGATCTAGGATTAGGATTAGGGTTCAATTAGGGTTAGATTTAGGACTAGGTTGGGGTTTGATTATGGTTAGGTTAGGAAAAAATTTATACGTTTTGCCTCATACCTTAACTTGTGTGGGAAAAGATTGAAATAAATTCAACTTAAATTTATTCTTAGATCTATGGTAAAATTCTTAAATATAAATCCAATGTATTAAATTTAAATATTTAAGAAAATGATGCAAGCTTTATAATATAAGTGCACTCTCTAATGTTGTTGTATTTATTAGATGGCATAGCAATAGGAATCAAAGATAAGTTTGTTCATAGCTATAAAACCTTGTCATCACCACCTCAACCTGAACCTGATATCTAGGTCAAATCCCTTACATTTTCATAAACCCCACAATTCATTATAAAAAACAAGGTGTTGTCTCATAAATGTACGTACCTTTGGGCAAGAAATATTTTAGTTGTCTTGGTAACGTTATGCTTGTGTTGCAAATTATTTTCTTTTTACTTTTATATATTATATATATAAAGATGGCTACAAATGTTCTTCATGTGTTTAAGGTCAAATGTTATGCATGTGTTGTGCATTATATCTTTTTTCTCTTTCTTATAGATACTAGGCTACAAATGTTCTGTCGTTTTTAAGGTTACATACTAAATAAATATTTTGTCATCAACATTTATATGGTAATATGAATGTTATTTTCTTATCTACAAAGCAATGTCATGAATGCTATTTTCTTATCTACAAAAATATATAAACTAGCATAAATATATTAAATATTAATATATATATAAAATACGTCAAGATTTATTCTTCTTGAAGCACCTATTTTCATCATTTTTTCTAAATACAATAGATGCCTCAATAATGATAACTCAATGCATTATATATATATATATTAATATTTAATATATGAATGCTAGTTTACACCAAAGGCGTATCTTATTTGAAGTGTGTCAAGCTGAATTAACGCATCCACGGTATTGACTGGTCTAGGAGACGATTGTTTTCATCTGGACTATTGAATTAGACTTCCACTTTTTGCTTGCCCTGTTCTCGTCATCTCCTCCCTGTTGCTATTGCTTGTGGTTTGGCCCCCGCGCAAGGCTCAACCTTCTCATCCACCACAACATGGTTTCCACCGATTTTCTGCCAACAAGTTTGAGGATCTGATAATGCATGGAGTAAAGCCATGGGATTCTGATGTAGACGAGTTCTACAATGGTCTTGTAAAGGCTGGCATAGAGCTTGACAAAGAGATGGATGCCATGGATGCCAAAGATGCTCGCTAAATAGCTTGTTGTGTGCGTCGAAGAGGTCATCCATGTCTCATTCTTTTGTGTCAAGCCTGTAGGTTACTGCGCTTAGATAAATGCAATTGGCAGGTGTAAATCTAGACTCTAACCTTTGCTACTATTGTCCCTTCCTGTGCAAAAATGGGGGTTTTGGAACAGGGTATGGACATCCATCAAATCATAAACTGATAGAGGATTTTTTTTCAGATGTTGTAGTTGCAAATACCCAGGTAGACATGTATGCAAAATGTGGAAGCATAGACAAGGCACGTGAAGTTTTTGACAAGGTGCCTCAAAGAGATGTGGTCTCAGATATGCACAAAATGGATTTGCTGAAAAGGCTTTAGGGATTTCCAAGCAAATGCAATTGTCAGGTTTAAAGCCAAATTCTGCAACGTTTGCTAGCATCCTCCCTGCCCATGCCAAAATGGGAGCTTTGGAACAGTATGGAAATCCATTGAAGCATAAAGGATAGAGGAAATTTATCAGATATTATAATGTCGCAACTGCCCTCGTAGACATGCATGCAAAAAGTGGAAGCAATAACAAGGCACGTGAACTATTTGATAGAACACTTGAAAAAGGTGTCTATCTCATGGACTGTAATGATTGCGAGATATGTAGAAAATGGATTTGTTGAAAACAATTTAGAAAATTTCAAGCATATGAAATTGGCAGGTGTAAAGCCAAATTCCATAAGTGTCGCTAGTTTCCTCCATGCCCGTGCCAGAATGGGAGCTTTGGAATAGGGTATGGACATCCATCTTTAAGCATCACGAAAGGAATATTTTTTTCAGATATTATAGTTGGAAATGCTCTAGTAGACATGTATTCAAAATGTGGAAGCATAAAAAAGGCACGTGAACTGTTTGACATAATGCCTCAAAGAGAGGTTATCTCATGAAATGCAATGATTGTAGGATATGCACACAATGGATTTTTTTTTTAAATATGATGGATACAACCTGACAGTGTGAATGCTTGTTGGAAGTTGGATTTTTTGAAAAGGTTTTAGAAACTTTCAAGCATATGCAATTGGCAGGTGTAAAGCCAAATTCCACAACCTTCGCTAGTTTCCTCCTTGCCTGTGCCATAATGGGAGCTTTGAAACAAGGTATGGACATCCATCTTTAAGCATCACGAAAGGAGGATTTTTTTTCAAATATTATAGTTGGAAATGCTCTGGTAGACATGTATCCAAAATGTGGAAGCATAGAAAAGGCACGTGAACTGTTTGACAGAATGCCTCAAAGAGAGGTTATCTCATGGAATGCAATGATTGCAAGATATGCACAAAATGGATATTTTTAAAAATATGATGGATACAACCCGACAGTGTGAATGCACAGAAGGATTGTTAGGCAAGAAACCATCAATTAGTGACTTTTGTGTTTTCTAATGTGTTGTTTTTCAATTGATTCTCTATAGAAAAGAGAAGCTAGTTAAATTCAAAGAGAAAAACATATATGTTTGTGACTACTCTAAGCAATCAAAGGCATACATGTTACTTGATGTTTCTATGAATAAAATTGTAGCTATCAAAGATGTTGAAAATTATGAAAGGAATGTCATGACATGATAGATGATGAAAAGATAACATGTAATCCAAGTACAAATAACCATGTGAAAAGAATATCAGTCCCTCGAGAAATACAAGGGAACCAATTGAGAGTGAGGTTGTTGATCAAAGCTCGCTTTAGTATGTCAAAATTCAGGATGAAAGTACTAGCAACTTCATCATATATATTAGGGAAAGTACCAACAAATATTTTGAAGATGTCCATAAAAAAATGAAGTGAACTAAGAGGCCTTTGTTGGGCAATTTGAGGAAGCAGGATGCTTTAAGCCAAGAGGTTTTTCTTGGACAATTTGAGGAAGTAGGATACTCCCATTAGAATCTCTACAAATATCTGAGAACATTAAATCTCCATAGATACTGAAAAGCAGTGGTGTGTGCTTGTATTGTATTTTGCTTAAGACTATTTTACATAATTTCTTGTACAAAATTCTATTGATGTGGCCTTTTTTTATTGTGCTTTGCATTTTGTATTTCAAGTAATGATGTAGTCTTTAGTTATTTTTGTTTGCTCATTCACTTCCATTACTTGTTCAATATAATTTGCAGGGAAAATATACAAATTATTGTTGTAGTTTGTGGATTGTCCTTTGTGTGTATTCCTGGGCTTGGTAAGGATCACCTCTTGCACGCTATGCGATCTTTCCATTCCTTAGTTTATGGTCAACCTTGCAGAACTAGGATTACAATCTTCAATGCCTCTGGTGCATTTTTCTAGGTTTTCATTTCCATACAAAAGTGAGCCAATGAAGATTGCAACAAGCTATGCCTACTTGAGGTTTGAGTCATTTTTATTTCGTTTTCCTTTGCAAAATACATGTTTCTTCATTTTTAATTTGTGAATCTGTGCTTTGAGAGCTTGCAACTGTCTCCCTCCTATAAAGTCATTCTGGACTTGCACCCTGCCTTGAAAAGAATGATCCAAGCAATCCCCTGCATATTCCTAGCCTAGACCAACTGAACTTAAGATTCTTAAGATCATAGCAAATGTCCATGGAGATTACACAAAACAGGTAACTAAATAGACCATGTGAACAAAAACAAGATTATCCCAATACAACCAATACCAAGCAAAGGTAAAACAGAGTAAATCCAAATTAATAGAATTATCTCCAGAATAACCCATTTAGACGAAAAAAATATACACTTTAGATTTATCTTGATTCTAGTAGATTTAATCAGTGCAACAGTTTTAACATTGTCAAACAGGCTAAAAAATTATGGCATAAGAAATAATACTACCCAGATGGCTTACCAGTCAGAGAGAAGCCTCAAATATCAGGGATTAACACCAAGAGTCAGTAGTCTGGGTCATGGCCAAAAGTCAATGATGGTGATAGCCGATTTCCACATCCTCCTATGGTCTGTGATTTAATTATTATTCTTCCTATCGTATTGTTATAAGTTGAAAAATAAATTCACTTTCATGCTATTGGGGGGTGTCAACTTCTAAACTTTGCAATCCCCGTTGATTTTTTTTTATTTGGCAAATTTTCCATCTACGGTGCTTTTGGCCCAAATGCCACAGCTAGGGACCATTTATTCTATCAAAGTGACACAAGACTTGTGTCTGGCATGAATTGTTGAGGTATCTTGTATCTAAAATTTATACAGTATATTATTCAGTTTTACACATTTTTCTAAGATGCCCTCATACTAATGCTGCAACTATTCAAAGCATAAGATGGTATTTTCGATTCATGTAATTATTAAGAAGGCAAATTTATTGGAAGTATAGGTTGCTGCAGGGGATGTTCTTGTAAGATGTGAAGAGTCAACACTATTTATTTGAGAATTATCATTTGATAATAATTTTCAGATATATAGTATAGAAGGCTTTTGTATAAAGATCTAGCCATTCATCATACTTCTTTTGTAATGCTAGCGAGGTGAGGAATATTAAGGACAAATTGTGGTAATAGTGCTAAATAAAGAACAAATGACCCTTATTATTTAAGTTAATTTGGAATGAGATTATGTGGTGTTAAACTACTAATACTGCAAGACTGAAAAAGTCCAATTTTCTCAAGAATTCGCATTTTGATCCATGCAATTATGTGGGAAGAAATTTTAATGAAAGATAATGAAGCCTAATTATCTTCCTAATTAGAAGGTTTTGTTTTGTAAGTGAATGCATAAATGTTAAATGATCTACCATTAGATCTCATATATTTCACAAATGTATGCAAAAAATGGATCAATTTTTTTCATAATTAACCTTCCACACCTCTTCGACGTACCCATTGCACACCAAGATGCAATAGCCGATGATAGTTCATGGATACTAATCTATAGAGAATCATCTCTCAAAATAATAATGAACCACTTAACACTCGCCCTATCTAAATAATGACATCCATAATTTAATTAAAAACAACATAAATAAATCTTAATATAAATATCACAATTTAACAAGTATTAAAAGTATCTCTCTTATCAATAAAGAAAATCTACATAGATTTTGATGAGATTGATAAATACACTGCATTGATTACCACATGTCTTTAGAATTCACTGTCTAGTGTCATTTAATAGGGAGGGGACATGCAAAACACAACCTTATCTTGTTTCAATGCTAGTGGAAAAGTACATCCTAGAATAGGCACAGGATAGGTCCCATTGGATTTTAATTTGGTGACAAATGGATGAGTATCTTCTTTACCTCATATATAAGTATTCTTTTTTTAAAGAGAAATAGTAAACCCTAGTCTTATCCATCCGCTCCCACTTGCTATAAGTAGTAATATACGCTCCCTAACTCCTTCATTTCTGAACCATTTTTCTTTTCAGGTTTACTTGGAGAGGCACCGAGGTTGGCGGTTCGATTCTCCCTGTGAATTAGCAGGTAGGCTTTTCTAACTGCTCTGTTACAAGTGATCATGGATAGCAGGGTTTGTCTGTTTTGTATGTTTATTTTTCTGTTCTTTGTTCGTTCTTTCTTTGCACGAGAATAAGGTTAATTTTGTTTTTTTAATGTTTGTATCTTAATTATTTTATTCTTCTGAAATATAATTAGGGTTCGTATGCCTCGACTGTAGCTTTTTTCATTTCATGAGAATAAGGTTTATTGTGATGTAGGGTTAATATCTGCCTTATTTATTCTTTTTTCCTCATGAGATCTTGGTGGCAAATCCCCCCTTGTTTATAGGGTTTGGATCTTGGATCTCTCCTTTGTACGTTTACTTATCAAACAATTTTAAGAATTCGACTATGTGATTACTGCCCTTGTTTGTTTTTTATTTGCCTCCTTTTAAACTTGCTTTTGCGCATGCCTGTGAAAAAAACCTCTTTTTTCTTCGTTTATTTAACCTTGAATATATCAGATTCTGTGAGAGTAACAAGGTTTTATGGATGAACTGAAAGCGGGTTAAATTTCGTTTCGATTTACATATCCGAAATTTAATTATTCTTTTCTTTTGGTTTTTAAGTAGAGCCCATGGTTATTTGCGCTGAGATCTATTCTGGCATAAATAAACTAAGGATTTTTCTATTTGAAATTATGTTTTTCTTTTTCTCTGGGGGTTTGCTTCTTTTGGGCTTATTCGCATTGGAATCTTCCGGATTTGCTCTAGTTTCTATTAAGGGATCGGAAATGGGGGCAATTAACTCAAACGATAACAGGGAAACTAAGGATAAGTGTCTTAGGAATCTATGAAGTTTAGAAGGTAAGGGAAATTTAACTGGCAGTCAACCCAAATTTGTTCCCCGATTATATACATACACACATGCACACCTTCTTATGTACGTTCATGTATCTGCCATAGTTGCTTAAGCATATTGTGATCCTTTGTACACATTTTGGAAAACGAAGTCACGAATGAGTTCGTTTAGGTGCCAAAAAACTCAACCTCAAGAAGTTTCCTGCTGATTGCTGATGTGTCTAGTGCATCTTTTCTAGAATGGCTTGAAAACCAAAATCGCTGTTACCTACTGTTTTCCTATCATGTAATTTTGAAATATGATGTGTGTTTAATTTATTTTATACACCACATTTATCAAAACTTTCACAGCCTTTTGTTTGTCTTGCTCAGGTCCCTTCTGTCTTCCTAAAATGGTCATTCTGCTTCCTGCGCGCAGGTTGTTTATTATGCACATATACGCATGTAATTAATATTTTACTTATTCAAAAACTGGATTGTTACCAACTATAATAGTACTCTTTAATAGGTCGTGAATTAGGATTTAGAGGGACCGTGTGTTGATATGAGCCCGATATACCACGCCTAAGTGACCTTTCCATTCTCTGTGTATATTTTTTGCCTGTACAAATGTAAGAGTTACTAAAATTTGCCTTCTGTTTGTCTTGCTCAGGTCCCTTTTGTCTTCGTAAAATGGTCATTCTGCTTCCTGCGCACAAGTTGTTTATTATTATGCACATATACGCATGTAATTAATATTTTACTTATTCAAAAACTGGATTGTTACCAACTATAATAGTACTCTTTAATAGGTCGTGAATTAGGATTTAGAGGGACCGTGTTTTGATATGAGCCCAATATACCACGCCTAAGTGACCTTTCCATTCTCTGTGTATATTTTTTGCCTGTACAAATGTAAGAGTTATTAAAATTTGCCTTTGGTATTATTATAGAACAAAAATTATTGCTCATTCGCCAAATTTGAAGTATACAAATATATCATAATTCCATTCTAATGATTTTTTATTTTTATTGGTTAATCTGGGTCCTCACTGGGCTGAGGCAGATTCAGTATGCAAATGAGGGCCCCATTTCCTTGGTTGTTTACAGGCTGCAATAACTAAGCTATGGGCAGCTTTAATAGTGTTACTCATTAACCATTAAACTCCAACCCATTGAATTTCCTATTCGATAATTAATAGTTTGTAAATTTCAATGGGAGGGAAGGGAAATCTAACATAAGACTGCCTAAAGCAACTAGGGATCTAGGGGATATCACAAAAAAATTGTTACGGCAGAAAATGTGTGAAATATCATAACAAGAGACTGATTGATTAGAAGTCCATCTAAATGGCGAACTCAGGTATGTACAAGTTGAAGTTGCTAATTGTTTTATTGTCTTCTATGTTCAATAAAAGCGGTAGGACTGTCACTGCACACTTTGGAAATGTTGCTGTGCTTGGGGATTATTTTTTAGTTCACTGTGTTGCTTGAAAATACTAAAATGGCTTTATTTTGTAGTCTTCTGATTGAGTGTTTATGAACTTTTCACTTGTTACTTCTTTTATTTCGATGTTTTTCCTGATAAACTAATTGTACTTAATGAATTTTACCTCTGTTGATTTTAGTTTAAGGACTGGTGCCCTAATTCTGAGACATGTCGGATGGTATGGAATATCGGTGTTTCATTGGAGGTCTGTCATGGAGTACTTCAGACAGGACTCTGGAGGATGCTTTTGATAAGTTTGGCCATATTGTTGAGGCAAAGGCAAGTTTTGTGTTTTCTAATTTTTCTGTTTGTTCCATTTTTTATAGACAAGTAGTGCTGAATATGTCTTCTGGTTTTGTTGAGTGGAAGATCAGCAGGTCCGAGCTTGTCCCTTCTCTACCAAGGGCAAGATTCTTCTCCATTGTACTTTTATTGACGGAATCTTTTGCATCTTTTTTTACCCTTGACTTGCCTCAATCTGTCTATAATTATTTGATTTGTACATGATGGTTTGTTTCTCTAAAGACTGAGAGGGATACTAGTGCAATATAACTGCGAGCAGAAGTGCCAAGTGTTTGTAGGTCTTTAAAATTAAGATTTTTGGGTTTCTATTATAAATTTAATTTTGACAACATATTATGCATTTCAGTTAATTAATATAATAACTAGACTCACTCTGTCTACGATATATGAAGAGCCAGAGGTACATGATAATTTGCTACTCTTAACAACTGACAGGGGTACAATTGAAACAGTATCTTGCTTTTACTGAATTTTTTGTGGTCAACTCTATTTACAACTTCTTTCATCTAACTCAACATTTTTAAACTTGGAGTGTTCATTTCAGGTGGTTGTTGATAGAGATACTGGTCGCTCTAGAGGCTTTGGGTTTGTAACTTTTGATGATAAGAAGGCCATGGAAGATGCGATAAGTCGAATGCATGGAATGGAACTTGATGGCCGTTCCATCACTGTTGACAAGGCTCAGCCAAAGAGTGCTGGGGGAGACCGTGGTGATCGTGGTTATGGTGGTGGGCGGGGATATAGCAGTGGAGGTGGAGGTGGTGGAGGTGGAGGTGGAGGTGGTAGTTCAGAGTGCTTCAAATGTGGTCAGCGTGGCCATTTTGCACGAGAATGCACAAATGGAGATGGGGGTCGAGGAGGTGATAGGTATGGTGGGAGGAGTGATCGTTATAGTGGTAGTGGTAATGGTAAGTATGGTGCAGACCGCAGCAGTGATCGATATGGAGGACGTAGTAGGGATGGAGGAAGTCGTGGGGGGCCAGGTAATGATCGATATAATCGTGATCGTTCTGGTCCATATGATCGACCCAGTGGTGGTGGATCTCGATCTTATGATGATCGCCATTGATGAAGGTACTTAAAATTCCATACATCTTTGTTTGATTTGGTTGATTTTCGAGGAATGGAAGATGTTTTGTTAAACTGATTTGCATGTAATTTTGTGGTGTTTCTTTTCAGGTGGCTGTATTTGATGTCTCTGAAGCCCAGTTAAACAAATTTTGAAGCTTTGTTGGCCATGCAAATGTGTTGCAGGATTGATTATGAATATTTTCACAATTGGCTGGCTAAATGATCTACTGCCAATGTGTAACTGCTTAATTAGTTTTACTCTTGAATGCCGGGCTCGAATTTAACCTTGGGATATATATGTTTTTCTATCTTCTAAGACGAGATGTTTTGAAGGCAGTTCCACTTTTGATTGTTTTGCTGTGCTTTATGAGATTCATTGGCTTTCTTGAGTTCGATTGTTATGGGCAAAGATGGGAATTGTACTTTAGAAGGTATTGGTCATCGCATAAAGAGTTTATCGATTCTGAGTATCTGGTAGGAGCTTTGTCCTGGAGATGTGCAATCATTGTGAGAAGCCCCCTGCTTAGAACACCAAGGAAAAAAATACAATTTAGTGGAAGGCCCCCCTGCTTTAAACAATGATTGCTTCCTATCAGAAGAATGGAGCCTTTTCTAACTAGATGTGTGGCCTGAATCGAATATAATTCGTAGTACTGCTATCCTAAGGAGTGAATATAACAAGATTAACCTGCAAGAACATAGGCCTGGATGTCACATTTCTTGATCTAAATGCTGTAATTTGGTTGGTTAGTTTGGGCGGCAAGGATTCACACTATGGTAAAGTTTGTCGGTGCTATCTCCCTGTTTTAGTCGACATTTATATATATAGCATATATGATATTGTGATTTGATGTTACTCTTTACCTATATTTTCATATCTAGGCTACTTCAAATGCGACTTTTAATTTTGATGCTCTTGTGGCAGGCTGGGATTTTGGCCTTTGTCCTTGATGCTCTTTTCCAACTGTTTGGCACATATATTACAGCTTGGGTTTATTTGTCTAATTGGTCGAGGCTGTGACATGTTATGTTTAGTGTGCCATTGCAATGATATGTTCTTGAAACAGTAAGATTCTTGGTGAATTGTGTTCAAGACAGTCCATGCCTTATGTTGCTGTTCCAGCGGTGTTCTTTTAGGTGTGCCAAGGTGCTACTATCTGCTGGCCTGGAATTGTGTGATCTGATACTTTGATACCCATTTGTTGCTTCAAAGGATAAGAATGTGGTAAACTGTCCAAGGTAGTTAAGAGCAATTATTCAGTTGATTCTGATGTTGCAGTTCTGATTGTGTTTGTGTCTTGGGTGCAGTGGAGAGGTGTTCTGTTGTTCTTACTGTTTTTCATTAGCATCGCATCTTAAAAGGTAAGAATCCTGATGGATTTCTAAAGACAGTTTGAGCACTGCAGTGCTGAGTTTTCACACTGCAGTTTCAGTTACTTTCTGCTAAAAGGGTGCAGCTTCATTATGTTCCATGGCCAAGATTTCTTTCTTTTCTTTTGTCCTTTTCACTCGATAAAATGATTTCTTCAAAGGAACTATTGGTAATCATATCATGGCCTGACAAGCTTTCTACCTTATTCTTCAAAGAAGTTCATAAAGGCAATTTTTTTATTTGTTACCAAAAGAACAGTTAGAGAATAGCTCATCGTGATTAAGCCAACTTCCAGCAGTGCAAGCAATCAGCTTCGTTTCATGGATCCTATTACATGTTACAGCTACTTTATGCCTTCTGATATCATAGCAATAACCTTGGATATCTGCCAGATTCTTTCCAGAAATACAGTGATTGACCCATATCCTGGCCTTTAAGTGTTAATTGCTTCTGCTGTTGCTTTTCTGGCTGCTTTCACCAAACAAGCCAACCTTAAGCAGTGCAGAAATCAGCTCAACTCATGGTTTCTATCCTCCTTTTTTTTATTGTCATAGCATTGGTGCGTGTCTATTTCCAGAAATGGATTTTATTATGTATTGTGCTGCATTTAGCTAATCAACGTATTGAAGAGGCATTTTACATCATTTCCATCATGTTTTTAAGTGTTTACTTTAGTGTTGAATTGTGTGTGAAACCTCATTTGTATTATTTCGATGAGATGTTTATTTTTTTTTTGTAACAAAGATTATAGGTTTATATACTTTATAGTTTATAAAAGGTAGATGGTTATTTCTTTATTAACATGCTCATAAAGTTGTGTCTTGTTGCATACTTTTTTGTGTGTCACGTATAGCCTGCATCGCTTGATACCCTTCTAGAGTAATAGATAAGGTGAATAGAAAACCGTCCTTTTGTGGCCTTAATAGGAGAGCAGGGTGTACTCACCAAACTCGCATCTTGTTTGACAATGATAATAGCATTGCATTAGTTGAATGTATCAATATATGTACATTATTTTAAATACTGATGTAACATGTGAACTTTCGATGTGTTTATTTTATTTGTATTTTGGTTGGTGGCAGGGAATGCTTGATATCTGTGATTTTGTATTGTTTTAGAAGGCTCTCATTCACGTGCACGAAGCCTTCATGGGCCAAGAAATGCAATTTTATGGGTTTTAATTTTATAGAGTAGTGTTTCCATACATTACCTCCTTATACAATTTACTAGATATATTTCCAATAAACTTTTCATGTTTTACGTTTTGATTCGAACTTTTTTTTATATATTGTTGCCTTCTAGTTGTAACAGAAAAATTAGGCCTATACCCTGCAAAAAATGACTATTAAGTAATTTTTGTATTGGCCTTGCAATATTCTGGTAACTTTTGAGTGTGCTGGAAAAATGAGATATTGGTACTTTATGTATGTTTACTGCAATTATTAGTAAGTTTGATTCTTTGCAAACGGCATTTTATTTCATTTTGCAATATTCTGGTAACTTTCGAGTGTGCTGTTCGAAACTTTTATTTGGAAAAATGAGATATTGGTACTTTATGTATGTTTACTGCAATTATTAGTAAGTTTGATTCTATGCAAACGGCATTTTATTTCATTATTTTGCTGCATGTTGCAAATAATTAAAATTACTACTTTTACCTATATGCTTATTGCACAATAGTTAACATTTCTTCTATTATCCCAAGATTAGGTCATTTAAGATTTCAAAATGAGTTATAGATTATGTTTCATTGGATTTTTTGTTTTATTTTCGGTATGCAGCATAGAAACACGTCCTGTTGTGCCTGTTCTTATTGTGTCTATGTAAAATTTAAATTTGTAACTGAGTGAAAAATGTTATGTTGCTCTATTATCTTTCACTGCAAAAACTATTTAGTAGAAATGAAAAAGTATTTTTTAAGTTAGTTGATTTTTTAATATTCTATGTAATTTGCATTTTATATTGCTCATGTTTAGCCATCCTTAACAGCATGCAAAAAGTCCTTGTCCGGCGTTGAATTTGGAAGAATGGAGGTTTTTTTGTGGTCGAAACTTCTTTTGTAATTTTATAAATTTAGGAGCTTTTAACATTTATTCGGCAACCAAAATGGTTGTCCGAGTTCTCTTAGCTTATGTAAACCTTCGGTGGTGTCTTGTATGGTGTCAAAGTCAGTGCAACTGTTTTTCTATTTAGTCAAAGTCAAGAGTAAGAAGATTCGGGGTGCACTAAATTAGAGTTTGATGGTAGAGATGATTACGGGAACTCGATTTCAACATTCTCGATTTCTTGAGAACAATACTTTATGGTATGCTCAATAGTAGGATAAAGTAGTAGATTGATCATAAAAGTAGCTATGTCATTTTATATACAATTTCGCTATGATAAGATGTGATGAAGGTTGTAAGTGATGGGATTAAATTAGAGTTTGATGGTAGAGATGATTACGGGAACTCGATTTCAACATTCTCGATTTCTTGGGAACAATACTCTATGGTATGCTCAAAAGTAGGATATAGTAGGTAGATTGATCATAAAAGTAGCTATGTAATTTTATATACAATTTTGCTATAATAAGATGTGATGAAGGTTGTAAGTGATGGGATTACAGGTAAACCTAGAGAACTTGAGATCAGCTATTTATATGAAAATATGTTTCCGTCTTTGAGCTCTGTCATGTATTGTTAATACTTCACATTGAATCAGTTTTGGAGCCTTTTATGGAAAATGTTGACTTCCGAGTTGTGTATATCTTGAAGAACGAAGAAAAGATGGCTAATCCTTGAGTATTTAATTGCGTGGGTAAGATTGCCTAAATGTTTTCTTAGCTAAAGTGTGCAAAACAAATATAGGAAAGAAGTCTGGTTTTGTAGGTGCTCTTGGAGTATGGGATTTTGAATTTGAAGGAACATGAATGGTAGTTTGGGAAAACCATTGGTTATATTTGCTTTTGAAATGGGTTATAGATTCATGTTATGCTTTGGAGGATTTTCATTGGCTAAGTATGCAAAGCAAATAGAGGTTTGCTTTTGTAGGTGCTCTTGTAGTATGATTTTGAATTTGAAGGAACATGAATGGTAGTTTGGGAAAGTCATTGGTTAGATTTGCTTTTGAAATGGATTATAGATTCATGTTATGCTTTGGAGGATTTTCATTGGCCCAAGTATGCAAAGCAAATAGAGTCTTAACATTACAAGGTATGGGCATTGAAAGTATGCAAAGTAAAAACAGTTTCAACATTCCAAGGTATCGCCATTGAAATATCATGTCATTTCAAATGATAGATTTGGAACATTTTGATTAGCTTAACTATATTGTAAAGCAAATAGTGGAAGATTTGATGCTATTTTAGGGGTTTTGAAGTAGTTGTAAATGTGTTGTTTAGAATATCTTACGTGGCATGTACCAATGATGACACCTATAGATAGTAGCCCCCACTATAAAAAGGGTAGAAAGGAAGGGCATGAAGCTATTTTATGAGTTAGAGGTTTTATGTTAACTCTTAAGGACAGATTTAATGTTAAAAGCATTGTACTCAAGACGAGTGATAAGGGGTGAGTGGATTTTGTTTGAGGTTAGAGGAACATGTGCTTAAGCTATAGTGGTGTTGAAGATTTAGGTAGTAAAACTAAGAGATATAATAAAAATTTATGATGGTTAGATTGGAGTTAAGAGGTACATGATAATCAAAGTCAACAAATACATTTTGAACTTTTAAAGTGAAATGTCATGGTTAGGACATGATCATGAATGGACTTAGAACAATAATTCGTAGCATAACAAAGGTCAAGCATGCATGTAAGGGTAGAGTAACAAAATGTAGGAAATGTTCTTAAATGAACAAGGTAGGGTTAAGATTGTTTCTTTCCAAATTTACAATCTTTCTTAGTGATTTGACTCTTGTAAATAGCGCAAAATTTTATATTCTTTCGAAATATGTTATATTTGACCTTACATGTGGGTGTTTATTGGTTCATTTTGTTGATGTTAATGGCTAAGTTATTCCTTGAAAGTTGTAGAATTATTTGAATCATTAGCCATACTTCCTTATGGTTGGGATAATGCCCCTTTGAACTGCCCAATCCAAGGGTGATTATGGAATATGCACATCTAAAGCCTTGAATGGTGTCATTTTAATTGCATAGCGATTAAGTGGCATTGTACCAATGCTCAACACAACCATTCAACACACTTGCTTTGCTCATTCCTTGCATATACTCTTGGGTATCCTTTTAGATGCTTGTTTATCAACTTTGTTTGTCCATTGGTTTAAGGATGGTAGGTGGTGCTCACTACATAACAAAACACTCCTTGTAAATAATGATTATGGGATTGCCCCTTTGAATTGCTCAATCCAAGGGTGATTATGAAATATGCCCATCCAAAGCCTTGAATGGTGTCATTTTAATTGCATAGTGATTAAGTGGCATTGTTGTAATGCTCAACTGAACCATTCCACTCACTTACTTTGCCCATTCTTTGCATATATGCTTAAGGTATTCTTTTAGATGCTTGTTTACACTTTGTATGTCCATTGGTTTAAGGATGGTAGGTGGTGCTCAATACATAACAAAACACTCCTTATAAATAATGATTGTGGGATCCCATGTTGTGTAAAAATTTTGAAGTATAGTTAAGCCACCTTAGGCATATTTCGCAATCTAATCCACCAATACAAAAGTCTTATTCTTCCCTTTAGACTTGGGTCTTAAAGTCCAAAACCTTATTCATGCATGAGATCATTCCCAAGTTTCACAATATGGCACCTATGTCATCATTTTTAAATTTAGAGATCATGCACAAATTTCACAATATAGCACTTATGTCATTTGTGGGCAAATTTGCTACTTACAAGCATGGAATTATAATTTTTATTTAGAAGGACCATCTTGCTCACATTATGCCATGTGGGTTGAGCTACCTTTCCTTAATTTGGTTGTTAAGACCCTTAAAGAACTTTGTGGTTCTTGTGGGTGGAGTAATTTGGTGTAAGCATAACTTTGATAAATTTTCAAGTTTGATGGTACACCCGAGAGCTTGTGTTAAAGTAGACTTGAATAGGCCACAACCTAAGAATATTAAACTTAGTAGCCTAGGTTTTAAAGTAGATCAACCTCTAGCCTATTTGAATAAGCCAAATGCATGTTTTATATTGTTAAAAAGGTTATTTGATTCATAAGTGTCCTATCAAAAGTAACAAAACAATTTAACCACCTTTGTCTAATGGTCATTTTATTTCCCAATCCTTTTCTCATTCCTCACTTGTTACTAATGGTATACCTCTTTCCTCTTCCACCCTTTGTAACCCTTTTGATGTCCTTGTTGAGGCTACCCCTTTTTTTAAAAATACAGTTATGTTAAATGGGTGGAGATTGGTTAGAAAGAAGAAAGAGAACCCTTGTCTTTTCTCATCTTCTTATCTCTTGTTCTTCACCACTTGAACACTCTCCTAAACTCTCTACTCATGAGCTTACTTCACCTCTTAACATTTTTCTCCTCAATTGTGTACTTGTGACCCCTTTGCTCCTTGTTCTTGTCATAGATTCAAATCTCTTTCCATCCTTGAGGATCGTGAGTTCAAGGATCAAAAACTTACTCTTGATAACAAGTTCAATGCACTTAGGATGACAATTGTTCTAGTCCTCATCATGAATTATAGACTCCGTACTTAGAACATTAGAGGGATTTCACTCCCTCATTGTAAGTATAAAGTAAAAGAGGTGGTTATGTTGGAAGTTTTAAGCTTAGTAACATTAGACTTGAGGCATCTTTATGTAATTTTTGGAAAGACACCACTTTTTCACTTACATCGATCATTTGGATGGCAAAGGTGGTTTTGTTATTGGAATTTCACCATGGGTTTTAGAGATGTCATTGATAAGGTTAAGGACCCCTCTCATAGTTATGTTTGTGCCCTTACCATTATCAAGATAACTTACCCAATGCGGATTGGATCTTAAGTGGCGACTTTAACGAGGTGGAACATCTTCAAGATCGTAGTTGGTCTAAATAACCAAATCTTAGCATGGATGATTTTGATAGGAGGTTGTTTTGTCAAAATTCTTTGGGTGTGGTTGATCTTATGCATGATAAATTTGCTAGCCATTTTAAAAGTTGGTTTCCTTGGTCCAATTGTAGAATGGGACATGATAGGAAATTGAGAAGGTTGGACATATTTTATATATCTCTTGTTCTACCATTGGTCCATGATTTGTGGGGTTTGTGTGTTTAGGTGGACTATTCTACTACCCTTTTGGACTATTATCCAATTGTTTGCAACATTTGTTTGTCTAAGTTTTTGAATATTGACAATTTTCTCCTTTAGAAACTTAAATGTTTCTCATTTAAAAAGCCTGGTTTGTTTGGTTGCCCTTGAGGGGTTTTGGAATTATTTACCTAAACCTGATGAAGGAGACTCTTGGATTGATTGGTGGTGTGCAACCATTACTCAATGCACTAATTCCTTTCACTTATTTGGTAAGCAAATGGTTTGGCAACATAAATGTAAGGAAGCATCCCTCCAAGGGAAACTTGTTCATGCCAAAAAAATCTCAATGTTGATCCTAGCAATATTAGACTTCAAACTTCCATTGTTGCTACTAAATCTTAGCTACACAAAATTGATAATTGTTGAGGACAAAGGGCCAAACTCGGATCTAAGCTACAATGGATAAAAGAAGAAAATCAAGAGCACTAATTTTTTTTTAACTATCTCAATTCTAAACACAAAAGGAATTGATGCTATAAGGGATAAATTTGATGCTCTTCATTCTAATCCTTTTGAAATTTGTAGTCTATTTAAATGGTTTTATGAAGATATTTTCAAAGATGACCAATGGGAGGATATTCAACAAGCTCTAGAGAATATTGTCAAAGTTCATATTCCTAATTGAATAGTTTTTAAATATAATTGATGTTTAGATAGAACCTTGACAAAACCCTTTTCTTGGGAGTTGGAAAATGCTCTTTTCTTCATGACTCCTTACAAAAATTTAGGCAACAATGAGTTTCCTATGGAATTCTACCATGCTATGTGGCATCACAATAAGGAGGCTTTTTATTGCTTATACTTGGAGGCCTTTAAGAAAGGGTCATTAGGTTTGAACATTAATGGTGGCATAATCAAACTTCTTCCTAAAAGAAAAAAGGACACCATCTTTGGTTGGCGTCTTATAACACTACTTAATACCTCTTATAAAATCATTGCAAAAGTCTTGTCTATTAGGATTAAATCAATGACGCAAGGAATTGTTAGAGTTGAGCAAACACAATTTATTGTTGGCAAAAATATTCGTGCAATATTATTTTGGCTTTGGAATCTTGTGAATGGACCCAACAAATGAGTCAAAATGTTGTTTTGATAAACTTGGTTTTGATAATGCATATGACATAATTCAATGGAATTTTATTTTGATCAAACTTCGTTTTAACATGTTTCAACGGTTGGGGTTCATAGCTAAAATTCGAGCTCTCATCCAAATGTTGTTTCAAGATGCTAATGCTTAGATGATTATGTTACACCTCATTGTGCTATTACTTATGTACTTTTACTTAGTTGAGTGAAAATGCTTTAAATGTATGTGTTTATGCTTATGTATCTCGAAAATCTAATAAATGAATGTTCTATTCAAATTGATGTTATATAATGATTTTGTATATGAAATTTATGATGCAAACGGTTGTAATTGATTTAGTTGACTACTATTGCAAATGTGTTAAGTTGGATGCAAGAACAAATTCTCTTCTAGAAGAGAGGGGAAATATCACTCGAGAAAAAATTGGTCTGGTAACCTTTAATGAGTCTTATCGAGCTTTCACACACTCACCTTTACTTTAGTGATATTGAGTCAGTAGTCTTAGAAATGGTAAGTTGATCTTAGCCTTGCTTGAGTACGATTTAGATGACATTATGATCTTGTTTGTGAATGTTTGGAATTCAAAGTATGTGTTTGGATCTCTTGTCTTGTGTAAGTTTTTTCTTATGAGTTTGTATTTAAATCAATGAGAAATGTATATATGATAAATTAGCCTTGCTTGAGTATGGTTTAGACGACATTATGATCTTGTTTGTGAATGTTTGGAATTCAGAGTATGTGTTTGGATCTTGTCTTGTGTAAGTTTTTTCTTATGAGTATATTTAAATCGTTGAGATATATACATAAAATGTATATATATATATATATATGCATGTATATACGATAAATTCATACACGAGTGAATACGTGCATAAGTATACGTAGATAGACGTATCAATGCATGTTTATGAATGGATTACCTATATGTATGGGAATATCGATAAGGCAAATGGGACACACACACACACATATACATATATATTTCGTGTATATATGTCGATCAATAGGAATTGTGAATGTGTTTAATTATCAAAGCAATGAATATATATATATATATATATTGTTTGTGAATGTTTGGAATTCAGAGTATGTGTTTGGATCTCTTGTCTTGTGTAAGTTTTTTCTTATGAGTTTATATTCGATGAGATATATATATGATAAATTCATACACGAGTGAATACATGCTTGAGTATATGTAGATAGATGTATCAATGCATGCTTATGAATGGATTACCCATATGCATGGGAATATCGATAAGGCAAATGGGACATATATATATATATTTCGTGTATATATGTCGATCAATAGGAATTGTGAATATGTGTTTAATTATCAAAGCAATGAATATATATGTATATATATATATGTTAATATATGGAATATGTGAATATGTATGTGTATTTGAGTATTGATTAATACAAATGTATGAGTGGAGATATATATATACATACACATATATACATGATATGCATATATATAAGTTATATAAGTTATATGTTAATGAATTCAGATAAGCGTTGTAAGTTAATGAGCGCATATCATAGGTAACACAACAAATACAAAGTATGAAGCGTAGCTTATATACTAAGTATTAAGTGTTGAAATAAAATGAAAGGCGCATCATATGATAATGACGTATAAGTTAAATGTATCAAGTGCGGAGAATTAAACAAAGGCAACACTATTTTAAAGGGTGTGTGAAAACCAAAAGCAAACTATATTATGAATAAAACATTGAAGGCTTAGTCAAACGTAGAGAAGGAAAGAATGAATAACAATGCATAAGAGAACTTTGAACTGGTCTTTGAAATAGCAACCAAGGAAATAGGTGCATGAGGAAATATGTGGTGCCAAAGTATGAATTATTCACCTCTTTTAGAAGTTTGGTTTACACTGCATTTTCTGTGTATGAGGTAAGTGGATTTAGAGAATTAGTCAAGTGAGAAGTTGGCTGGGAATGATCGACCTATTGAACATTATACTTGCATTTTTTATCAAAACACTCTACTATTATGAAATTGTAGCGACTAGTTGAGTATGAGCAAATAGTCATCAATTTTATTCTGCTACCTTGAATCTTCATAGTTGAGTCGAACTTTTTAGTGTGAGAAGTGGCAAAACAAAGAGCTTGCTTGTAGCTTTAGAGTGCTTAGGTTTTTGTATAAATAGGGGAGCATTCTTATTCTTTGGGGATGCATTCTTATTTTTTGCATTTTCTGAGAGTTACTTTGCTACAATATTGAGTTGTAAGTTGAGAGGCTTTTAGAGCGAGTTTTGTGAGATTAGAGTGAGATTTCTTTGTGGGAATTGGTCAAGGGAAGGAATTGCAAACTATTTTGTGGAGGTGCTAGGAAACCTTTACATCAATTGGAGCAATCTGATTACAGGCATGCTAGTTTTTTACTCTATTTTCTGTTTCAAATTAAAAAGATTGCTTGATTTTATGGGTGTTGCTTGAATTGTTTGGAAAGAGGAATATAGATGTTATTATGTTTGTTTACTTCTTGAAAAGTATGGAAGACGTTGAGTTGTATGTTAAGCCCATATATGGGGATTATTTATTAGCTTATTATATACGTAGGAGAGAATGTTCTATGTGTTTACTATAAACTATGTTAAGTCAAGCTTATATAGTTGTAGTTTGGTTTATGAGGAAGTTTGTGAATGTTTGATTTATGATTCAGTTTGGTTTATTGTAGTGTAATGTTTTAGCAAGAGGTTATAGGTTATTCTTGGGGTTAGGATAATCCAGTGAAGGGGATAGCCTATGCATAGAATATGTGTGGTCATTACAAATCGAACTAAGGTGTGTAAATAAGATGACTCTTATTCAAAGTAATTGAGTGTTGAATTCTTTGGCCAAAGTAGTGTAAGTTGTCACTGTTTACATTGTCAATTCATTGTGATCTAGTTATACATTCTAGTACAAGATTGTCATACATGTAGGTTGTAGCCATTGTATGGTAAAGTTTTAGTTTGTAGGACACAAAACCAAACTCAAGAAAGACTAGTATTATGGGGTTACCAAACTAATCTCTTTATCGAAGGGTAGGGCCATCTTACTTGTTAGGTAAATGTGCGAGGAACCGCAATAAGTTCGCGGTTGGCGGAAAAACACTTGAGTGATGCTTCTCCTTATCAGTTGGCAACAAGATTTGAAGGGGGAATTACTTGGACCATATGTATTTCTAATGCTGAAAGCTCAGAAGAGCTATGTATGTACTTTGTACCCATTTATATGGAAGATTGTAAACATGAAAGTTAAACTTGAGTTTATTCAATATGAAATCAATACTATGGAAAGATTTGTGAAATTACAATGAAATGCAATGAAAGTTTAGAATAGTGTTTATTTCAAATGTGCATGTTATTTATATTATGAAAAAGAATTTTATTGCTATGTGATGGCATTATGGTTTTTTCACTTGTGGGTTAAAACTTAGGAATTTTTTTGAGTAGAACATTGGGCATGTTACAAATTATTAATAATATGATGATAGACTCATTTCTTTTACAAAGATCTATTTGACAAGCATGTCCCTTAGCTCCATATCTTTACGTTCTTACAATTAATGCTTTGGACTATCTGTTTCAAAGTGCCAACAAAATGAAGCTCATTTCATGAATCCCTATCCCATAAAATGCTATTGTAATTAATTTTCATCATATTGATGACATTTGTTTTTAGAAAAATATATCTAGAAGGTTTGGCAATATATTTGCCATCTTCTAAAGTGGAGAGATGTCTCTTTTCAATATGTGTTAAACTTCTCCACTTTATTTATTTGGTGGAACAAACATATTTTCTATTAGGAACAACCCCTTGCTTTAAGATTTTCAAAATAGTCTTATTTTTTGTTTTAAAAAGGAGTGTGCAATGTTGGAGACCTTTGGGTTTTTGCTACGTTGAGCTAGTTACCATGACATATTGATAAATACAAACATTTTTTTAATTTTTGTGCAGACTTTGGTGTTGTTGGAATTATCTATAAAGCTATGTACCCCTATCTAAAGCAATTTCTTCAAAGATTGGCTCTAGTCGTCATCTTATCCTTTCTTATTTTTTTCAATAAAAAAATATACTTGCAATTGCTTCCTAACCCGCCCTTGAAACCACGCTTGAACCTCAAATGAAATTGTAGATTTAGTGAACATTTTTGGTCAAAAATAATTGCTCAAATTTGGAAAAATCCAATTCAAATGCTCAATTATTGGCATGTGAGATACTACATTACAAATTACCCATTGGTGGCAAGTTGAAGTGTATTATGATCCAAACGATTAATTGCTCATTTCGGTAAAGACATGAAGACATTAAACACATTTTTTGGGGATGTGTGTTAAAAAAATGGAATTATGTGTTTAATGACTTGCCTGCTATTTTTTAACATAAGCTAAGCTTGAAAGAGGCCTTACTCAAGGTTGGTCTTCATAATAATGTTATTGTTGATGGTAATATACATTTTATTTTGTTGCATTTGTGGAGAAAGAAGTGTAAAATTATCTTTAATAACCATAATGATCTTCAAGAATTTTCAGTTATGAGGCTTTACTCATGTGTTTTATTGTCTTGCTTCTTTATTCTCGTAGCTACAGGTGGAGTCCAAGAAGAATTTAAAGACGAATTTCCAAATTCAACAAATCAAACTTCAAGTAGATCAATTACTGGGTAATAAGAGGATTTGTATAGCTCAAGGACTAAGGTCTTTTTTGCAGAACTGGAAGTTGCTTCTCAATTCTTTTTGCTACTGGTGGTTGAAGTTGGTTTTTTTTCTCAATTTTGTTGTTTCAAATTTAGTCAATTGGATATTGTGTTGTTGTTGGTCTTCTTCTTTGGGAAGTCATTTTTATATATTTATCTTTTTAGTCTCTCTATATGTAAATTTCATGTTAGTTATTATTTGTTGGATTATGCTCCTTATGTATCTTCATGTAGTCTTAAACTACATATTACTCTTTGTATATTGCATTTTTTTAATATAAAAAAAATTACTCAATTTTTATTTAGAATGGCTTTGGGTTGTAGAAGGCGTGGAAGGCACACTCATAATTTTATATTGGTGGCACACATACATTTAGCAATAAATTGTAAAATGTCACCTTTTTGTATTCTACTAGAAAAAAATGAAAATGATGTTTCTATAAGTTCTCTAGTAACCCACATGACCTATAGATCGGTACTCATGTCCATGCTTAAGTGACTTAAATACATGACCTCAAAAAAATATAATTTTGAACAACCCAAGCATTTCTGTTTTCCTCAAATCATCATTTTTTTGTCTAAGATTGTCTGTGGTAGGGTGAGTTGAGGAATCGTGTAGAAGATCATGTGTCCAAGTAGGTTGACTAATGATAATGACATAAAATATAAGGACTCTTTAAGAATGATAGTGCATCTACCAACACATTATCCTTCTTGTTCTTTTGAAGGACCTCAAAGTCATAGGATTTGAATGATTAATCCAATTTCATTGTTCTCTTGTTAGTGTCCCCTAATTCAATAAGTGCTTGTGGTCGAGATGTTTAGTCTTTATTAAGACTTAACCTCCTCACTAACTCTAGTTACCCTAAACATAATATAACTAATTTTATTGTAAACTAATTCATCCATGAGCCTTTATACAAAACATGTCATAACATACTTCTAATGCTTTATTGTGCGTAGATACATGACAATCTCATTAGTTATGAACTTCATAAATCTTTACTTAAATCTAATAAACAATTTTTTATTGAGCTCAACTTTATAATGTACTTTTAGAAAGTTGTCTATATTAATATTCTTAGCACATGCTATTGTTGTTAATCATTTAGCTAGAAGATTTGAGATTGTTGCCTTTTGACACATTTAGGCCCTAAGATGGCTTCATATATATTTATATCAAGGAAAGTGAGAATTAGATGACCATAAGAGGTGCCTAAAATTGATCATTGAGCTCCTAGTGCAACAAGCTCTATTTGTAGGAAAATTTGAGTGTGGGTTTTCTATAATTTGGTTGTGTTACTATTGCTCAAGACATGCATGTAGATAAGAAAAAAAATTCAAATTCTTCTAATCTAGGCACTCTCTACTACACTAACTCTATTAAAAAAAGAACCTATGTAGTGATAATAGGTCTATCAAAGTATTTTCACATATAGTAGCACCTTTAAAATATGACAAAATAATAAGCTATTACAAGGGTGGATAGAACACTAAAATCTTTTGATTAGCCTAAGAAGGTAATTAACTCATGCTCTATATTTTCCATTTCAAATCTCTCACATCCATTTGTGGTAGAATGTGGACTATTAGGAGAGGGCATTTAGACCATGCTAATGCAAAAGTGTGGCTCTACTAAAATTGAGAGAAAGATGATGAAAGATTCAAAAAATGGTTCTTCTATTTATGATAGAGAGATTCTATCCATCAAACCTATTGCAGAAAAACTTAGATCTCACTTGATTTATGAACATTATGGGGTAATTACTCTAATAGAAATGTTTTAGAAAAGGGATAGTCATGTTACATATTAAATGTTGTAGGTTGTTAACATGTTTATAAGAGAATTCATCACTACAAGTGAAGGCATACCTCAGTGGTTTAATTCTAGTTATGAAGAATCATGCATGACTAGATCACTCAAAGAAAATGTGTATGCAAGTGGCTTATTATACACAATAATTGTGTCAAACAAGTTCTTTGACACTTCAAATATTTATTTATAGCAATGATCTACCCATACTAGTGGGATCCTTAGAGCACAATTTTATAAAATACAAGGATATTATATATTTGGAAATTAATAACATGAGGTAGGTTTTTAAGCTTAAGAGATTTACTTTTATAAATGAAGTTGTCACTTATTTGATAATAATGGCGTTGATGTGCCTTGAAGCCATATCCAAAATTATGAAGATCGTGTGAAAAGACAACCTTACATACTCTTGTGAATTCTTCATTTTCTAAAGATACACTAGTAAGGAAGAGCTAAGTGTTTACATATCCTTGATTAGCTTCATAAGCAGGTTAGGTTTTGGAAGTGCATATGATTTTGTAATTCCAAGTTCTCTTTTAGCAAGATGAACATTGATGAGACTTTATCACAAGCTTCCTAGTATAAGTATCAACCTTCAGTGCTGCAAATCATCGTCAACTATGTATTTCTTCAAAGTCAGTGCAAACTGAGAAGACTTTGATGAATTTTGTTGCTTCATCACCAAATAGTACAACAAATTCACAACATAATATACTAACAAATTTGTGCTTGAAGTCAACTAGACCATTTGGTACTCTAAAACCCTTGGGGGACTAGAATGAAAATTTGGTCATCTATATAATTCTTCAACCTCATGCATTCTATTTGTATGAAAAAATCTCTAGAATGTAAAAATAAAATCATTTTCAAATTTATGGAGTATGAGTATTGATGCATTTTTTAAAAAGACTTGGATTTCGAACACCTAATATCAAATCTAAGGATGCACCTGGAGAAGAAAATCAAACTGGAGTTCCCTTTGATGTAACAATAAATATTATAGTTGAGGAAGGTGTGGTTGAGCATAAAAAAGAAGAAAGATACAGATTCTGATGGAGATTGTATACACTTTTTTGTGTTATAGTCTTCAATCATGAGCTGAAATTTCTCATCTTTTAATTATAGACCCTCATATTACTTATTCTCAAGGTGGAAAAATGTCACTCATGTGCACACAAGATACTCCAATTACAACTAGCCTTATCCATGGTGTCGTTTCTTAATTAAATTACTATACATCAACTTACAAATTGGACATTATCAACTTTGCATGAACCAAGAATTATCAAATCACCTCATAGAAAGCTTATTTGGGCAGGTTGCCAACCTTTTAAATATTCCTCCCTCTAGATAATTATTGTATTGATAATGGACATAATATTTTATATTTTCATTGAGGTGCAAAGCAAGTGGCTAGTTGCTTTAGGTAGGGCTTATTTCATTTGATAGATATAAAATTCACGCTTAATAAAATTATCAGCTACAAATAGTGGAGCAAACAAGCAAGTTGAAGAGTATTAGAAGAAATTTGTTTTGTTGTGCATGTTCTACACACACACCCCACCGACGGTAGGGACCCCTCTCTTTTGCTCCCGACGGCTCATTTTTTCTCTCAATATATCATTTTTGCTCTTGCTTTGCTTTTTGTGCCCCTATTCCTAATCCAAAGTTGGTCACATGCCTTAAAATGTTCAAGCACCCCTTGACTAGGTTCGCCTATCTAAATTTTTCTAAGTCTTTTGTCTTTGCGGGCTTGGCCCTGCGGATTTCCTTTGACCCCTTGCCTCAACATCCGTCGAGCCTCGCGGACCCGCATTTGCAGGTTTCCTCTTGTGGACCACCGTTATCCTTCCACCGCTTGCAACAACCAAACCTCAACGTCTGCCTGCATGGCGGGTCGCGCATCAACCTTTGTCACCGTGTTCCTCATATCTCGCAGACCCGCAGCTGCGGGTCGCCTCATGCGGGTCTCCATCCTTCAAAGGATTAAAGAAGAAAATTTTGTCAGATTTTGTAGTTTGTAGTCCTTGGTAGACATGTATGCAAAATGTGGAAGGATAGACAAGGGGTATGAACCATTTGACCTAACTGAAAATGTAAGTTTTTCCTGTCAATTTATTTTTTTCAAACCAGCCAGCACCTAATATTGCTTACAAAATGTGTTTTTTTAAGTCAAAGGAGAGGAAGTATATCATGAAAAATAACACACCAGGAGAGAATCAAATTGAGTACATAACATAGGGAAGCTACATGTCATAACAAAAATCAAGAATAAATTGAACATATATTCAGAATGTTTCTTGGCTAAGGTTTTGGTGGTTGATACATAATAGATTTACCTCTATATTTTAATAGTTAAGATGATGTGCAATACAACTATATAAATATAATTACCATGTGATGACATCTAACCAACACATAATAATATAATACTATTGTATAAAGAGGGATAGGGCACTACCTTACCTCCTACCTTGAGTTCTTTATGTAGATAACCCCTCAACCTTGATCCACTAGACTCTCCAAGTTATTTACACTTAACTAGATATGGTTATCAAATTATGCATAGGGTGACTAAGAACATATGAGAATAGGCAGGACTCTGTAAGCTTCATCTATTACCACTATAAATATAATTAACCTATAAGTAAACACTTACAAAACAAGGTGTCCTTATTAACCACTAAAGTCAATAAAAATTATCACAAGGATTAAAACAAATTAAAATTTATTGAACTATAAGGAATCTATAATCCCTAATATCAAACAATATTTATAAGTTACCATGAAGTGATAGAGTAGTGACTAAATAAAAGTAAAATACTAATCTTATGATAGATACATTATCTATCAACAATTATGACCTTATGATAATTCAATTAGCAATGAGTGAACATGATAGGGTTTGACTATGTTTCATTATCACAATGAAACAATGATAGAAAGGTGAAATTTAAAGATATTCAAGACTAAAGCAAGTACAATAATAACAATTCTAAAAAAATTAATTACATAGCATTTTTTCTTAAACATGTAGTAGTGAAAGTAAAACTAAATCAATTTTCAAGTTTAGTAATGTGACCATGACACTTATACACGTGAATAGGAATATTCCATATTATCATGTGATTGTATAAATGATTCAACATCATGTAGTCATAGATTAAATACATTAGATAATATGATCTATCCCTCTCATTCTATCCCATTCCCATAATAGGGTTTCAATACTAATTAATCATTATCACAATCCATCATTAACATATAATAGTCTAAACACTAGGATACATACTCATTCACCATTCATTCATCTTAGGGAACCCTTTTATGACATATTTAAACTCATTGACTATGATAGTCTGGTTTTTCCAAGAGTCTTTAAAGAGATAAAAAAAATTATCATGAAAATCATTCAAAAAGGGTATCTCATACTTGAGTATAACAAAATCACAACCCATTGATATGTTTGGCTCCAATTATGGTTTTATAGTTCCAAATTGTAAGACAAAAATGTATTGAGATAGTGACCAATATAAAATATTAACAATATGGTTTCATAAACACAAGGAAAAAATCTACCCCTTTGTGTCATTGTTACTAACAAAATATTTTAAAATAGACACTTAATACTACCAAACCCTACTAGTGTACATATTTTAAAGGGCATGATAATTTATTGTTCAGGTAAACTATAATAACAATACAAAGCATCAAATGAAGATTTAAATTAACCAAAAAAAAATCATTCTCCTCATGTTAGATAAAAATAGTAATAAATAATTGAGATTGAACAAATAAAAATAATATTTAAAAACACATGCATTATGTATTGAATGATGCCAAGTAATGCCAACACTTGGTAAACATGATGGAATACCAAATATGAAAATAAATCATCCCAAATGAGCAGTATGCCAAGAAGCCTTTGAATGGAATGATTCCTCATTCTTTTAGACAATAGAATTTCTTCATACAACTACTTACATATTATGAACACACCAAAACATAGTTCATATCTTCTTTGCATGCTAATACAAGAGCTTAGAGTGGAGTTAACTAAATTTCAATAGATTTTTAGGTGACCATTAGCTACCAAAACTCTCAAATAGTCACATATTCATGAGAAGATTAGGGATTTAGATACCATCATGAAATGTTCACAACAAATAGTTTAGTCATTGAATCACAAAATTTAGATAGTCTACCCATGGGTCTAAACCTTATTTCCTTTATTTTTCATTTTTTTCTCCTTCACCTCACCATGTACCTTTTCACCAATCACATGGTCCAATAATTTTGAATCAAAATTTGTTTACAAATAGTTTTAAACACAAGTTACCACTTTTAAAATTACTTTATGTATTCAATTCAATTAATTATACTAAAGTATAAAAACTAAGATTGGTAAAAATAAGGAATATTAACCTTGAGTGATGATCAAAACATCAAATGAAATCATCAATACACTAAACCATAATGACATAAGCCATTATGGCATGAATCATTTGTTGACACTATCATTTACTTGAATAAATAAACTATCAGAATGTTTTTATCTTTCATAATAGTACCTACCATGGGATATGGGAATAAACATCTAGATCTTTACCCATACCATTTTCAAGCGATGTGCATTTAGAGAATATATATATATATATATATAATAATAAGAAAAACATGAAATCATGCATAAACGGTGTTGTAAAAAGGGAAAGATGTTTCACCTAGGTAAGCTAAAATTGATTAATTTGATTGATGATGATGATGATGATGGCAATGATGATAGAATTTTTGACAATATAAATAATTGGATGATTGTGAATAATACATCCTAGTAATAGTATTTTTGAAAATGAGTGACCAAAAAAAGGATAGGGAATGATATAGTCAGGTAATCATAATTTGAGTAAAATAGGTCAAGGTTTGCAATGAAGTTGGGAAAAAAATTGTTTATTATTTGGATGATGCACTTGATAGGTTAACAATATTGTATCGATTATGATTGCATGCATATGGATTGTGTTGAGGGTTCTCAATTGCTTGGAACTAAAGACAATGGAAAACCAAGTTGATGGAAAAGTTTGAAGTGATAGAGGGATTGTTTAGGTAAGGAATGGGATGGATTATGGGATGATGTATTAGGGATATTGGAAGGAGTGTCAAGATGTGATCTCTGAGGACTATGGTGGATAGGAATAAAATGTCCCATACTAGATGTAGTGTAATGGATATAGAAGGTTGCGAAAGGGAGGGTTAGTAGAGAAAGTAAGGCTTGTATTTTTCAAAATATGTTTAGATATTATTTCATTATCCATATCAATATTAAAGCATGAAAGGAGGATGGATTGGATATGATGAGATAGGTATGGATGGGGAGGATGGATAAAGAGGATCTGGAGTAGATAAGATAGAGCTTGATATGATGGAAGAATGTTTTCCCCCACATATAGGATGTGAGTAGATGGGGGATTTGCACATTACACCTATTTTCCAAGTTGCATCATGGAACTTATCAAAGGTGCCATACTAGTTGTTTTCACCTTTGAATGATGATTTCTCTCTACTTTTTTTATTTTGATTTGTTCTTATTTTCTAGTTTATAGATCAAGGAGAATGATTTAGATAAATTAGTTTGGATGGGGGTTAGGGAGATGGATGAATGACTCAAATATTTGTTTCCATGATGATAGTATCCCTTTCCAAATAATTACTTTGACATCCATTGTATGCATGGATGTTACTATAAATAAAGCTAAGTAGACTTCTTCAAGTTTTAAATAGTGTACCAACATAGCGCTAATATTAAAGGATGCTACCAAGGGAGATGGAATGGATGAGGAGATGAAAAATGGGTAATGAGTTATTTAAAATATTGAATTACAAATATGTGATTGTGGATGTATGTTGGATAATGGATAGGGGGTGGAAATATGATTGGATGAAAAGATGGGATGGTAGTAACATAAGGGAATGTTTTGAGACCATGGGGAACGAGGACTAAAAATTGCATACACCATGTTGGAGGCTAAATATTTTAGTTATGGTGTGATTTTGGATGTTAGGAGTTAGATGAGGTAATTAGGATTATAGATTATGGGATGTACCTGGGCCCAAAGTGGATTGAGGATGTTTAGGAGGGGAATTTGGGATTTTTTAAAATTTTGGGACATAGGGACCCAAAATGGATGTAGGATGCTTAGGATGAGGATACTTTCATTTATATGGAGAAATGTGGGATTAGGATGAAGGGTATGAATATTTCGAATCAGGGAAAGAAGGAACATTTGGAGGAGTGGATGAAGATGCAGAGTTTGATGCTCCTTTTTGATGTATTTCTTTTAATTAAGGATCCACATTATTTTTTGCATTATTTTTTATTGGTGGACCTTGGTGAAATTTTCAATCAATTCTAATATTGGGTCACATCTTACATTAATATTATATGGTGACATGTTATGATGTGGTTGTCCTTATATTTTTGTGAATTATTTCATATTTATATGTGCTTCCAAATAAGATGGTATAGTCTCATGGAGAGAAAGTATATTGGCATCACATGGATTGTGTGGTGGCTTCATCATGTTGGAATATGTCCAATGATGTATGCATAAACATTGGTCTTGATTGAGGATTACAAGGGATGGATGGTTATAGACGCAGTTGATGAAATGATTAGTGGGGGATGATGGGATTGATAGGTGTAATGTGGTTGATGTAATTATTGGTGGAAACAATATTGTAAGAGTCTAGTGATGAGAGGTACCTATTTTTATGTTGGAAGAATTTTCCTTAGGCTTATTTGAGGAGTGAACAATGTACTTGTCATGAGATATATAATTGAGGCCCTAAAATCTTATATTTTATTTTGTTTGGATGAGTTCTAAGAAGCCTTGCTCATGAAAGCCTATTGATTTTCCTTGATAATGCATGTTTTGAAAAATATAATTGTTGATGGGGTACTTGTTACTTTGAAAACAAGACAAAAATCCATTTTTAGATGAGAAAGGAATATTGGTAGTTCTAGTTTTCTTGACAATAAGATAATTGGGTTGAATAAAGATATCGAAACCAAGATGATAGGATTGTCATTAATGAATTGATTTAATAGGGATTATTAGATCTTGAGATGGTAAACAATCATGGAAGGGATTAGTTAGGATACTTGGATCTTGAATTGGATGTGGACATGTGTGGGCATTTTTGGAGAAAGCTCTTGACATAATGGATTATTTTGGATGATAAGGGAGGAGTGGTGTTTTATGTTGTTAAAATTTAGTGCATGGAGGGACTCTTTGAGTTGTGCACATGGATGGGAAGGGAAATTGTTTGAATAAATAATTGCAATAGTAGTTCATGTTTTTACATATTTTTGTAGACACTAGTTGATGTTTATTCCTAGACTATCACATTATTAAAAGATTAAGAATTTTGTAGTGCATTTATTTGAATAAATTTGTACGAATCTCACAACCCTAGAATAATTATTGTGATTTGCATTCATCCTAATTAAGGGGTGTTACTTTTAGTTCACCAGTCAAGGAAACATTATTTTGATGGACAAAATTGTCCTTATGCAAAGATTCAATAATCTTATCTAATATTCATATTAAACATTTTATTACTTTCCACAAAAAATATATCATAATTTTATTCCTACTTTAACACATTTTCCATTTTTAAAATTTATTTTGAGATTTTTCAAAAAATATCTCACACTACTTTAACAATCTCAAATAAAACATCTACTAGTTCAACAAGGCAATCTAGTAACAAATTATATCAAATTCCTACAATTTATTTGATTTGTTATGCAAGCTTATGATCTAGTAGTGCATATTATTCTTATTGTCAATGTGAAGGGGCTAATGGATCTATAGTTTAACTTAGAAAGCTTTCACACTTTTAATTTACTATATTGGTTCAAACAAAATGAATGGCTAGTGATCATTTTCTTTTTGTTAGGTGATTTCTATGATTTTGTTTTCATCAAATAGTCTAATGACCCAAAATCATTACAAAGGTAGAGAAATGTAAGATTTGATCTCATGGAAGGGGCTTAAGGTCCTATTTTTATTTTGCAAACAATCTCATTAATTAAAATATTGCAAATAAAGAAAGCTCCACCACTAACTTAGAGACTTTTATGTATCACTGGGAAATTTATTTAAAAACCAAATTAAAACAAAAATATGTCTATTTGATGTAGCTTCTATAATTTATTGTGTGAAATTATTTGTATTCACTCAATTTTTTTGAAGTGAAATTAATTTGAACTACCCTAAACAAGGATTCCAATTTTTCACAGCAACACAAGTAAAAAAAAAAAACTATAACCTCTCTCCATCCTACTATAACCTAAGAAATATATTAATTATGATGTTTAAGACTTTAAAGTTTCACAAATAACAATTTTTTTTGGTTAAAATTTTAAAATAAAATCCAATATAGCTTTATAATTAATTTTTTCTATATAGTTAAAAAAATTTAAAATATTAAATTAAAACATATATGCGTACGTGTTAAAGTTGGAGTAGCGGAAGGAGCAACGGTGGGATCCGTGGAACCCTCGGGGTTTCAAACGACACCAGGGTCTTCAGTATGGCGGAGAGGCGCATTACCGATGGCCTTTCAACAATTGCAAGGGAAGAAACAAGCTGCATCACAGAAAAAGAGGTCTCGCTGGGGCATGGAAGGCTCCGGGCATCCTTAATAAAAATGATGGACACCCAAAGAAGGGGCAGGGTAATGGTTGGAATGGTCTTCAAAACACGGAAAGATTCAAATCAACGGATTTACCTGGGAAGGTGAACATTCCCCAAATACAAGCTAAGTTTTGGCGACCCAAAAACCAAGCAGGCCTGGCGAGCTCAAGCAAGGTAAACCCTAAACATTCCTCGGTGATGTCGTTATTAGTTGGTGATAGAGAGTGGAACAAATGTGTTAGTTTTTTGAAAGCACAAACCTTGTTATGAAATGGGGGGGGGGGGGCGAATGGCCATCTTTTTCAAAAATTAGGGCTTGGTGTGACACCTAGTGGGGGAAAACATGCAGTCTCAAAACACTAGAGAATGGGTTTTACTTGGTAACCTGTCAAACTACGAGGGAGAAAGAGTGGATAATGAACAGTGGTCCCTTCATTTTAGATGGATGGGTTTCTCTATTCTGGATTGGACCCCGAATTTCGACCCTAATACCGCCATTACAAATGATGTGCCTATTTGGGTGAAGCTGAAGAACTTACCACAGGAATATTGGGGTCAAGACAATCTAAAACAAATAGGTAATAAGATCAAATTGTTTATGAAGGTTGAGGAAATGGTGGACAAGTCAGATTTTAGCATGTATCCAGGGATCTGTATCATGAGGCATGCAAGTCACTCTTTATCGGAGACCTTGGAACTGAAAACAGGTGTAGGAGAATGGCGTCAGTTAGTGGAGGTGGACGAGACTCCAAGTGTTTGCACTAGGCAACCAGGGAACAATTTCAAGGAGGGGCCAATTTCGCTCTTGGATAAGGGGAAAGATGCAATCTAGAATCTCTTGGGTAAGGAGGTGGTTAGACTCTTTGAACCTATAAATGAAGAATCCCAATGGAATCAATTGATTTGGGGTTGTTTGGATGAACAACTAAATTGCTTCTTGGCGAAGAAAACAGGGGGTGCGACAATTTTGGAGGAGGTCTGAATAGATGCTGTGGAAAAGGAGTCAGGATTTAAATTGGATAAGGCTCAAGATGTGAAGGTGTCAGGCTCACTAGATAATAAATTCTTAGTGACAGAGAATACGGACCTGGGGTTGAATGAAATCAATGATGCTGGGATCATCGTGGAAGGTGTTCAAATCTCTTTAGTATCGGCTCCAATCTTGAATCCTAGTTCGTAGGTTAAAGGGTTTAATGTGGAGAATAATATGGTTCCCTCACCCACCCTCCCATTAAATGACAGTAATTCTGGTGGTATCTGTAACCATGGCGAGAAACCGGATGACCTTGTGAGCAATGGGGATCCATCGTGTATGGGATGTGAGGGCCAGGTCATGAAAAGTGTGCAGAAGGAAATTCCAGTGGAAGAAGAGGAATGTTTTAAAGATATTCAAATTTTACCCATTCAAAACCTTGAAAGCCAGTTTGATGATGTTAGGGACAGTGGGGGTAATTTGGAAGACTTGAAATCATATTTAATCTCAAATGATGAGGAGGGAACAAAGGACCTACTAGGATTGAATGGGTGTCTGGGGATTGTGGAAAAGAGGACCATCGACAAGACTGATGCTTCCAACTCAAGGGTGAAACTTGGGGAAAAAAAGCGGCGTGGACCTAAAACCAATCGCATGAGATTGGAGCTAGCTAGCAATGCTACTGTACAGAGCAAATTGAGATCGGGAAAAGGCTATGCCTTTTCCTGACAGCCATGAAAATACTTTCGTGGAATGTCAAAGGCTACAATGCCTCTGACAAGATTCATTTGATCAAAAGGTGCTTTGATCAAATGAGACCAGATTTGGTGCTTTTTCAGGAAACTAAAATCGAGGAAGAAGATTTTGATTGGTTTAAGAGTCGTTTTAGTAAATGGAAATGTATTCTTTCTGGAGCAATTGGGGCTTCAAGGGGAATTGGGGTTTTATGGAATGAATCTGTTATTGAGGTTCAACTCATTCAACAAGATAGATATTGGAAATGGTTGAATGTTCACTCCAAATAGCTCGAGTATACCTTTTTTGTCTTAAATGTGTATGGCCCAATCAAAAATAATCTAAAAGTTTCTCTCTAATGTGACCTTTTGACAATTTTGGGTAATGGCGAGGATAGGATGTTTGTGTTGGGTGGTGATTTCAATGTGGTACTAAGGCCCACCGATAATCCTATAGGAAGGCGTTGGGCCCCTCTAGAAAAATCTCTCTCGATTTTGGCTATCTTGGAGTGGTTTTCTAGTGGCTGCGGATTTTCACTTGATGGAAAAAGTGTCAAATTCAAGTTGTGCAAAGTTGCAAAGTGGTGCAACTTTCGCTCTGCAACTTGTATGACCAAACTAATTGTTCCAATGTGTCTGGATAGGTATGTTTATGCTAAGAATGGTCTTGTTTTGCAGACAAACACGTGGAATCGCTCTGAGCTACGTTCCACCAGATCAATCCCTTAAGCAAATTGGATAATGATTCGAGCCTGAGACTGGTGCAACCTCCGCCTCACAAGTCCACTTTTGAGATGCCCAATTGCCAACTAGAAAGAAGCGATCCAATTTCTCAGCAATATTAAGAAAGCCACTCCTTTGATTGGTCCAAGTGAATTCCCCACTTCTGAACGGAAGTTCAAACAAACCATTCCCAATGACAATCACTAAAATTTTGTTGTTTCAAGCTCGCCCAACACACCCCTCCCCTTTTATCAGTGGGCCTTAGTACCGCATTGAAATCACCACCCAACACAAACGTCCTATCCTCACCATTACCCAAAATTATCGAAAGGTCACGCTAGAGAGAAAATTTTAGATTATTTTTGATTGGGCCATACACATTTAAGATAGAAAAGGTATACCCGAGCTATTTTTCACTTTGGACCCTTCAGGGATCGATCCGGTGGAACGTCGCTCAGAGCGATTCCACGTGTTTCGGTGTGAAACAAGACCATGCCTAGCATAAATATACCTATTCGGACGCGTTGGAATAGTTAGTTTGGTCATAAGAGTTGCAGAGTGAAAGTTGCACCACTTTGCAACTTTGCACAACTTGAATTTGACACTTTTTCCATCAAGTGAAAATCTGCTGCCACGAGAAAACCACTCCAAGACAGCCAAAACCGAGAGAGGTTTTTCTAGAGGGGCCCAACGCCTTCTTGCAGGATCAAACGAGAAGTTTCTAAGTATATCGGTATCCAAGTAATAGCATGCTGAAGTTTGCAGCCATTTTGCACTTTGGACCTTTCAGGGATCGATCTGGTGGAACGTAGCTCAAAGCAATTCCACGTGTTTCAGTGTGAAACAAGACCATGCCTAGCATAAACATACCTATTCAGATGCGTTGGAATAGTTATTTTGGTCATACGAGTTGCAGAGCAAAAGTTGCACCACTTTGCAACTTTGCACAACTTGAATTTGACACTTTTTCCATCAAGTGAAAATCCGCCGCCACGAGAAAACCACTGCAAGACAGCCAAAAATGAGAGAGGTTTTTCTAGAGGGGCCCAATGCCTTCTTGTAGGATTAGATGAGAAGTTTCTAAGTATAACGGTATCCAAGTAATAGCATGTTGAAGTTTGCAGCCATTTTGCACTTTGGACCCTTCAGGAATCAATCCGGTGGAACGTAGCTCGAAGCGATTCCACATGTTTCGGTGCAAAAAAAGACCATGCCTAGCATAAATATACCTATTCAGACGTGTTGGAACAATTAGTTTGGTCATACGAGTTGCAGAGTGAAAGTGGCACCACTTTGCAACTTTGGACAGCTTGAATTTGATGCTTTTTCCACCAAGTGAAAATCCGTCGCCATGAGAAAACCACTCTGAGATAGCCAAAACCAAGAGAGGTTTTTCTGAAGGGGACCAACATCTTCCTTTAGGATCAGACGATAATTTTCTAAGTATAACGGTATCCAAGTAATAGCATGCTGAAGTTTGCAGCCATTTTGCACTTTGGACCCTTTGGGGATCGATCCGGTGGAACATAGTTTTTGAGCGATTCCACATGTTTCAGTGTGAAAGAGGACCATTCCTAGCATAAAAATACCTATTCATATGTTTTGGAACAATCCGCTTGGTCACACAAGTTGCAGAATGAAAGTTGCACCACTTTGCAACTTTGCACTGCTTGCATTTGATGCTTTTTCCATCAAGTAAAAATCCATCACCACGGGAAAACCACTCAGAGAGAGGTTTTTGTAGATGGGATCAACGTGATCCTATAGGATTAGATGAGAATTTTCTAAGCGTCATGGTATCCGAGTTATAGCATGCTGAAGTTTGTAGCCATTTTGCACTTTGGACCTTAAGGGATCGATCCAGTGGAACATAGCTCAAAGCGATTCCACGTGTTTTGGTGTGAAAGAGGACCATGCCTAGCGTAAAAATACCTATTCGGACGTGTTGGAGCAGTTAGTTTGGTCACACGAGTTGCAGAACGAAAGTTGCACCACTTTGCAACTTTGCACTACTTGCATTTGATGTTTATTCCATCAAGTGAAAATCCGCCACCATGAGAAAACCACTCTGAGATAGCCAAAACTAAGAGAGATTTTTGTAGAGGGGCTCAACGCAATCCTATAGGATCAGACGAGAAGTTTCTAAGCATCACGATATTCGAGTAATAGCATGCTGAAGTTTGCAGCCATTTTGCACTTTGGACCCTTAAGGGATTGATCCGGTGGAACATAGCTCAGAGCGATTCTACGTGTTTCGGTGCAAAAGAGGACCATGCCTAGCATAAAAATACCTATTCAAACGTGTTGGAACAGTCTGATTTGTCACACGAGTTGCAAAAAAAAAGTTGCAAATTGTTTACATGACATTTATATGACCTTTTTCACATTGTTTACATTTCAAAATTCAAAGTTTGCAAATTTTTCTATTCAACGCATTTATAGAACAAGGTGCTACTACACCAAACATGAACTGAAACCTTACAATATTTTAGTATATCTCATTATGTAATTAAATCTTATTACAATGCCTCAGGCACTTCGTTCTCACAGATCTTTTACAATGTCACGCATACATTCGAGATTCTCTTTAAATGTCTACATCATAGGTACTCATTATGAGGTTAACTTCAAATGAGTAACTTGACATTCCCTCGCTAAGCTTCACACGCTCTTTTATAATGGCTTAAAATCAAAATTGAGATTTGTCAAGATCATCAAAATAAGGATGTTGCATTGCTTTTTTGGCTGGGATTCTCTTTGATGGCTCTTAAATCAACATTTTCTGCAACGAAAGATCAATCAATTTTTAGTAGTTTACTTACAAATACACAAAGTAAAATATAAAAATAAAGAGCATCCAAAATGGAAATGAAATAAAAATAGATGGAAGGAACTTACAAATGTTGCATGCAGACATCAAAATAAGGATGCTGCATTGCTTTTATGGTTGACATTCTCTTGGATGGCTCATATATCTGCATTTTTTGTAAGGAGACACCAATCACTGTAAAAGAAGATGATAGCATTGGCATCAAACAAATTAATGTACATACAAGTATAAATTAATAAGAACCAATATGCATATACTTACAAATTAATCCAACGAACCATCTGGGTCTGCTCTACTCTTTATTGTGTCAAGTATTGCCTCATGGTCAAACTCACAGACCTTCCATAACGTCTTGTTCAAAGGTCTACCCCCATATTTGGTCAAATGAACATTGGATGCCATGAAAAGGTTCGAGTAATGAAGAATCTTACGATGCATGTCAAAGTCCTGAAATAGCCAATGTTTAACACTTGAATGTGGGTACCTTCTAAGCCATGTTCCAGGAACCACAATTGAGCCTGTAGGGTATTCGATGTTTTCTCCATCTATAACTGGGGCCTCCAAATTTTTTTTGGTCTCAACACAACGACACAATTAATAGTTTGTTCCCTCTTCATTGTCTTCATCTGCAATAACTGCATAAACATGCCCTGCATTGATATGTGCAAAAAATCTCTTGAAATTTGACAACATTACGAATATAGTACAAAGTAAGATAACGATATGAAATTTCAACAACTAAGAAAGTAGATATATCACCTGGTTGAACTAGATCTGATACGTGGTCAAAGTTGGCTGATGATTCCATTTGTGTCAGTTCCAATGTCGTCGAAGGGAAATGCGTGTGAAGTGGGCTAAGATAACTTGTAAACCATTTGTCAACCCAGTCCCCTGACTCACAATCATTCCAAGCTTGCATTGTACATGAAGAACAAAAGCATGCCATCTTTCGTGTATCGATACCTCATGAACCTGCATTTGAGCTAAGGAAAGAGTGTACCTCACTCAATCCTATTAGTGTACAAGAGTCTTCATATGGTGCAATGTTAGTATTATCCATCAACCAAAAAAATCTATGAGCTAAAGACGTACCTTTATTACCTAGACCCATCAAAGCATTACACCACTCGACGATTGATTTTGCATCTGTCAACTTTGCACTGTCTTTATACTTTAACTCTTCTCGTGCTAATGCTCTTTTCACGCATGCTCCTGCACCATCATGCTCCCCCTTTCCATGTCCAAGCTCACAAAATTTCCACATATGTTGAACAACTGTAATGACATGCATCCTATACAACCAGTAGAACATGCACGAGTTCTTGAACTGTGTTGCACAGTTATCAGACCATATTACATGTTGATCGTATTCTATGCCCCTCTGAGCCAAACCACTGTAGAAAATCTGGAAGCAACCTTGCACGAACTCTGGAGAATGTGTGTGATCATCACTAATGTAAAAGTGGTACTCCCTCAATACCTTTTTTTGCTCATTTGTACTGTCAGATGCATGAATGAATGCTATGTGCACAAATATCGAAACTTGTCTAGAGTTGTAATACTGTGACTGCACCTCATGTTGTGGTTGTAGAGTGTAGTTCTCTGCAAATTCAACCACGAATACTATGCTTCCAATTAGAAAGGTGTCCTTGCATAGCTTGAACTACGTGTCCAACCATCGGGCTCTATGGGTATGCATTGGATACTCAGACAGTATACTGTCACGAAATGTGGTCGTAAATTGGTACACTAGAATCTTCTCAATAACCAAATCACACCTTTTTGCTTGAGACCCATCTTTTGTAGCATATGCCACTGTTTTATACTTCCCGAACTCTACTAGTTTTTGTCCCACCTCATCTGTGCTTTCCATATGTTGAAATACTGGGATACACTGGAAGCCACCGCAACGCTCGCATGAACCATCCAAGCATGTTGTCCTATAGAATATCTAGCCATCGTCTATTTCACATAATTTTTTTGATAAGAACTCTCTTGAAGATTTTGGTGGGGCTTCTATGCCACAATCCTACAAAACATCGTTAGTATGCAAACCTAAACATATAGAATGATAAACATCGTAATGGTTAGAAAATTAAATATGTAGTTTACAACAACAAGTAGTGCGTGTGTGATTTATCTTGACATAAAAAGGTTTAAGCAGTTCAAAAAATCTTTGAGAAATACTAATTTGAGGATAATCATTTTTAAATTCTGAAGAAATTGGGTTTGAGTCATATCCAAAAAATGCTTTGGATGTGGCTCATGATTCCGACTACCGATTCTCCTTCTTACCACATCCCTTTGATTCAGAGATGGCCTTGTGTTATTCTTCCAATACTCTTCAATTAGTGTTCTCAAGGCTTCGACAACTTCTTTATCTTTTCGTGACAGTCTCCACGAGAATGCCCATTATTTATTTGTATCATTTCCCTCAATTCTTTGCCGCCTTTGAATGGCTCTTGATAAAGTTTTTCTACTAATTCCCATTTTTTCACTAGTCTTTTTAATTAGATGAGCTCTCTTTGTTTGACAACTTACCAAAGTCGATGTAATGACACGTCGAGTGACATTACTATCCTTTGAGAGTGAGGTCTTACCCACACTCTCATAAGCATCCATTAAATTCTTCACAATAGTGTCTTCACTTGATGCATTCGATGTTCTCAACCCAAGAGTCTTCATGATGTTCCTATACTTTACACCCCGCATCATTTCAACAAATAGTTGACATCTTGTAGTCTCATTTAGCCTTTCAAAGAATCGTTCCCAAATCTTATCATCATGTCCTCTACAAAAGCGTGTTAAAATCTTACCTTCCATGTGCTACAAAATTTCATCATCAATATTAATCAAATACTTTGGATCTCTATGCAAAATTCTTGGTGGTGTTCTCCTAGGTACATACATCTCAACATTAGGAATTTCATCAATATTTAATTAAGGTGGGCTAGATTTCATACCTTTGATCGAGGGTGGAGAAGAAGACATACCTTGAGGTTCACATGGGAATGATGTCATACCTTCTTCGTCAATTTCGAGTGATGATGTACTCTCAACTTGAGATGTGTTGGATGGTGTCCAACAATATTCACTTGTGGTACATGGTGTCCCTCCATATTCACTTGTAGTAGATGGTGTCCGTCCATATTCACTTGTACTAGATGGTGTGCCTCCATATTTGCTTGTGCTTAATGGTGTCCCTTCATATTCACTTTTCGTAGAGGGTGTGTCTCCAACTACGGTATCTGAATCTGTCTTACGACGATGCTTTCACATTCGTGCTTGTTGTGCTGCCAATTCTCGTTCTCTTTTTGATGATTGAGGTTCCTCTACAATTGGGTTGTTTTCATCAATCGTTTTCAATTTCTTATTTTCACGATATGCCGCCACCCGAACTCTCTCCTTTTCTTTCAAGGTTTCGTTCTTTTCATCTCTTAGTTTCCTCTTTGTCTTTTTCTTCGGCATGGCGGATAATTTTATTTGTACCATGGTAATGAGACGAATATTAGTTCCTAAAAAATGTATCCATTCAAGTTAATTGAAAAATATGTCATTGAAGGCTTCATTTAAATAATACTTACAATCATCGTGTACAAAAGTTAACCTAGCATGTAGACAAATGTGTACAAACTATGGAAGCACTAGGTTGGCCAGAGCACATTTCTAACTAAAAGTGAATAACCATGATGGTGATTCTGAAAACTAATCAGTGAATGGAATTGTGAGTGTTTGATAAGTTTGTGGTGTAGGAGCACCTTGACAATCTATGCTTCCATTTTTAAATTTGATTCAATTTTGGGTATCTTCATGTTGTAAGAGGGTCATTAGAGACATTTTCCATGTATCGGTTATATGAGCTTTCAAAGGTGGTTTTTTTGTTAGTTATAGGAATTGGGGGGAGTTGGATTTCATTTAAAAAGGTTTAAACAACCTCCATTGGCTCGAAGGGAGGATTTTTGTTCATTTTGAAATCCATTTTTTTGATAAAAAATGCTCTTTTGCAGAAATTCACTGGTTTTTTTGCACTTTCGTGCACTTGTACACATCTATACAGCCTCCCCTTGATAGAAAAATAATATAATATTGTATGAACATGTCTTAAGTCTCTAATGCATCAGTTCTGAGGGATTAACATTACGTTTGAAGGGAGCAATTGACAATTTTCTGAAACTGCTCATTTCAAGCCAGTCAAGGGTTTGAGTAGGATTTAATTATGAAATGACCATCCCACCTACTGTTGTGACTTTTTTCTCAGTGGCATGGTATTTACATTGTTAGAGTAGGGTCTTTTATTGTTGAACATGCCTTGGAATGAAACTAATGACAATAGGATGTGGTTCTTAGCTCAAACAAGCACTTTTCCATGAGAATTTGAGGAACCAAGGAGTGATTTTGAAAAAGTGTTGAAGGAGTGGTCTATGTAATGAACTTTTGACATTTTTAGGGTATTTTGAAGATGTTTGATGCTTTGGAATGGTCTGGGAAGACCCGGGTATAGGATTTTCTATAAACCCTCCCTCTTTGCATTAAAAAATGGGGGTTTTTGTATTGGAAGCCTAGTTGAGCGGGTAAAGTCCTAAGACATAGAAATTATCTTGTTTTGAGACCTAATTAAAGAATTTTTTTTGGTTTGGAAGTCTGGTGTGAAGATCTAAGGGTAGTTCCTTTGTAAAATTGGCCTACTTGGAGGCCTAAAATAGTGAAAAGGTTAGTTTTCTTAAAGTTGTCCCAAAGGAGTCATGTGATGGGTTAAGGTATGTCTTGAAACTATACAATTGGTGCTACAATAATTCTTTTATTTTCTTGGTGTTTTGGAAATTTTTGGAGTTAAGGGCCCAAAACTGGTTTTGCACAGTAACTAGATTCCAAGGGTGAAATGTGGGAAATAATGTTTGTGTTTGTTGTCCAGTTTGGAGGAGTGTTGGGATTGGTCCATTACGCCTTTTTAATCTTCTTAGATGGCTCTTGAAGGCAATTTGACTTCTTCAATGGTTTTGGGTCCTCTAACTTTGCATCAAAAATGAGTATCACAGTTTGAAGTGTGTGCATGGTTTGGGAGATACATGTGACAGTTTGCAGATGCTTGGCTACTAGTAATGTGAGTAGTGAACAAAGGAACTAAGTTTGTGTGTAAGGGAAGACTTCTGAAAGGTTTCATTTTTGTTGTACTAACTCAAACAAAGATTTATTAAGCAAATAATGGTTTGGTTGTGCCTTAAGAATTATAGTTTGTGTTTGTAAACAATGGCACCATTATGGAAGATTTAAGACAACTTGTGAATGACATAATAATTGGTTGATGTTTGGAGGAACCTAGTTGATTGTAATCAGTTATTTTCAAGGTGTTTTGAAGGTCCTTAAGGAATTGGGAACTCTTAATGCTAATTTGAGTATATGAATCAAATGTTTTGTGAAGGGAAATATAGTTGAATAAGTGTGTCAAGAAAGGTGTTGATTTCTTCCTTTGTACTGCATCAGTTTGTGCAGAGGTATTGGAAGGTGTTTGAACCCTTTAGAGGAATGGGAGAGCCTTGGAGTTGTCTTAAAGGATGAATTTTCGTGAATGATTATGAATTTCTATAATTGGCAAGTGTAAAATGGTAATTGGCAAGTGTATATAATGGTAATTTAAAATGTGCATTGACAACCTAAGGTTATAATGACAAACAAAAATGAAAGCAAGCCATAATAGAATGAAAGAAAATGTGTAAAGACTTCACATACCTTAAAAACCAGACTTTCAAATGGAGGAGTTCAACCCAATTATGTAGCCTTAGCTTCTTCTTTCTTTAAACTCCACAACAATTTGACTTGTTCAAAAGCTTGTTCCCTTCCACACTTCAATTGTATATCAATTTTCAATGGAATTCAAACTTCAATTGATATTATATGTCTTTCAATGTGGAAACTTTGCTATTTCATGCAAAGGTGGTAAAAATATCATGGAAAAGGTGATGGAATGTGAAAAAGACGCTTGCACACTTCACAACATCATCAAAAAGCTATTTTTTGTTGAATCATGCACAAAACCAGGGGAATATGCAGACTGCGAGCTTTCAAATCACGGGTATACAGAGTTTTTTACCGTTTTAGTGGAGTAAAAATGTGCTCGCATTATAACGCACACGCGTTATAACATGAGCGCGTTATGTGAAATTTGGTTTTCTTAGTATATTTTTAAGAGTGGGAGAAAGAGAGAGTGGGAGGGAGAGTGGGAGATAGAGAGGGAGGGAGTAGAGGAGAGTGGGAGAAAGAGAGAGTGGGAGGGAGAGAGGGAGAGAGTAGGAGATA
>CM021107.1:47243149-47285338 GCA_007115665.2 Sequoiadendron giganteum | reverse complement strand
CCCTCAACCCTCAAACCCTAATCCCTCAACCCTCAACCCTTAAAACCTAATCCCTCAATCCCTATACCCTCTTAATTCTTCAACCCTCAAATGTCAACCCTTAAACCCGAATACCTCAACCACTATACCCTGTTAATCCCTCAACCCTCAACCCCTAAACTCTAATACTTCAACCCCTATACCCTCTTAATCCCTCAACCCTCGACCCTCAACCCTTAAACCCTAATCCCTCAACCCCTATACCTTTAATCCCCTCAACCCTTAAACCCTAAACCCTAAACCCTAAACCCTAATCCCTCAACCCCTATACCCTCTTAATTCCTCAACCCTTAAATTTTAATCCCTCAACCCTCATACCCTCTTAATCCCTCAACCCTCAACCCTTAAAACCTAATCCCTCAATCCCTATACCCTCTTAATCCCTCAACCCTCAACCCTTAAACCCTAATCTCTCAACCCCTATACCCTCTTAATCCCTCAACCCTCAACCCCCAAACGCTAATCCCTCAACTCCTATAACCTCTACCCTATAACCTATTAATCCCTCATCCCTAAACCCTAAACCCTTAAACCCTAACCCATAAACCCTCTACCCTCTACTCTCTACCCTAATCCCCCAACCCTTAAACCCACTCAGTAAACTCTCTACCCTAATCCCTCAACCCTCTTGACCCTTAAACCCTCAACCTTTAAACCATTAAACACTCAACCCTAAACCCTTGACCCTCAACCCTAACCCCTTAAACCCTAAACTGTTAAACCCTTTACCCTCTACCCTCTACCCTCTAACCTCTACCCTCAACCCAATACTCTCTACCCTAAACCCTAATCCCTCAACTCCTAATCTCTCAACCCCTATAACCTCTACCCCATATTGGACTTCAACTCAAACCTAATCCCTCGACCCTATACCTTAAACCCTCAATCTTCAACCCTCAACCCTTAAACCCTCTACCTTTTACCCTATACATTAAACACTCAACCCCCAATTCTCAACCCTCAACCCTTAATCCCTCAACCCTCAATCCTTAAACCCTAAACCCTCTACCCCTTACATTGGACCCTAAACCTAATCCTTCAACCATATACCCTCAAACCTATACCCTAAACCCTCTACCCTCAACCAAGTAAACCCTTAACCCTTAACCCCAAACCCTCCAACCCTCCAACCCTAAATGCTTAAACCTTAAACCTTCTATCCTATACCCTCAACCAAATACCCTCTAACATCAAACCTATTCCCTCAACCCTCAAACCTTAAACCCTAATACCCTAGAAACCATCAACCCTATAGGTCCTCCACCCTAATCCCTCAAGCCTATACCCTCAACCCCTATCATGTTCTCTCTATCTATACATCTCACCTCTCCCTCTCTCCCACCCTCTCTAATTGTCTTTATCTATCGTCTCCCTCTTTCTACGTACCTCTCGTTCAATCAATCCCTTCCACGCTCTCTCACTCCCTCTGTCCATCTCTCTTTATGTCCCTCCCACTCCATCCCACTCTCTCCCACTACCTCTCTCCCTCTCTCTCTCATGTCTCTTCCTGCCACCCCCTCTCTCTCTAAGGTCTTTCCCTCTAGCAACCTACCTAGGTAAATCTCTCTTTGTCTCTCTCCCCTCTCTCTATCTATCCCTCCAACCCTACCTAGATAAGTCCCTCTCACTCCACCCCCCCCCCTCTTTCTCTACCTCTATCAAGTCACTCCCTCTCACACCCTCTCCCTCTCTCAGGTCTCTCACTCACACTCCCTCTGTCTCACACTCCCTCTCCTACCTATCCTCAGTCTCCCTCTCACCCCTACCTACATAACTCTCCTCTTTCTCTTTGTCTCTCTCCCCTCTCTCTCTCCCTCTCCTCAATTCTCTCTCTCCCATCCCCCCTCTCTCTCTCTCCCTCCCTCTATCCCTCCCACCCTACCTAGCTAAGTCCCCCTCAATCCAACCCCTTCTCTCCCACTCCCTCTCTCTTAAACTCTCACTTCGACCCCCTCTCCATCTCTCTAGACTCTCTCTAAATTCTCCCTTCATCTAAAGACATACATAAATGCATACATACAAGCATAATACATATGTACATATAAAATATTACATCCATACAAGCATACATACATACATGTACATAAAAATATATCAACATATATTAATATATTGGCATTTAACATAAAGTAAAACATAACGCGAGCGCGTTATGTGCTAGTAGACATGTTCCCCGCACAAGCAAAAACCATGTCAAAAGTGAGATATAACACGAGCACGTTATAACGCGCTCGCATTATATCTTGCTTTGGGAATTCCCGAGTCTTAGGCTTGGTATTTTTCATGGAATACCAACCCAAAGGCTTGGAGGCCATTCCCAACAACCAGAGACGTGTTTTTAAAAAATCCACCATATTTCTCATAATCGATTTTGTGCTCACCGTCAGGATTGCACGTGGTTCAATATCAAAAAAATTGAGCACATGGGTAATGTTGGGTTATCTCTTAGCTATCCAACGATGTAATTTTTTTCACTTTCTGAAAATGTTAAGTCTTTCATCCATAATTTATTTTATCTATATGTCTTTTTTTCCCAAAAAGGTGTTTGGTATTTTTTTCATTATAAATTAACCATTCATCAAATTTTCAAATAAATTACATTTTTAGAAACTAGACTCCATTCTACAAAATTTAAAAAAAAAAAAAAACAAATCAATTAGTTTCCAAAATTTGTAGGGGTAGCACGGCCAAAATTCTATTTTCAGGATATGTCCACTTCGCAAATTAGTAAAAAAATAAATATTCATTAAAAAATTATCAGAAAAATCATGCATCCACTACATATTGTTAGTTAACTTCTGACCGTTGTGATTTTAAAAATACTAAAAAAAAGTTCACCGTACGAGGGTCGTACAAGAGTTGCTATGTTATGTTTTTCTGACAAAACAACACCAATTTGTGTACGTCCCTCGTTTGAACCCCTTAATCTCAACCATTTTCAAAATAAATTAGTAGTTTAAAAAGTAGACTCAGAGCACATGAATCCTTCTTTTTGTTCCATCTCAAAATTTTGAGTCTAAGTATTCTCAATTTCACGTCCAAGATCAGTATTTCCTGATTTCAAAAAAAAATTGTCCACTTAAATCCCCTTTTTGGGAACCATCTTGGTGCACTTACCCATGGAGGACGCTAAAGAGCTTAGTGTGGTTCCATTTGTGAGGTGGCATAGGAGGCTGGACAAGGATGCCTATAAGATGGAGATGCTTGTTGCCTGGGAAAATCTGAAATTTGTCTTGAGAAGACATGAGTTCGAATTGGACCAGGCGGTGGCTGGTGTCCCTATTTCAGTTCCGAGGAGGAAGCGTTCGACGAGCAGGGGTGGTACTCGTCAGGCCCCACCTGGGCGTTTGGACTGATGTTGTGGGGTGGCAGGGCGAGTTTTCTCCGTGTGCGTGTGGCGAGACGTGTGTTGTTGGATGGTGGGGAGTTTCATTTGGTTTTTTGCAGGGTGCTGGGTTCATGGGTGGCTGGTGCTGGCCCTTCGTTTTTGGGTCTCATTGATGAAATGGTCCGATTGGCAGTCTGGGTGCCAGGTGGCTGAGTGTGGCGGAGGTTTTTTGTGCACTGTGTGGCAGGTTTGTCAAGTATGGGATTTGGCTTGGGTGTATCTCATTAGTGGTCTATTTTGGGCCTGTGTAATGTTTTGGGTGTTTGGGACTGGGAAATACTTGGTGGCCTTCAACCTGGCCGTGTTTTGGCTGGTTGTTTTCTATGTAAATCCTTACTTCTTTATATTTAATAAAACTTACTATATTACCAATCAAAAAAATATATTTAAAATATTAAACCAGTGATTTTATGATCAATTTTTATTTTTATTTATTTTAAATAATTAAAAATATATAACATAATCATATAAAAAAATTAGAATTAAATAATTATAAATAAATTCAACCTCTACTCTCCAACCAAAATTTAAAAGTTAATATTGTAATGATCTAAATATATTTCCTTTGCAAGATTGATCTAGGGTTTAGAACATGCATGCAATAATAATCTCAATCAATCAATAAAATGCGTAGGAAGAATAAAGAGAAAAGGAATAAGACTAGAACAGTCTCACCCATTTCTCTCCTCCATGACTCACTTCTATTGAACCTCCTTTACTTGCTGCAATATGATGGATGCCCTCAGCTTTTGTGTGAGCAAAATAAGTTTATGACATGACCTAGCAAGTGTTGAAGGATTTAATCTAAAATGCAAGAGAATATAAATCTACATGCAATGTAAATGATCTGCAAAAGACAATGTTAGATGATAAAATATGAAATGCAAGATGATATGAGAGAGATAATAATGGATAGCCAGGGATCTCAAAATGAAGACAAAATTGACATTTTATAGAAAATGCAATTTTGTATGGACGGATGAGATTAAAGATTGACAAATGCCCTAGAATCTGTGGACAAGATTCAATATGACAACCCACAATTAGGGTTAGGGCAATATTAGGTTAAATTTGAAATAAATGGACAAGATTGATTTTAAGAAAAATCAAATCAAGGGTTGACAATGCATGTGACAAGGCACACAAAACAAAGTTGTTGGGGAATCAAATAATAATAAAATTACTTGATTCAAGAGAGAATGTTGACTTTTTAAATTAAAAACTATTTTAATTCAAAAAGGGGTGGGGTCATGTGACAGTAAATAAATTAAATTAAATTATTTACTAAAGAGGGAATTTAGAAAGGAAGACTTATTTTAAATAAATAAGATTTATTTAAAATTTGCACAATAAAAGAGGAGAAATTAAATAATAAAATTATTTAATTCAAGTGGTGGGACTATTTTAAATAAATGATTTTATTTAAAATGAGGAGAATGTGAAGATGGCCATAATTAAATAAATAAAAGAATTTATTTAATTATAAGAGGACAATTATTAGAGATTAATTAAATAAATAAAGTTATTTATTTAATAATCAAGGGGACATAATGGACAAGGATAATTTAAGAAATTTATTTAATTATAGAAAGACATTAGACAATTAGTGACGTAATTAAATAAATAAATATTTGATAATCATGAAGAATAAAAAAGATATGAATTAATTAAATAATCATGAATTATTTAATTAATAGTCGAATGTGAACCAAGAACATAATTAAAATGTCTTAATTATGCTAGGAAGAAAGAGATTAGAAATAGAGCTTGCAAGCCTAAGTCATTTTTATGTGTCTACAAATATTCCTAACATTCAAACAAATTCAAAGTTATTTATTTTTAGCTAGCTTCAATTGAGATGCATCAAAAACTTGTGGCCGAGATAGAAAATATGAAACAAACCTTAAATATTATATTAGCCTTTGAAATGTCTGTTTGGTGGTAGGAAATGCATACAAATCTGCTTAGAAATGTATAATGGCAGACCCATATTTATTTTAGCACGTTCCATACAACACTAAACCAAAATAAATACATGGGTAATCAGATGTGCCCTTGTAGTTATTCCTTATCTATGCAACATGGACATTCATCCTTATTACCACAATACCCGCTCAGAACACAATTGCACAATTTACAACAATTGTTACAACACTTTAAGCAATGTTTTAGCTAAGCTTTCCCGCACTTCACATTTATCACCACACTTTGTAAACACCAACATCGTTCTGAAAATGTGTGAAATCTTCTTGTTAGCCTTGGGGATCACAGTCTATTCCTATTCCATCATCGGGATGGAAAAAATTATCTTTCACATTTTGCAAAAAATACTATGTGTTGGCTGGTTTGAAACCCAAAAAAAAAAGAGAAACGGACCAAAAAAAATTTACCTTTCTTCAATTGAGTTAAATAGTTCATGCCCTTTGTCAATACTTCCACATTTTGCATGCATGTCTACCAAGATAGTTGCCACCACAAAATCTAACAAAATTTCCTTCCTTACGGATTACACACCCTATGACAAAGCTCACATTTTTGAACAGGCGGGGAGGTTGCAGGATAACGTTGCGAAGTAAGGCTTTGCACCTGCCCATTGCATTTGCTTGAAAGTTCTTGAAGCCTTTCCAACAAATTCAATTTTGCTTGGGCTTGTATCCTGCAACCAGGGCATTCCATGAGATCACATTTCTTTGAGGCATTCGGTGTTGTCTATGCTTCCACATTTTGCATACATGTCTATCAGAGCATTTCCCTTCTGTTCGCTGAAATAACCAAGTTCATTGCTATGCTCTCTTTCTTTTAGTTCGGTCAAAGTTTTGCAGCGTTGTAAAGGTGATTTGAATTTACTTATGCGTGAAAAATGGGCGGCTTATTGCTGACGGTTACAGTATACGTTGCTGCTTAGTGGAACGAAAACAAAAGTTGGTGGAAGCAACAGATTAAATGGGCCCACACCAGCCACCTAAGCGGTCTGGTTAAGCCAGCCCCTCCTCTACGTAGTACTTCCGCACGAGTGGCACCACATACAACACATCAATATAAAACCCCGCGGCCCTGCCAATCAACATTCAATGATATTCGTCGAGACCATTCTAAATGGCACAAGGATAAATGGTCCTCTGAAGTCGCGATTCAATGGCAAAGGAGCGACATAGTGAACTTGATGTATTTGCCCAATATCAAGAGCGGTCTTTCATGCATAGAACTTGGATTTAATGCTTTTGAGTTTCGTGCACCTTAAGGAGTGGGTTTATGTCATCAACAAGGATTTCTTTCGGCGATGGTATCTATTAGCTTTTATATCTGTTGTGTTCCATCAATTACGATAATCGACTCAACAAAGCAAAAGAACAAACAAGGATCAAGAGTGCGCATCCATGATATAGAGTTCAGGTTGGTATGAAGAATGATTCCTTATGTTTGGCACAAGACGAAAGATTTCTCATAAACCCGTTGATTCAACTTGTATGATCATCAACAGCTCTAAATGTCAATATCATCTACCAAAGAGATCCGGGGAAGCAGCCTATGCGGGAGCCGCTATGTGGGCCTCCGTCTTTGTTACGCTGTTATTTTGAGGCATTCTTATCACTGCCACCCGCGAACTCGCCCCCGCGAAACTCGAAAATGCGGAGTCCGCTTTTCCTTCCGTCGTTTGCTCTTGAAAACGTTTGTTATGCGGAGGTCGTTGCCACTTACGCCGTTCTTCATGACACTCCTTCACGGCTTATCCGCTTCATTTACCCACAGCGGCATCCTCACATGTATTTCTCACACTCTCGTTCCTTGCAAACAGTGCAGTACCTCCCCATTGGCACATCATCGAAGCAATAAAGAAATCAAATTGTGGATAAGAACCGGGCATGGGTGTTCGAAGACGTGATGATTAAGGCTTTGGCTGAAATGACTTCCGTTTGAAGGTGAATTGGGGTCTTCGTTACATTATTACAAGTAATTACAAGTGATTTCATTTGGTGTATTCGGCCTCTATCATCTCAATGGCAATTCCCATTTATAGCATGGTGCGGAACTCACTTTTGATAGATTCTGCCATTATTGACTATAAGTACGGTGCAATCCCGTGACAAATTGAGAAGGCATTACACTGGAGGAGGAGATTTGCACAACAATCACCAATTATTCGAACCACTACTAGCGGGCCGTCATGTCTGGTCATCCGACAATGAGTGTGTGTTGAGGGTGTTCATGGCCTTCTATGTTTTGGGATGCCACTGTGCTGCGGGAGTATTCCTAGCGAGGGCCGCCATGTCAAATTTCATTAATCAAAGTGTAAAGTACGACACTCTTAAATTCTAAGAATCGACAATACTTAAAATAAAATCATTTATATTCAAAATAAAGTCGTCTATTCATTCATTCAAATATCATTAATATTCAGTTGATTCCAAAACGACATATAGTAGATAAGATAGATTCATATTCAATTTCAATCTAAAACATACATGTGTCATATTACACAATTTTGATAATATTCAAAAGAAGATTTAATATCAGTTACAATTCGAGACTTAGGCATTCAGTCGTCTCAAGCTCTTCATTACATAATAAAGAATATATAAAGCATAAAAGAAGATGTCATCCGTTGATCTTCATTCCAATAGCTAATCTTCATAAAGAAGACGAGAACAAGGATCAGACACTTTTTCCGTCCAATCTCGAAGTTTATGCTTCCCCAAAATTCCTTAATCAATCAAAAAATATTCGACCTTGCACGAATCGTTTAGCAAAAAGCAGTCTACGAGCAAGATGAAATCTAGTGCGTGCCTAATATAACTAGTAAAACTACAAGCATTTTCATTTTTCTAAATCATTTAAGAAATAAGCAAGTTCGATACTAGGATATGGTAGAGAGTTTAATAATTTCATCTATTTCAATGGTCTTTAAATTACTTGGCCAAGTAAAATGTCATGCACGACAATTAAAACAGTTTTGGAAAAGCAAAACTACACTTTCTATTAACCCATATTTGGCACCCGTCCCGGAAGGTAACTTACCCAAAAACATAACATGCACATTCATTTATCAAGCATGCATGGCCTAAACAGTCAAATACAATCTTTTGAAAACAACAAACTGAAAACTTGTTTGAAGTGAAAACAGTTTATCAAACCATTTCTTTTCATTGTTTAAATTCATAAAAGACATAAAATTAACATTTAAATAGAGTAATTTAATAATCAAAATTAATGAAGGTGTATCTCCAGTATGCATATTAAATACATTAAAAAAACAGTCATAAAAGAACACATGTTCATTCGTTTGTACTCATCTATTTAATACTATTTCAAGTTCATTCTTGTTGTTTTTAAATCAATCATATTTTAAATTCAACCGTTTTATTTTTTGTTTTAACATATTTTCACAAATAAATAATAATTGCTCAAACAAATTTAAATAAACTCATTTTTACTTCTATTTTGACTATTTGGTTTCAATGGCGAAAATTCGATGTTTAAAAACCTCTGTTTCGAAAATAGTGTTGAATTTTAGAAGTTGTTCTAACAAATAATTTCTATCTGAATTCTTTTCACACCAATTTCAACTACAATTTTCTGTCAACAAAAATAATAAATTCTCTGTTTAAGATCTTTTTTAATCTAAATTTAATGGTTGTTTTCTATTTTGAAATTGATCACTATTTTGGAAATTAAAGAATAATCTCAGTTTATTGTTCATACAAAACTTTGAAAACAACAACAATTTTTTTTTTTATAGTTTCTAAAATTCACACAATGAATAAATTTGCATTTAATTTAAAATCTATTCAAGATCCTACCTCTTAAAATTCGAATTCTAGAATTGATTATTTTGTCTGTGTGTTGTCCTTTCTTTCTAGTTCTGTCTTTTGTTGTATTTCTGCCTGCTAAACACTCTCCTATTCTTCTTGTCTTTTTTTCTTCCCTATTTCTTCTTGTTGTTCTCCTTATTATCTATTCTCTTTTTATTATTGACTGCTTGTACTTGTCCACCTGTTGCTTTTGTTTACTTGCTACTTGCATGTGAATAGGGGATGAGGAGAGCTGGTTTATTTACCTGCGCACCCTCTCCTCTTCTTATTCTCCCCACACCTTCTCCTTCCTTCTCCTCACTTCTTCCTGCCCCATCACCTATCCCTCTTGTCCCATGCGCGCCCCAAGACTCCTCTCTTCTTCCTGTTGCGTGGGTGAATGGGGAGTCCTTCCTCTTTCAGCCAAACAACAACCTCTCCCTTTATGTGTATGCTTCCTCTCCTTATTGTGTGCCCTTACAACCTGCGCACTTCCTTCTTCAAGTGCGTCCCTCCTAGAAAGGAGGTAACCATTTGCTTTATGTCCCCCACTTGCTGGCTGCGTGGGGTTTGATGAACAGAAGTTCAAAGGATTTAAACAAAACAAAATAAATAAATAAAATTGTGCTCCTCTCTCCCTGGCCACACATGGGTGATTCCCATAGTTATTTCTCTTTTTAAGATAAAATCCCCAATCCATTTTTTGCTTGTTCTTAGCCTCTCTTTCCTTTCTTCTTCTTTTTTTTTTCCCTAAATCCCTTTTCTTAAGAAGAATGGTGAAGTTAACAAAGTTAGATTCACAATTTTAGTGTGTTCTCCAGATCAAATTTTCAAAACTTTTAGTTTCCAGAATTTGATTGAAGATATTTTTCTTCATCTTGTTTAACTGAAGTTCGAATGCAAGTTTCAATTTGCATGGATGTTTGTTTTCTATTTCTTTTCAATTTTGTTTTCAAATTGTTTTCTATTTCTCCATTTTAGTTTTTTTTTTTGAAATATTTGTTTAATTTCTAATTTTAAGTCTTTTCCTATTTCATAATTTTCAAATAAAAAACAAATAACTTTAAAACACAACTTTATTCATTTAAAGTTTATTAAATTTTGAAATAAAAGCTACTTCTTTTTCAAATTTTGAAATACTAAAATATTATTTTCAAACAATAATAAAATATTTAAACAAGCAATCCAATCATTAAACTTAAATCAATTTGATCAAATTTAACCAAATCATATGCATTTTTCACAATTTTTAGATATTAAATTAAAACTAGATTTAAAATTTGCAAACATGATAAATGCGAAATACAAATTAAAATATTATCTATGTGAGTGTGTGAAATTCCATCAACTCATGAACGTCAATCGGTTAAACAACTCTACCCGATCATTGTTCTCGCCTTCAATCACGTTCACCTTTTCCTGCGTTCACTTGCACTCGATTTTACATTAGCAATGACAAATCCCAAAATTAATATAAATGCATTTCAAATCATAATAAATACATTTCAATTTCAATTTCATTTCGATTTGAATTTCCATTTAATTTTCATTAAAATAATCATTTTACTTCAATTTAAATAACAACATAATGATTAATAACTACATTTAATAAATCAAATGAAATCTATACGTGACACAAATAAACAATCGACGATGATGCCTCGTAGCACCATACTTGAGGGATGAGATCGTTAGATCTATGACAATGATGTAAAGTCGTTCTGTGGAAGGAACGAATCTGCAAGCAATGGAGGACCGTAACTAATAGTAGTAGTGACACCAATATCATGAATTGTGCGTTGGCATTCCAAAACACGTGAAGAGGAAGAGTGGGCTCAGGATGACATGGCTTTAAAATTGGTGATCCTTGAAGCTTTTGCTTGCGGATGATGCAGTGCAGGCAGCAGTTGCCAAAATGACGTTACTTTACGGCACCAACTTACCCATCGCCCACACTCACTTCTCTCGTAGGCGACAAAGGCCCTTCACATTCCTCATGGGGCGTTCGATGTTTGGTGGAGGATCCGCGTTCTTTGCGCCAGTGCCTACTTGGGACACCAAGATTAATTCGATGGTGGGCTGGCTCTCGGGCTTTGCAGGGAGTCTAATCACCACGGTCGTTGGTATTTCTTTCATAGTAACGACTTACCTCTTGCAGCTTCCTGCACGCTTTCTCCCGCCTGGTGCGAACTTGGCCATTGTGGGGGCCACAAGCTCTATCTTCGTCCCTGCGGCGTTGTGAACACATCATCTCGCGTAAGACTCTCTGTGAGCCTGTGTTAGTGCGGAAACTCTATCTCGTAGTGCCGTTTGTAGTCGTTCACGCAAGAAGAAGAAGAAATGATTGTTATTCTCTATGATTCGGCTTACTTACGCACTATCATTAACTGATGAAATTTTGTAAACAGGGTGACGGTTATCAAGTGGTTAGGTAGCTTATGTAAATGTTCAACAAGAAAGTGCTTTGCGCCATGAAAAAGAAGCGGACCAGATCGGCCAAGTAGTGTACGATGACACATGATAAATGGTAAAGAGGTCTGTAAAGAGAAGGGGCATGCACCAGGTCAGGATCGTGGCAATATGAAGTCTTTTAGCCTCTGGCAAACGCGCTTGTGCCCTAGAGCTGCGATTTACATCGAAACAACAACTCAACCTATTTCCTATGCGACGAAGGAGAAGAGTTCAATAAGACAAGGATGAGCTGATAATTTGGAGATGTTGTTTTGGCGTACACTACCCCCCTCACAGATGGTAATTTGATTGGCCTTGGGTGGCCTGGCTTAAACGTCATACACTAAGCTTTGACTGCTTAGTGTGGACGTGTCGTGGGCCCCCTTTTAATCGACTATTCCAATATCCGGTTCTCATTGCCATTTATACTTTTATCTTTCCCGTTGCCTTCACCTGCTTCTGTTTCCGTATACCTTAGTAGTTTCGTTAACCGCTGTAGTCAGCAGTCAACTGTCGAGTTCCCACCTATGATTCAAACCAAACTCAAAACTCCCGCACTGCAAAGTTTGGTGGATGCTTGTATGGTAAAAGCTTCTCATGGAATATTGTTATTGTAGCGGAAGCATGTGAAAATGCTTTGATAAACATACAAAATGTGGAAGCATAGATAAGGGACTACCAAATGCCTGAAATAAATGTGGTCTCATGGAATTTCAGATAGCAAGATATACGCAAAATAGATTTTTTGAAAGGCTTCAGGAACTGTCAAGCAAATGCAGCTTCAGTTGTAAAGCCGAACTCTTCAACCTTTGCCAACAGCCTCCCTGCCTGTGCGAAAATGGGAGCTTCAGAACAAGGTATAATTTTTCAGATGTTGTGGTAGCAACTACCTTGGTAGACATGTATGCAAAATGTGGAAGCATAACCAAGACATGTGAACTGTTTGAAAAAATGCCTCAAAGAAATGTGGTCAAATGGATTGCCATGATTACAGGATACACAGAATATGGAAGCATAGACAAGGTACATGAACTGTTTAACAAAATGCCTCCATGAAATGTGTTATCTCAAAATGCCCTGATGAAATGTGTTATCTCGGAATGCCCTGATTGCAAACTATTCATGAATTTGTCCTTTTTAAAAGGCTTCAGGAACTTTCAAGCAAACGCAATTGGCAAGTAGGCTTTCATTATTTTGTTCCTCGCTGCACAATGGAAGTATCTGCTCTACTATATGTTGAATTTTTTTTGAGATAATGTATGTAGAATAATGTAGTGTAATTGAGAGGCAAAAAATTGGAAATTTATTATTAAAGAATGTATAGTGGGTTTGATGGCACTAGCTGAGGTCTTTTTTTTCTCTATGAAAATGAAGAAATATGAAACTTAAAGTTGTCTCTACAAGTTTCTTATTCTCCAGTTCATAGCTTTGATGAGTCTTTGATATAGATCGATCCACAATAATCTTGGAGATCAAGTGTATCACTTATAATTTGTACAAAATGACTTTCATAAAGTTCATAGGTTAACCAAATTTTAAGAAATAAATTTATCTCTATATGACATCACAGAGAGTTAAAAAGTGTAAGTATAAGCACATTGTTTAACCAAAAATAATTTTATTTTGGTGAGGTTAAACTGGTTAACATTGTTGACAAGTGAGACCTTTTTTTGGGTGGGAATTATTTTCCAATCTATAAAATCATGCTTAAAGAAATTAGTTTGTTATAAGAGATGGTGAGGAGAATAGGGTTGGATTTAATCAGAGGCTTGTAGTTAATAGTAATAATGTATAGATAATTTATACTTGTATAAATTTAAGCGATTTAAAAAAAATGTCTTATAAATAATAAAATATTACATTTATAATTAATAAATTTATTAATTTATAGTAAATTTTTAATGTTAATAATTTGAAGAGTTTGTGTTTTATTTTATTAAACCTATTTTAAAAGTATCATTCTATTTTATATTGTTAATTCTATTGAATTTACTTAAATAAATAGATTATTTTTCATACATAAGTGAAACATATATAGAAATTACAAAAGTATTGTTGAACATATTTTTAATTATTATTCATCAATATTCTCATTTATAATGCTACATGTTGTATATTTATATAGAATGGTTACATTTTTTAGTGTATTTTGAAAGTTTCAATCTTGTATTATGTTGGCTCTTAATGAATGCATCTAAATTCTTATAAAGAAGCTATTTAATGTCAAGACAACATAAAAAGATAAGCCATGACATAAAGGGTAAGATCATCATCAAATAAATAATTTCACTAGGACAATTGATAAGAGTCGTTAAGCTTTTTCCTCTTTGAACAATGTCAAGCCTAGGAGGGTGTTTTCATGATGATTTTAGATAAGACAAAGAAGGGGAAATAATAAGTTACAATCCATCTATCAAACCACACCACATAACAACAAAAATTAAAACTATTTGACCTTAATTAGGTAGATAATAGTAGGTATGTGCATGCAACAATTGATGTGAAATAATTTTATAACATTTAAGATGATTAATCTTAATTGAACAATGTAAATGTGCAATTTGCAAATTATACTAGTGAGATCCTTTTAAGATGCTTCAACTTGAATTCAATTAGAATATATAAAAATATAATGTTGAATTATATTGGCAAATAAGATGTATCAACTAATTCTAAACTACCAAACACAACTAAAATAAATGTGTTTTAATTTTTTGTGTCCTTTTCCATTCATAATTAGTTCCTATTTGATTGAGAAATAACATCAAGGATGAAACAATGCAATAATTTTTGTAAACTTGAAATGAGAACTATATTGTGTATTTCTCATTTCAATATAATGCACAAATTTATGAATCATCACAAATTGTAGGTTTAATTTAAAATCCACAATATTTCAAAGATACTCCACTTGTATTAAAAAGAGTGCATTTTAAGATATTGCAATGACTTACAATGTTTTGACACTAACAAGTCCTTAAAACAAGAATCCGCCAAAAATGACAGGAGGAGTCATGATGCACTCTCCTGACTTCCTAAAATACCTTAATCCACTAGGGAGACACCTAAAATATGGGGAGGAAAATCCATTACTACAACTTTTCCAAGTCGACATACAAATGAATAAGTCTTCCAAAAATAAAAATACAATGTTTAGTTATCTATAGTTAATATTTAAGTATTCTCTTGCACATGGAATAGATAATAGGCCAATATATTTTACATCTTATCACCATGTATTTATATCATTCACCTCTCTCCCACTCTTAGCATATGGATGTAGATAAACTTGGAATTTCATGTCAAATCAAAAAAATCTCTATCTTCTCAACACTCTACACTAGACATTCATTTACACAAGGGATTAGATCTATTAAAAATAAAATTTAGAGTAGATAGATAAGGGATACTATCTTTCAAAATAAAAAAACAACAATTCTAAAAAAAATCCAAGCATGTACATGTATTAGAATCCTTGCCTTCATGTGTAATAAATTTACCCAACATGACTTTCCATTTTTTCAACACATGTTACTTTGAAAAAAAGGATAATACAATGATAATGCACCAAATCAAAGACATTGTGCAAGGAGGGAAAAAGGAAAAGGCATCATTCTAGTTATACATGCCATATGCTAGCATATAATAAAATATGTTGCCTACATGAATAAGGCAAGGCCACAAAATATCATTTTTTACTATCTTGTATTAGATAATATTTAATTTAATACTTGTAGCCAATAAGACATCATCTTTTATGCATATTAAATCTATCCTTAGTACAAGAACCAACAACATGAAAAAATTGAGTAAATATTTATTTCTTGTTGTTGCTCACACAAATGCAAGGAAGAAACTATAAAATAGGGAATTTATATTATAAAAAAAAATCATATATTATTTTATATCCCCACTTTACGTGTGTTTGATAAGGCTAGAAATAGGGGAATGGGAAGCCATAATTATATTTTAAACATGTGATGGTTTTTCTTCACTTGATGAGAGCTAATGTTATATTAATGGCCATGGTAAATTGCCATATCAAATACAAACGAACTATATTGATATAAGTAGCATTTATGGATTTGGTAGGGTTGTCCAAACCATCCAAACTTGCGTACATCCATACACACATAATGTCTCTTTACATACTAAATAAAAACCTAAACCAAGGAAACAATACATTTTAAAATTTTCATATAAAATAAATTCCTCTATGATACATCCCTAGCTCAGGCGAGTCCTCAATTTTAAAATCCATCTCATAAGCCAACCAAAGAATAATCACTTATATATAGCTACATCACTATAAATTATCAATATGTTTTTCCTTGTAGTAAACTACCTAGACCATGGACCACATGATGATGAATTTAAAAGGAACAAGGAATAAATAAGGTAATTTGATACACGACAAAAACTAGCAACAAAGAATTGTAAACTAAAATTATATAAATTCATATGCGAACAATAGGGGATCAATTTAGTTTGACAAAAAACATATATGGGGTTATGAAAGTTGAAATAAAAGGTTGACAAAAAATTGAGTCTTAGGATGACAAGGGGATACATGGTGTAAGAAAAAGAAATGGGGCCAAAACCATGGAGAATCCAACATATTCAATTCTAATAATTTTTACGTCTTCTATGTCAAGGTATTCTAAACTATTGATATTTTTAAAAGATCGTGTATAGACTAACTATATTCATTAAATGCTTTTTATGGATTCTACCAGAAATAGTCTAGGTGGAGCTACCACTCAAGCAATCTTTGAAGATGGTAGATCAATCTTGATTCTAACTCACTCCCTTAAGCTTGAATTTCCAAATTAGTGATGCCCAAATTATATCTCAATTTCTCAAAATAATTTATATCCTATAGCTTTATAAAATGTTTGTGAATTGCTTCTATCACATGCAAACATTAAAATTAGTTTTTACGATTGTAGTTATTTATTTAGTTAAATTATATTTGATATAAATCTAATTGGATTGACCATGTTATATAGGAATTTTAAATAATAACTTGGAACAATTATACTCTCACAAGATTTTCTCATCTAATTAAGTCTAATAATACTTTTCTCGTCCAAATTTATTGGCAATCTATTGAAATTACAACCACATTCTTGATCTAAAATATAAGAGAAATACAATGGGTTGTTTGGAATACCATGATACTACTCCCAAACTAAAATAGAAAACATATTTGGAAGTTCTCTTCCTATTACCGATGCTACTTTCTCAATTATCTTATAGCCAATTAGGTTTAAATTATTTTAAAATTTAATATATAAAATTCCATTATTTTTAGTGGCATTGACTTTTTTCAAGATTCTTTTTCTTTCTTGCAAGTGAATGTATTTTAGTTTTCCCATGCGCTTGGGGATTAAACTCACTACATAAATTATATTACCTGGCCTTGTAGCTATCTAATACAACATACTTACAACTAATATTTTATAGAATGTTGGTCTACTTGTTGTTACAATCATTTTTTTCTTATTCTTTACTCTATTTAAACTAGTGCATATGAGTTGGTTTACTACTCAACATTCTAAATCTCTTCAATACATCATTAATGCATACATATATAAGTTATAAAAAAATCCACCACTAATTTAATTAACTTCTATAACAAGAAAACATTTCATCTATCTCAAATCTATCATCTTAAATTCTTCCTTCAATACTAATCTATAATTTTCAATTAACAAATTTCAATGTGTTGTAAAAATAAAATCAACTACATACAAAAAAGACTATTATAAAATTTCACATTATTTTTCTAGCTTAGTGGATAGTGTAGGGTTCAATGCTACTCTTGTCAAAACCATTGCTTAAAATGCATATTTATGTAGTTATACCGAGCCCTACCTACTTGTGTGAGCTTATATAACATAATTTTCATCTTATAGAATTTATTTTCTTGAACCAAAAATATCATAGCCAATTGGCTACTCAACATAAACCTCTTCTTTTAACTCATAATTTAAAAAATATGGATTTTACATCCATTTTATACACTTTCCAATTGTGTTGGGCTATTATTGCTAAAATTTCTCTTTAATTGTGTCCAATCTTGCCACAAGTGAAAATGTTTCATTATAATAAATTATATGCTATTTCAAATATACTTTTGTATCCAATCTTTCTTTATGCCTTTTAATTTCACCATTTTTATTGTATCTAGTTTTATAAACCAATTTGACACCAATGGCATCTTTTTAGGTATTTGAAGATCCACTAACTACCATGTTTTATTTTTATCAATCTTATAATATTTGCATACATAACATTGAAACATTTTTGTTACATATATGGATTCTTCAAAACTAATTAGATCAACTTCAAAAAATAAAGGAAAATTTAGTAAAATTGTCATTTTCTTCTTCATTTTGTGTTGCCTCACATAGTTTATCTTGAGTTTATTGTCTTCATTGACATCAAAATTGGTATTCCTCGTGTTTGGAGATGTTAATAATGGTGAAAATGAGATACTAGTTGTGGTGGATATATTACTAGGTATAGAAGGAAATTTTGTTACACTTCCATTAAAATATTTTATTTCAATACCTTTTAATTTCTTCTAGTCATTAATCCATTCTCGTTGTCATGATTCATCTTCATAAAAAATGACATATTTAAAAATTATAGCTTCTTTGATAATTGCATTATATAGTTAGCCTAGGAGATTGAATTCTAAAGTAATACTTTATCACATGCATGCATATTGTGGTTTTCTAAATATATAAAATATAACCAGATATATCACTTTTGTATTATGAATAGGGGATCTAATTTCATAAATTTGATACAAGTAGGTATTAGGGGTTAGAAATCATATATGTAGAAGCTAATAGGTTGTTTATAAGTGACATTCCAAATACTATGTATATCACTTTGCAAAGGTCAATTAGAGGAAATCCTATTTATTAGTCTAGTTTTTTTCTAGGATTGTGAATCTATATTATTTTTACACCTCATGTTCTTGTGTGTGTGAATGCCTCATAATCCTAAGATATTTTCTTAATTCCAACCCTAATAATGAACAAATGAAACTATGATCACACCAAGGTCATACAAATTCAATATAAATCTTACCAAGTTTCCTAGAACTAATCATTGTTTTTGGTGATGCTATGACCATAGCACAAAGAATCAACATGTATAGATCTAAAATCCTTTCACTATAATTTAGATTAATGGTTATACTATAATTGAGATACTATTATTAGGGGAGGTTGTTTTAATAGTATAAAGCGGGAAGGGCCTAAACCCATTACAAAGCAGTCATTGAGGCATAAGAGAGGAGTCTCAGAAAGAGTAAGACAAAAATAAGAAATAAAGAAGGATGAGATTCACCAGCGGTGAGACTGGAAAGAATATCAAACAAAACAAGTATCCCAAGAAGAGAGACATGAAACAATAATGAAGAAGAGAACAACATAGACCAACAATATTTTTGACCAGAGAATGGAACCAGAAACAAGCTTTTGGAAGGACCCAAAAACATTGACAAAGATAATCAAGGTAGTTTGAAACAATATATTAGGGTTTTTGCTCCCAAACACCAAGCCTAGAGAAAATATTAACAATGTTGGGAAACTCCCAACCAACTTTAATACAAACACAAAATCAAGCAAAAAGAAAAATTATTCTAGATTTTGTGACATTGTCAATGTAACAAACTGACTAATAACATCAATGATATCGAGTGATCCCACAATAGTGGTTTACAATTTTTGGCCAAACTGGACACTAAAATTATTATTTTTAACTAAATTCTCACATTTGGAAACCTATAGCGGCTAAACCGTGAGGAATTTGAAGATGATGCAAACTAGAGTCTCGTCACATTTTGTCTGTAGATTCTAAAAATATTTTTTTCCAATTTTTTTGGAATCAGATTGCATTTCTTTTTCCATCTCCCACAAAAACTGGTTTTTCTCATAAAACAACATTTTTAAAAAGTGATGCACACCGTATAACAAATAACTTTTTTTCCATAAAGCATAAAATTCTAATTATTTCGAATTTAGATTTGTAACTCTGATATCTAGTGCTTCCACTTGGTTAGATATTTTTTTATTGAATATTTTTTCTTTAATAAATTTTTGAAGTCAAACCAATTACAATTTAGACATAGCGCGACCGTATAATGTGTAACTTTTTTTGTATATATCAAAATTAAATTTTATTTTTTGTTGGATCAAGGACTTCAATATCTAGTGCACTCATATTTTTCAATTTTTTTTTGATAATCTACTATTTTTCCACATGTGCAGAATAAAGACCTTCATTTTCGGTGGAAAACCTATATTTAATAAAACTAAAAAAACAAATACATAATAAAACCAAAACATATCAAAATTATATTCGTTGGATAGCTCATTCTGAAGACTACCTGATTGCAGTTGGGTTTGTGAAGTCTCCGCCTTTTTCATCTTCAACGTGAGCTTCGAAGTGCAAAAATTTAGATGTTTTTTTTGTGTCTGAGGGGGAGAATGAGGGATAAGGGGGGTTTGACTGAACCACCCTTTAATTTGCATTTCCTTTGGTTTTTTGGGTGGGAAATGGGGGGAAAAGCATTTAAGTGAGTTCGCTCAAACCTGTAGGTTTGTTCAAACCCCTAAAACCAATTTTTTTGCCATAGGCTCATTTTTTGTGAGTTTTCCTTCCTCCATCAAATTGTAAACCATTATTGTGGCTTCACCTTACCACAAATGATAATTTTATCCCAAACTCTAAAGGGAGCTCTAGGAGATGAACCCAAATAAGAACTAAGTTGGTCTTGGTAGTGTGGATGTTAAATCTACAAATTGGTTAGTCAACATGATAAAAACAATGTAACAGAAATACACATCCTTATGAGATATTGCATCAAGTTAAATATGCTATATGAGACATTTAAAAAACAAAACCAAATGAAGCATATAAAACTTAAATACAAATCTATCCCATATTGGATTGGTGCAACTTAGTGGTGTAGGAAGCTGCCCTTTCCCAATCCTTGATAAGCAAGATTGCCAAATGATGAGCAAGATTAGTTCTCAAAATCAGAGAGTAACCTTGCAAATGAGAATGAGTTGTTGCTAAGAAAATGGTGTTGTGAAGAGCAAGATTGATTCTCAAATGAAGAGAGTAACCTTGCAATGAGAAAGTGTTATCTTTGTGAAGGAGAGAAGCCTTCAACTTATAGTTGAACTTGAAGAGAGGAGAGGCCAAATTGATGAATATGGGATCATTCATGGGCCAATGACAAGATGCCACTTGTCAAAGTGTGAGCGGGTGAGAAATGTGCAAGTCTTGGCCAATGTGCCAATTTGAAATTCAAATTTGGATGAAATGACATGTTTAGGGGGGATGAAAGGTGCAATAAATGCCATGTTTGACTTGTGCAAAAAGCATTTAAAACCTTGTTGGGAGGGACAAGTCCCTTTTGGGGGGAAGATTCAAATTGGAAGAATATTCCATTTTGATTCCATTTTGAATGTAATTAGAGGAAATAATAAATCAAATAAATGATTTATTGGTGCAAGTGGGTGGGTTAGTTAAGAGTTTGGATTTGACTCTAGTTGAGTCAAAAGCTAGAGAATGGTAATCATGATTAGAAATTAATTAATTTAGATTAATTAACTTAGGGGATTTTAGGGATTTGACATTTGATTAAATCAGTTTGATTTATTAAATCAAATGAGAAGAACATAAGGATTTAAATAATTTGATTTATTTAATGAACCTTAGGAAATTAATCAATAAATTGCTTTAATTGATTAATAGAAGAAATGAATGTTAATTTGTATGATGCATGATTGTTATTTTTGCATGTCTACAGGTAGCATCAAAACCAAAAAACTAATTTTGAATGTAAAGAAAGGATTTACCCAAAAACTAGGGTCCAGCTAACAAAACATGAGAGTAGTCCACACTAGAGTTGAAGGAAAAAAAAAAAGGAATGCATTCCTCAAAGCCTTCACCCTCAACAAAACAAAACCACACCAAAAATTAGTTGCCCAATAATGAATAATATCAATGTTTGATCTTTGACCCAAGAATCTCCCAATGCGAGCATGTTGTAGGAAAGCAGAGGTTTTTTCCACCCATTCATTAGGCTAAAAAGGGATAGGAGGAGGTTGAGGAAAAACCTCCTCAACACTACACTCCAATTTACTATAGGGAGGATAAGGCACTCTCTTAGTAATAATAGGAATGGTAGCTTCACCCAAAGAATGCAATATGGAACAAAGGTCTCGATTGGGATAGAGAGGACACAATCTCCACTTCACACATGTCACTAGTAGAAGGGATCAGAAAAGAAGATGAGGAAAGAATATTTATCTTCAAACCCACCTCACACAAAGGATTCTTGGGAGGGGTAGAAGATTTAGGCCCTCTTGAAAGACAACCTATTCACAATTAAAGAAATCTCAATAGAACCCAACCCAAAAACACCATGCTTATCAACAATTGAACATTAGGCTTCTAGCCACATAGCCAGAAGAGGAACATCCTCATCGACATCCACCAGATCACTTGTAGAAGACATGAACCCCATACACTACTTTGTAATACGATCCTCCATAAGAATATTTGAGGAGATATTCTTCCTCTCCATCCAAAGAAATCACCTAAGAGAAATACTCCTCAAGAGAGCCACCCCTCACATAAACCTCAATAAGGGTGTCAAGTCTAGCATAGGATCCCAAGCTCACAATGATGAGGGATTCAGTCTTAGGAATCAATGCAAAGGCTATCACCACCACCACAGAGGTAAGGGAATTAAAAAAGGAATCAACCCATAGGTAGGAAGCCAACTCTTGCTCACCAACACTTTTTCCATCTTTTGACTCATCATTGCCCTCACTACCATCTACAAAGTCTTTGAAGCCTTCACCTCCATTGTCCCCACCATTTATGGTTTTTTCACCCTTCATCTCCATCATTAAGATGGCTATGGGTGATCATTAATTTTGTGTGGTGACTATAAGGGGAGTCCAAGTTGCTAGAGATATTAATATATTAAAAAATATAAAAATATTACTTAAATTTGGATTATTTGGATGTTTTTTTTATTAATTATTATAACTAGAGAAGATATTAATTTTTTGTAAGACCTGTAACATCTATCTTCATTTCAAACTTACCCTTCTCAATAATAGTGGTAATTAATCAAAGCTTATAGGTGTATTAAGAAGAGCTTAGGATTCAAGGGTTGGATTTAAGATGAAGTTGGATAAGGTTATTGGAAAGCAACTCTTGAAAGATGGAATTGGAGGCTTTTCTAGCTTCATCCAATTAGCATTAGCTTATTGAAAAAAAGGGAGATAGTAAATTTAGACGAGGAGCAAGATAGTTTTAGTTACATTAGTTGATTGTTTGATCAAGGTTGGGTTAAGGAGAAAATTATAAGTTATTGGTATTCTTTGTAGAATTATTGGTTTCCTGAGAAGAGAATGAGGCTAAACAAATTGATACATTAGAGGCCAGTGAGGAGATGGCCTTAGAATGATCTATCACCTATGTACAATCATACAAAGTGGTACAAAGTGTTATAAAAGTTGAATATTTGTGCAAGATATTTTGATTTTGATGCTTTACAAAAATATTCCTAATAAACACCCTCTCGATATTAGAGTTGAGAAGAAGATAGGAGATCTATGAAAGAATATTGCATTGATGATAAAATATAAAATCCATCACCTTCTTATTTATGTCTTGATTGTAATGTATAATGTTGATGAAACTAACCTACAATCCTATGTTGACTTGAATGTGTTCCATGAAAAGATAAGTGAGATAGAGGAAGGAACCCAAAGAATAGGTAGATAAAGAGTAGAACCATTTTATGTTTTTTTCCCTTAATGAATAGATAAAGCTTAGCTATGAATAGAAAATCAAAGTAATAATCAATGCACACTGATCTATAAAGGATTGAATGTATGCATCTTAAGATTGCTTATCCAATCATACATGTATGTCAATGTTTAACATGATGAACTATGGTTCCTATGGGTGATCTATTATAGGATAATTTATTATGCTATGAAAAAGGTTTAAGGTTTCATCCCCCAATGCATAAGATGATATGATAATAGATAACTAACATTGAATTAATGACAATTCTTGAACTACGTGGTAAATTTGATAGTACTAGGGGCATAGGTTGGGACATTAAGGGCAAGAGATGTAAAAGAAATCATGTTTTGGTAAGAGTATGGCAAGGGTTGTGAGGTTAATAGTAGGACAGGAGAGGGATTAACAATAATGGTAAGAGAGGATCAAGCAAGATAAGTGAAGGATAAGGGTTGAAAGGGTGGCTCATCTAGGGGTAGGAGGTAAATTGGTTGCCTAAAGGGACATGATCATAGTTAAAAGGAGGAATAAAGAGAGAGACATAATGGTAGTAATGTGTGTTGGATGAGGAGTAGGCATGGAAATTCAGGTGAAGGAATATGGAGATGTAGGAAAAAGAAAATAAATTGGCTAGAAGATAGGGATGAAGGTAGGAGAACTCGACTATGAAGGGACAGAAGTGTAGACAATATATCCTATACCTTGTAATATCTCTAGCCTCTCAAGATGGGTGATGATGATATTTGTTAAGGAGTAGGTGGCATCATCAAGTAGGCTACTTTGGAGGAGAGAAAAGTGGTGCTCAATTTTGGTGAGTGACAAATTCAAAATAATCTAATTGGAATTCATTATCAAAGTGGTCATCATTGTGAGACATATAGAGTGGAATATGTTAGAGTAAAGGTCTTAACTTAATTATGTTGATTAAGTTACCTTTATTCCCTTCTTAAGATTTCACGTTAGTTTGCATAAAGTGACATTTAATAATTATATTAATTATTAAATGTTATCCTATTAGGGCTTCTATTAGGGTTTTTCCTATTAGGGTTTTATTAGGGTTTGCATGATCTCCTTTTTATAAGGATTGATCCCATTGTATTTCATATCAATTCATTCTCTCATTCTCTCTGATATATACATTTTCAGTTTTCAGAGAACCCTTGCTTGTTTGTCTCCATCTCTTCTTTTGTGGCAGGTTATTTGCATGCAGGTGATCTTCGGGGTTTGTGGTATTGTATTTTCTCAACTCCTACATGGTATCAGAGCTCCACACTTGATGCTTCCTGTTCTTGTTTTGAAGATTCTTGGAGCTTCAAGGGTTTGGGGTTTTTTTTTTTAATCCAGGACATATCCACATTTTTAAAGCATTTTCAGCTCAAATGGACCTCGCCATTACGTCCGCAGTGGTCCAAAACCCCTAAATCGACTATTCAGTCGTCCATTTTGGACAAAGTCAAAATTTGGGGCAAAATTTTTTTAGGGTACGGTCGTAGGCCGTTGTCTGCGCGCAGATTCGTAAAAAAAATTCCTCGGCAAAAAATTTCGTCCGCTTTTGCCCGAAATGTTTTGAAATTGTTATTTGATTTTTTATTTTTCAAAAAAAAAAACAATTTTAAATTGCAGCTTTAGGGCTTGCAGGCCCTGGTACAAGGGTACTTGCAAGTACCTACATCTGCAGGCTTGCGGGCCCGTTGTACGTCGGCCGGCGTACTGCCATCTACCAGCGGGTTTACCGCCAACCGGCAGACTGACAGTACCACCGACAATAGTACACTGCCAGTCGCAGGTGGCGGCGGCCTCCACCTCTGCCAGTTTTTTTTTATTATTAATTATTTTTTATCAAAAAAAAATTAACTTATGTAATATTTTTTTATTTGTTTTTTTATTATTAAAAAAACATTTTTTCTATATAATTCCAATCGCACTTTTACGGTGACGGTCGTTTGGCCGTCAAATTTAACCCAGTCTTTTTGCTGCGACGGTCATATGACCATCAAATTTAACCCTGCGTTGGTTTTTTTCCCTCTTTGGAGCTGTTCTATTCCAAAGGTCGTAATTTGGGCATAAAATATCATTTTTTGGAAAACGAGATATCATCGAAAAACTGGTTTTCTCATTTTCCCATTGGTGTGGGTCTCATCACTTCTTTTTTCCGTTGGTGCATTCTACAACCAGTTGAAGACAAAGGGGCTTTTTTCAGTCTCAAACTCATAACTTTTGATCAGTTTCTCCATTTTTCGCAATCTCAGCAGCATTGGAACCGTACTTCAAAGCTCTTTAGTTTCATTGATGCAATTTTTTCAGATTTCACTCCAGGTATATTTTATTTAGTTATTTGTGTTTTCAGATTCTGGTGGATTACCTGGACATATTTGCTCTTGGAAACTTTTTGTTTGAATGGGATGCTTTGTTTTTGGCTATTCTTCATATATTTCCAGCTTTTTCCTTTTTGGACATTTTGAGCATCATTTGTAAGCAATATCTTTTATGTAAACGCACTGAGATAAAGTGTCACACTATTGTACATGCATTTTTGGGGATTTTGCACATAAGGTTGTGCCATATTTTGTAATCGCACTGTTATTATAAAGTGCCATGAGGGGTTGTGTAGTTTGCCTTTTTTTTGCCATCACATCTTTGTTCGGTGAGTGTCCCTCCACAACGACAGTGAATCCATACCATGGGGGTTGTGTAGTTTTCCTTTGTTTTCCATCACACCTTTGTCCAGTGAGTGTCCCTCCACGACAACCATGGATCCATATGATTCCAGCCTCATGCATGTGTGCTTTGTTTTGCACACCACTTTTTCAGTTGCAAGTGCTATTTTGTGCACTTTCAGATGTTGTTTCTTCTTCCTCATGCACTACAGGGTGTTGCACATCATTTCAGTGGATCTGTCAAGCTCTCCTAGTTCAGCATTATGGTGGGGGTTATTATATTGTTCGTGCTAATTCTTCTTTGGTTTTGCCTTGGAAGGGATCTTCCATCTTCAACGGAGGTTCTTTAGCACCATAGCAGTCATCTTTCGACAGTTGTTTGCAGCTTCTTCTGCTTCAGTGATGTTCTTTTTGGCCTTCTGCATCTTTTTTTGGAGTAGATCTTTTTCCCATGAGGTTTTCTCTATTTATCCACTTTACAGAGATTTGGTTGTATTTGGGTACCTGATCTGGCCTAGTTGTCGGGACCCATGTTTGCCTTCTTGCATTGTAGTTACCTTTGCTTTCTTGCATTTGTTTGTAGTTGCATTGTTGCTCATCTTAAGGGGGGGTGTTAGAGTAAAGGTCTTAACTTAATTATGTTGATTAAGTTACCTTTATTCCCTTCTTAAGATTTCACGTTAGTTTGCATAAAGTGACATTTAATAATTATATTAATTATTAAATGTTATCCTATTAGGGCTTCTATTAGGGTTTTTCCTATTAGGGTTTTATTAGGGTTTGCATGATCTCCTTTTTATAAAGATTGATCCCATTGTATTTCATATCAATTCATTCTCTCATTCTCTCTGATATATACATTTTCAGTTTTCAGAGAACCCTTGCTTGTTTGTCTCCATCTCTTCTTTTGTGACAGGTTATTTGCATGCAGGTGATCTTCGGGGTTTGTGGTGTTGTATTTTCTCAACTCCTACAAAATATGTGGGGAGGATGACAATAGATGAAGGGTAATGGAGGAAGGAAAATACATGGATAGATTTAGATGAAGATTCTTATAAGAGATAATGTGTGAGGAAGGGATAGTCAAAGAAGGAAGGCTTATAATTTATATCAACGAACATCAAAATGATTCTTTCTCATATGTACTATACGAAATTTGAGTAGAAAAATGTAGAGTTTTTATTTTTTAGGTGAAAATAAAAGACAAAGACAGTAGTGTATTAAATGGATACTAACATAATTGTGATAAGGTCTATATGTTGACTCTAAAAGAGTTTTGTTGAATGATGCAAAATTAAAAAGTCAAAGTAGAATTAACTAAATTTCAAAGATTAGAATGAGAGTTTATTGTTTATAGAGATATTCTTTTGAAGATGAAGAAAGGAATAAACAATGAAGGTTATGACTAACATCAAGTTCACTACAAATATAGATAGGAGATAGATAACCTACATAATTTAAATGTAGGAAATCCTTTTCAATTATCTATCTTAGGATTCAACTAGCAATCTATCATAAATGAGTTTACTTAACACAAACACACAAATTATCTACCAACTAAATAACAAATTATTTTTATTTCTATTTAGATTGCTTAACATGTCATACTTAAGCTAAACTCTTAGTCTAAATGGGACTTAGTTGGGAAATAATAACAAAATAAGAAATTGGGTAGTTTACTAAAAAATAACTTTATGAATGACAAGATTGTTTAAAGACTTTTAAAAGGTAATAAGAGTGAAAGGTAGAAACTATATAAACTAGATGATGGAAAATAATAAGAGGGTCTATTGGAAAATTGAGGTTGCTAATAGGAAGAACAGAGTTTGATTTTAGTATAAGAATGTTGACACAATGTAGGGTGCAACCATGCCTTTGTTATATGAAATTTTAAAAAGCAAGATAAAATAGATAACAACAAACAAAAGAAGGCTAAAAGTTTCGAGAAATGAAGATTAGAATAAAGATGTTGAATTTCGTTCCCAAAACAGTTCCTACCCCTTGTCTATACTTCCACATTTTGCATACATTTTTACCAAACAATTATAACTACATCAAACATAATTGCTCTATCCTTAATGATTTGATAGATGTCCATACCCTATTCCAAAGGTCCCTATTCTCCTCACCATCTCTTATATTAAACTAATTTCTTTAAGCATAATTTTATAGATAGGAAAATAATTGCCACCCAAAGAAAGGTCTCACTTGTCTACAATGTTAACCAGTTTAACCTCATCAAAATAAAATTCTTTTTGGTTAAACAATGCTCTTATACTTACACTTTTTGGTTAAACAATGTGCTTATACTTACACTTTTTAACTCTCTAGTGAAACTACCATATAGAGATAAATTTATTTCTTCAAATTTGATTAACCTATGAACTTTATATCCCTCTATCTGGCATTCCATGAGACCACATTTATTTTAGGCATTTGGCAGTCCCTTGTCTATGCTTCCACATTTTGTATGTTTATCAGAGCATTTTCACATGCTTCTGCTGCAATAACAATATTCCATGAGAAGCCTTTATCATACGAGCATCCACCAAACTTTGCAGCATGGGAGTTTTGAGTTTGGTTTGAATCATAGGCGAGAACTAGGAGGTTGAATGTTGACTGCAGCGGTTAACAAAACTGCCAAGGTATACGAAAATGGAAGCAAGTGAAGGCAACGAGAAAGATAAAAGTATAAGCGGAACTAAGAACACCATATTGGAATGGTCAGTTAAGAGGAGGGCCCACAACACGTCCACACTAAGCATTCAAATCTTAGTGTGTGACATTTAAGCCAGGCCTCCTTGGGCATGTCACTACAATATGGGTTGTCTTGACAAAGTGTTCAAAAGGGGAGGAAACCCGATCTGCCTTGGTTAGTAAGAGTTTTTATGAGTTATAAAAGGGGGATCTCCTAATAATATCTAAGGAAGATGACTTATCAAGTCAAATAGTATGGAACACTCACAACTACAAACCCGCATTACGATTGTGCCAATCGCTGGTACTTGCAGCAAGGCCTTTATTAATTAAGCATGTCTTGGCCCATCGAATGGGTTTATTTCATTTTCACATGTGAGGAGAAGACTTCGTCAGAATAAAGGGAGGCCTTGATTATGGGTGTCGCATGTCTCGAGGATGTTATTGCAGAGTTCTCATCCCGACCACCTCACACTCTCATCCTTGTATTCACTTTGAGGGATCCAGATTTGCGGATGCTCTCATCCGGGTTGTCACTACTACAATGTCACTATTTTGAAGTACTTACTAGTCTGGCACCCACATAGTCTCTTCCTGCAAACAACCCCACCACTCCAAGGCCTCGCAAAATTTGTGATGATATATATAAAGGAGGTGATCTGAGCATAAAGGGAGTTCCAATATGTTGATTAGCTTTGTCGAGGGATATGATTGCTCGAGGCACGAGAATGAGATCTAGGGTTCAAAAAGGGGGGGATTGACATGTTTTAATGGTCTGGCTTTCCCATTCAATTTCCCTTCCTTTTAAAAATGGGATCAATCATGAGAGGTACATTAAACAAGATTTTTCAATAATGGTATCACCCTCATTATCGTGGCTAATTTCACCAAGTTATGTTGTCATAAAGGGCTTAGATCTTTATAATTCAAAATGTCATGTGAATGTTTTAATGACTTGAAAAAAATATTGAAAAAGGGAATTTAAATGAGTTTGGCCCCCAAGATGTGTCTTCCCATGATACCGTGTCAAGGATGAGAATGCAGTGACCCTCTTGATGACATTTCTATTATGCTGTTTTGAGTTACTAATAGTAGTTAGTTTTTTGAGACTATGTTACTTTGATGTGTTATGTCATGGTTTACATGACCAATTGTGAAACTCAATTGATGATACACTTTACCTTATGATGCTATGTTTACTTTCATGAGATGACATTATTATGATGTTCTATGATGCTATGTTATTTTTATGATGATATTATGAGATAGTTAATGTTAGATGTTATATTTTACGTCAGTTCGGTGAAGGAGTCGGTTTAGTAGTACTCATTCGTGAGTGCCCTGCTACGTCGTGATTCTTCTTCACGATGTGTTTTCATATATATATACATGTTGTTCATTTAATCGTGTAGTGTGATGCAACTTTCAGGTACATGCATCGACTCCACCTGCTTCGTTAGGTCAGAGCGTGCCATGACCCAATGGAATCGTTGAAGGGAGATAGACTTGTCCTCTGTCATGAACCATCATTCTGAAAAGAACGAGTGACTTTTGTCACCCTTATGTTATGTTGTTGTTCGTTTGTCGTGAGTTCATTGTTGTCACGTCATGTTGTATTTACTATGTTTTCATAATATTGATTTAGATTATTTAATGATTTAATGGTAATGTAATTAATGATTAATTACAAATTTTAAATTAGAAAAGCTATTTTTAGAATATTGTGGAATTAAAAGTGGAACATTAAAATATTTTATTTGCAAACGGTTAATAATTTGTAATTGAATTATTTGTGCAAGTTTGATGTTTCGAAAATTAAACAGTCAGTTGTGTTTCTTAATTTTAAAATATCTTTTCTTGATGATTGTTTTTGAAAATTTAATTGATGATTGATATGCATGCGAACAAGAAGTGAAAGTGAATGATTTGCATTGTGACCTAAAAGGAATGTTATAACATAGGGAAAATATTAAAATTTGAGGAAGGCAATTGGTTTTCAAAAAGAAGAATTGTTGTTTTCACGGGAAGAAGGTTGTATTTGTATTCTCTAGGGTTTTGGATAAATTTTTTTTTGAAAGGATTGCATATCGAAGGTTTTTGTTTGTGCTGTAAAAGTTTTGTGGGATAAATTGTTGAGTTCGGCTTCGTCGTTGCTTGAATCCGGAAAAGCTAACCAGGTTTTCTTCTTTTAAATTCATGTTGGATTTTAATTGAAAACATGCAAGTGTCTCATTGTGATTTGTTTATGAAGCACTGCGAAAATTTGTTTGATACCTACACAATAATAGAAAACATAAATGACGTCAACTGACTTAAATTAAATATAAGAAATTTTTTCTTGAAAGAACCATCCAAATTATCTAAATTATATTTGTCTCCTTAGAACCTCAGATTCGTATGATTGATATTTGGATCTTTGTATAGACATTCTGAATTTGTCCAAGGTTACAGCCGACCGTGCCATGTCATCTTTTGGGTAAGTATTATGTATTTCTCCTTCTGATTTTTGCGTATCAGATCCTTGTTTTGCTTATACTTGAATTGTCTAAAGGAAACCTTAATAAATCTTGGATCTGTGGGTAAATCCATATCATGGTTTATATGTTGAACGAATGTCAGAATTTCTATGTCTTTTGCCTTTGCCTTTTGTCGACTTAGTTTGTGTTCCTTTAATTAATGGTTATTTGTGTGGTGGCGGTTTCGGTTGTCACTTCAACCTTGCACAGACACCGTTCCTATGTCTTTATCCTTAAATGCATGCTATAGGATTTGAATTTGTTTCATGGGTAAGCCGTCGTTGTTAGCCTGTTATTCTTTTTAGAAGGATTCACCTACTTCGTATAAGATGGGTTAATGGAACTCACTGGGTATTTTTGATGGTCCAAACTATAGACAGATTGATTCTGATGCATATTCTTTATGTTATCCTATCACGCTGAATGTATCCGCCCAACGTAGCTTCTTTTAGTCTTCGTGAATTTCATTCATAGATTATTGTTTAAGGAAATTTTCTTGTTTTTGATCTTTCTCACATACCTTGCTTATGATTTTTGTTTCCCCTGTGTTGTAGACTCCTCTTTCGCTGCATGCAACAAAATCATTCTCTCTAAGTCGTGGCCTAGTGTCAGAATTAATAAACTTGTTAGTATCATATAAGTAATATTAAGTCTACAAAATATTAGATTGTTCTTACAAAATATCAGACTACTTTCATATAAAATATTACTTTTGTTTCTACTAAAATCATTTACGTAAAAGTAGATTTAAATCAAAACTACCTTTAGACAATAAGATTTTGTTTGGGTAGTCCAAACGTACACTCCGCTCTACTCTTTACGCTGCTCTGTGTTATATTTTTGATCCCACTATATCATTACACACTCCATTATTGATGCCTTTATCACCAAATCTTTTATCATCTGTGTTTGTCAAGTTATTGCACTTTTCATCTCTAAAATTGACTTCTTATCATCACTTGTTGTCTTCAACATTCGTTCCATGTACGAAAACGTTAACTAGTCTTCCACAAAGATTAATTTGAAGCTTGAGGTGTTGTTTTAGATATGAGATGTGGATATGTTCTTTTAGTTAACAAATTCATTTAAATTTTATTGAATTCGTGATTTTATAATTGGGAACCCCTATTGGCTATATAATAATAGAAGTCTTATAATAGTAAAAGAAAATCAAACCGTATGTGATAATCTTGGCTTTTGCATATAAAGTCTTAAATTACCGAAAATGCAAGTACGGTTAGTGTTAGTCTTAAACAAGTAATAAACTTTGTCATTGTTTATTCGTAATTATACCTTAATTAATGACATTTATACTTAGGTATTTAAGTATTATATGTTAAATCCTTCTTATACTTTGTGAAATGACCTTTAAATTGTAATACAAATTGTATTGTTAACTTATAGTGATGAAGTGTCTTAAATATTTGTAATGAGTGTATGGGTCTAGTTAGTAAGGATGCAAATGCTTAATTTTATCAATGTAGGATTGTGAATTAAAATACCACCTTATATTGAAGAGTTTATTGTCTTCTTTTCAATGAATGTAAATTTCATGAGTTAGAAATGTAATATAGGAAATTTAGAATGAAATTTATAAATTATGTATAAATGGTATTCCTACTTAGAGTTTATTTTTACTCTTTTTTTTTTTGAGGTATGGTGTCAGTGTATCGTCTCCCAAAGGATTGGAATTGTCATTTATTGAGATGAAACATGATTGGTTATTATGGAGATTCTTTGTCTTGATTTTAAAAGTTGAAATGTGAACCATGCACGTTATGCCTTGTGTGATATATTATGGATATTTTGAAGTCCATGTTATGGAAGTGCGTGGTTGTGAAAGTTTTGGCCATGCATGTTTGGAGGTTTGTCTTGAGATATTTAATGTTATTATTTATTTTCGATGACTTTGAGTCCTTGTGTAAAGGAGTTTTTTGTTACATGCATGTTGGCCTTATTGTTTAGTCATTTTGAGAAGTTGCACTTTAGGAGGAGTGGCTTTCGTTAGGGGCCGAACCCGGAAGTGGTTGCAGGGGTAACCTCTCAAAATTTGGTAATCAAGTGAAAACTTTAATTAAAGTATTGGGGGTTGGGTGGTCTTCATAAATAATTTAGATAATGTTTTGCCTCGCCTTGTTCTTTAACGCTTGTTTAGGTTAAAGCGGGTTGAGAAGGCCTAGAATGGAAACTCAAACACTTTGTCTTCTCAAGAAGTGATTTGAAGCCACATAAGTTCCTATAGGGGCCAGAAGTCGTTAGAGGTTGCCAAGGTAACTCTGGTAGAGGGTCGGTAACCTAGGAAGGCTATCCAGGGTAACCTACTACATTTATGTGATGACACTCCTGTCCTTGTACACTTACTAGTTCTCTTATGTTGAGTTACTTATGATGTGAGTCGCCTCTAGGAGTATGTCAGTTGTCCTGTCATTGTGATGTCATGTGTGTCAACCATGTATTATGCGATGTTCTTCATGTTGTCTATTTTGACTTGAGGACTTGTTCTATCTCCTAGCATGGGGGGTGGGCTTTCGAGTCCCATACAGTTGGGAGGAATGTGTCACATCTTCCATTGGGTCCCCTGTAGGTGATATTGTTAGAGACATGCTTGTTCTTGGTAGGTTCCTAGTTGCACATCATTCACAAATTTTTTCATCGAACGAGTTCGTGGACGTGGTCGTCATCTATTCTTGATCATTTTCTTATTGTACACACTCATGATGATACATGAGGTTTCATTGTATTGATACTTGTAATGTTTTGAAATTTGTCACAACCTCACTTATTGTAATGTAACTTTTGATGTATTGTATCTAAACATGACTATTCACATGATTTGATATTCATATAGTTCTTGTTGTGTTATGATTTCTATTTAATTTAGTAGCGTAGTTGTGGAACCCTAGAGCGTTTATGTTAGGTTGTAATCACATGTTGTTATTAAATATTTTAAAAAATAATTATTCAGATGTTTAGAGTATTTGACGTAACGTTTCTTGGGTTCCACGACGGGGCGTTACAGAGAATCTAATTTAGATTTCCAAGGAAAAAGACTTGTTCGCTTAGAAATACATGCCAAGGGAATTCCACTCAAAGACGACTGACCGCCAAAGGAGTTTAAAATCTACACTAAGCAGTGCAACATATGAGGAAGTGTTGTCAAACAATATAGAAGAAGGGCATTATTCTCTAAATCATCCCTCTTCATTATAGGGGACATGGAATTATCGGATAATTTGCAAAAGGATATAGAGTGTACTTATCAATAAAGGCCCGCATGAGAAACTACAGTCAGCTTGCACAGGGGAATGCATGTGGACCCTGTTGGGTCTCAAAAATGCAGGTTTGAACCAGAAGAATTTGTCAAGTTCTCACAACGCTTTTGACCAAGGTACAAGGCCAATTGATGCAATTGAACCTTCTTCTCTTTAGGTTTTGCTAGACCTAGGTGGGTGAACCTATATGAGAATGTAGATTCAAAGTATGTTCCCTACTCAAGCAATCTACCCACAATGGCAATTGGAAATGGATAGATAAAATCACTACACTTGTTCCTACAACACAAAGGAAAGGATTTGAAAATGTTCTTTTAAATGAACTTTATTTTCTGGGTTATGACTGACCAATGTTTTCTATCCACATGGGCAACAGAGTCAAAATATCAAGAATTCTAGGTGTTCCCCTTTCTGACCTAATTCAAGCTGTTAGGCACCTTTGAAATATGAAATTCTATGGCTGGCATATTATTTCATCAAATTTATGACTTGCATAAATTGTGCTAGAATGTCTTCCTACCAGGTTCTTCTTCAACCATCCAACAAAAGTCCTAAAATCACTGTGACTTGCTTAAAATAATTTAGTTATGATTTGCAGACACTGGTTAATCAAATCACACGAAGTGAAAAATGCATTGTGATAAATCAGAAATATACTTGATATCTTGATTTAAATGATTTAAAGATTTCTAATTGAAGACAACTAGATAGGAAATACAGAAATTATAAATCTTAACAACTGAACCTAGAAAAGATTTCACTAGTTTATAAATGTTTTCTCCATTGCATTTTGTTTCAAGAAAAATTGTTAATCATTCCCAGTTCTCTCTTTCTCAAAATTTATTTCTCCATTCTAACCCCCCCTAGCTGATTTTTACAAAATATTTATACATTACATACCAAGATTCATGACCCTTCAGTTTTCAGTAAAACCGTTTGTTATTTCATGACAAAAATTAAAATATTTAATTGTGTTTCCTCTCAGAAAATTAAATATATTTTACAATAGTTATGCCTTTTACTTTTCACTTTATAACTTAACTGCTCTTTCTTTCCCTTGATTTATTACCTGCAAAGCTTTCTTTATTATCACCACTCTACCGCAGTCAACTTCTCATCCTCCTGCAGTATGGCGGTGATTGACTTTAACTAGTCCCCTGTTCCTTTCTACCGCTCAACCACGACCTTTGTCTCTCACCCCCATGGTGTGGCGGTGATTGAATCTGACTGTTACCTCCATACCGCGGTCCTCCCTTCATCTGTCAATGGTACCGCGGTTTGATTGTCACAGTTTATCCTTCCTCCACCGCTCTACCGCTGTCTCGATGCTTATACCCTATGGTTGCGCGGTGACCGGTCTCGACCGCTACCTCTGTGTCTACCGCACCACTGTGGTTACCATTTTCACCGGTTGCAATATAGCGGTAACTGCTTACCGACTGCTACGTTGCCACTGCTTGCCCACTAACCGTTCACTACACTACCGTGATCACTGGCTTAATAGCCAGTGGTACCGCGGTAGCTATCATTGTCACTTCCTTCCTATTAACTATTTATTGTGCCATCGCGGTCTATGTGTTGACCACCTACGGTTGCATGCTAAACCCTTCATATGACTACACGTCAACCGACATACAGCGAGCCCATTGTGGGAGGCCGCGATAAAGTGGTATGTGACATGAATATAGCCGTGGTAAAATATATAAGTCAACCTTGGCTTTTTTGCATGGCAGTAAAGGTATTTAAACATTATGAATGGGGAAAATGAATTTTTTACAAAAATATAGTGAAAAAATGAAGTTTAAATGGGAAAAAACCTTAGGGTTTTAGCAAAAAAATTGGGTTCTAACAAACCCTTGCTAGGGAGGACCACACAGATAACCGTGTCCAAAAGGGGAGTACCTCAGATCAAATATGCTCAAACGATGGATAGTATGTCAAGAAGGATCAACCAACATATGGGTACGCGCCAAAGGAAGTCAGTGCCGAGAAATCAGAAGGTTGTCTACCAAAATCAAAAATAGGAGGGAGTTGTCTTACTTTTCACCAAATGATGATCATTGTTGGAAGCTGTCCACTAGGATCAAGAGCAACATATTTGCTTCTAAGTGACACCAATCTGCAAAGGGATACACTTGATTGGCTAAAGGAATGCTATGAATATATTAGACAAAAGGCAGACTTTGATAGTTTTCAGCCACAACAGAGAAGGCAAATAGAAGACAAAATTGCTACAGTGTCAGACCACTAAAAGACAAAATAGGGAAAAGACAAGAGATGTATTTTATATTACCATATATTTTGGGGTAGGTGAAACACTAAGCCGTAACAAATCTGGACCACACATTGTAATTAAATCTTGGCCATTCATTCTCCTTTTGGAAAACTATAAATAGGGGCTTGCTCCTCATTTGGTGGTGGTGGTGAATTGTTGTAAGGGGTATTTTGCAGCAATAAAGGAAGCATTGCATTGTTTTATGGGTTTTTTCTTTGAACTTTCTCTTTGTGCATGCATGATTCAAGCTCCATGTTAGTTTTAGTAAGTTAGTTTCTTAGATGTATTTAATGGTGGTTGTTGTTATAGTATTTGATGGATTCCTAGCCCATACTTTTGGCATTTGTTGATGACAAACTATTGTGTAAAGTTAGCCTGGGCTTGTTTATTTTATTGCTGCAACTTAGTTCAATTTTATGTTCATGAGGTGAATGCACAATCTAAAAATATGCAGACCTTAGAAGATTGCATTGGTTTTGTGTAGCTGTAGGTTTTTTTGGGTCAAACAAAACTTAGTTATGGGAGTCTGTCTACTCTAGCATCCTCCATTGTTATTGTTCATTCATAGCTTAGATTTAGAACAACTCTCTTAACCCTTTCCTCTTTTGCTATTTCTTTTAGTCCTTTGTTAGTGTAGGATTCCAAGCACCATCACAATGTCAAACTTGGTGATTGAAGTGAGCTTCAGACTGTTGTCATGAAATTGCAGCTACTATTCACTCATTTCTAGAACTCATAAAATCCATTTGCAGACCCAAACTCCCATGCTTTGTGAACCATAAATGTCTCCTTGTGATTACCAGCAAATCACATCAACCAATTGAACTATTCCAAGCACTGTCATGACTTGACACCCGAGAGACCTTGGAGCAATTTCTAAAACATTAGTTGTAGAAATTACCTTTGAAGAGAGATAGCATACTTGTGTGTTATCTGTGTTAAGAAGTGAAAAAACACCCATCGACATATTTCAAAACCAAAATCGATAGGGATTAGGTGGGTGCACGTGGTAGAACATTGTTGCAACACCACCCAATTCTATCCCTTAGGATTTAAAAAAATCAAGAAGTAGAGTCATCAAAAAATATTTGATTTTTTTGGAGGATCTACAAGGGACACCACTAGGGAAGAATCATGCAATACTGGTATTTACAAATAATGTTAGATAGTTGTTAAGCACCATCATTAATCAATAAATATGTTGTAGTGGGACATGCACTCAACTCAACGGATCATGTAACATCCCTTATCAAGTGACTCTCTATTTATGATTTTCTACATTTACAATGTCAAACCCAGTGATGTAATGTTCTTGGATGATATTGATATTGTATGTAGACTAAAGATTTATGGGGTTTATCCTAGGCAGTTGTGTATAGGAAAATAAACTTGGTGCTCAAAATAAGTATATGCTCTGAGTATTAAACAAACAAGAATTATACACAAATGTTACAATTTATTTCTAATGTTGCAATTTTCACTAACAACAACAAATTATAATGCTATGAGTAACAACTACTTTACTGACTATAATCAATTATTTGTATGAAATAAATCTAAGATTATTGAAATAACTAACTACTAATACTAACAATGGAACTACAACTTGACCTTAAGTGGGCCCTTGCTTGGGTTTAACTACACTCTTCTACTTCACAAAATATTAATAAAGTATCTTTATCAAATTCATTCATACAATATCAACTGATTTGAAGAATTATCTTAAATTACTTGCTCAAAAAACAATACAAATTGCTAGAGAAATTTATCCCTTATCCCCATACAAAGTCTACAATATAAATACATATTATACATATTCTAGCTATTTTAAATAGATTGAACTCTCTTAACCACTTAAACTACACTTATCAACTTGCCCCTAACATAGAGGAGGAGGATTTTTTATTCTAATACAAATACAAATAGGAGACTAAATATTATCAAATTGTTAGGAATTGCAGGCAGAAATAGAGAGATTCAATCACCAATTAAATACATATTATAATTACATGAACAAAAATAGAGGAATGAAATAGAGGAATTAAAAATTCACAAAATAGAGGAGAGACAACAAATTAATGTAGTTCACCCTTATGTTGGGCTACATCAACAAACAACAATCCTTTTATTAATTCAACTTCTAGCAAAATTATAGATATAATTAACTTGCAACAATAGCTACAACGTGCAACAATGAATTCACTCGATTTCCAATGCTTAATTTACTGCGCACTTTGCTACATGCACCACACACTGAACCCGTGATGAAACTCACACCAAATCGTGTTAAAATAAGGCTAATTTTGCTTTGGGGGCGACCCTTACATTCCCTTGTTGATTAATTTGGGGGGAAAACACGTCAGGAAAAGGGACTAATATTTAAACACCAAGTATGATCAAGATCCACATGCCAACACAAATTTTAGGAAGTATACTTCTAATGCAAAATTCTAATCGTTGAATAGAAAGAATGACTTTATTGAAAATATGAAGATAAATGGCACAACTTATGCAATGCTTGCTTAATTCTTGCTAAAAATTTGTTGTATTGTCCACCACAATCTGTTGTGTTACTAGAGTTCCTTGTAATTCTTCGTGGAAGAAATTACTAGTTTTGATGAGTTGTTGATGGTTAAGATCATTGGTTGCATGCACTCACTCCTTCGGCTATGAGTACTCACTCCTTTAGCTATGGGTACTTATTCCTTCAGTTGTAGGCATGCAACAACCTTGACTATATGTCGTCTACTTTTCTTGTTACATGAGGAGTTTGTACTCTAGAATAATTCTACTCTAAGACCACCATAAACACCATAATATACTATCATATTTTGAAAACAATTGACTTTTCACATAATCATTTACCAAAACATTATATAAAATTTAGTGCTTTTACTTCAAATTTTAATATAAAGTCTTAAACAAGATGAAAATGTAATGGAAAATTTATATTCAATAGGAAATAAGCATAATAAACAAGGATAGTTATGGAACCATTCAATAGAATGAGATGAGGGCAAGAAAATTCAAGTGGGGGAGATTTTTCATGTCCTCCTTTTCCACAATCTATGTTGTAGTAAAAAATGCCCACTTTCTATCTCCAACATCTCCCCTAATCCAAATTTATGGATGATTTCTTCCCCTTCTCCCCTATTCATCTACCTAAGATCCTAAAATTTACATGTATGAAGGCATGGTCAGTCTTCTAAGTCTATGTAATTCGTCAAAGTTTTAGAGTCTCTCTTCTTGACATGAATTTCCTCCCAACTACACTTTATCTTCTATCTCCATCAAGATATTAGACTTTCCCATCTAGTCATTCCCTCTGCTTGTTTTTCACCTTCATGTTCCCTCTTCAATTGAGATTATAGAGTTTCTCATGCCATCATACCTCTCTACCAAACCCTACTCCTTCACATACCCTTGTCAAAGAGTTGAAATTTCACTTGCCATCATGCCTCCCTTTTGAACCCCTAACCCTAATTTATGAAATGAGTCATAAGGTACTCCCAATAGCTAAAATCCAACATTCCCACCTCTTTTCAATATTTTTCTTCACCTACCTCCCTACATGATCGAATGACCATTTATACGTAGATTGATGACACTTCTTATAGAGGGGTTCTTGTGGGAACAAAAGTATCATTTCTTAATGAGGACATGGTTCTACATCTACACTTAGCTGTGTAAATAAAAAAGAAAATTTCAATTGTCGTTAATGAGGTAGTTAGGGTTTCAAACCCTAAGGAACCTCTCACCTTTATTGCTAAGGATAGTTGCAGTTCACTCCACGCCTCCCAAGCATATTTTTGCACACATAAACATGATTTCAAGAACAAAGCAAGGAGAAATAACGCTCAATAAGTATGGGCAATCCTTATTGCATACCAGTCTCGAGATAGAGGCAATTGTTGTAAATTTCAAGACCCTTTTTGGGTGTATTAAGGATTTAGAGTCTAAACAAAAGAAGGAATTATAAAAATATTCAAAATCCCTGATTGAAAAACTATTTTGTGTACTTGTGTTCAAACACCTGGATTCGAGGATGAAAATCCTTTTGGATAAAGGAGTAATTTCATTTAGAAGTCATGGTAAAGCTTTAATGGTCGCATATTGTAACTATATCTAGTTCGCATCATTTATAGCTTGTTGCAAACTCAAGTAGTATGGTTTTGGGTTGTTGTATATTGTTGTTACAATATATCTTGATGTATTATATTTTATTGTCAATTTATTATTGTTGATGTAGTAACATATTGTAACACATTACAAATTTGTTTAATATAATAGAAGTTTTGCATTTTATTATACACCTTGTGAACTTGAGTTAAGATCTAGGTGATATTTACCAATGCATATAATTGTGTTTTATAATTTGGGTTTTACCAAATTTGGGTAAATATATTACAAACCTAATAATATAATAAATATTTTGCATTTTTTTATATATTTTGTGAATTTGATTATTGTGAGTTAAGCACTGCAAGTTCAATATAATCTCGGCTATTATTTATTCCATTATATCTACTGTATTACTATATTTTGTAAGGTATTTGTAGACCCGTTTTATAGGGAAAATCTATGCAATTTATTTTACATATTGTTGACTCTATTTCAGTCAAGGTACCAATCAATACAAAAATAATAAAGTTCCAATTTCTTGGTTTAGGTAAAATTAATTAGATATGTAATATATTATATTTATTTTTATTGGACTAACCTATAATATTAGGCGTTGAGTGATATTGTGTACATGTAAAAGGGAAATTTTTGAGCTTTGGTAAGTGTTTGGTAAAATATTCAAATAAAAAATCAAATCACCCTAAATATCTTGGCCAAGATATTACAATGCTTAAAATCCTTTCATATTATTTGTTTTTGATTATGGGTAAAATGGGTTTTGAAGGGACCCAAAACCCTTTACAAAAAGAGACACTACTAAATCATGAACCATATATAACCAAAAGCTAAAAAGCAGTAAGACATCAGCGAGACATCAACAAAACAAACAACAAACAAAACAACCTAGTGTAATTTTTTCAGAATTTTTGTGGCTTTCGGGTCCTGCGAGATGATATGCTCATGCATATCCACGACCTCAAATAGATCTTTATTGGTAATCTCTAAAGGTTTCTTGGATCAACTCTGTCTATGGATACCTGGTCCAACAACAATAGTGCCATGTTTACATTTCATCAAGATGCTATCAGTAGCAACAACATCCTTATCCCGGGCATACTTCTCATCCC